>JARHVA010000222.1:622500-1067500 GCA_037957365.1 Torreya grandis | reverse complement strand
CATGATCCTAATCATAGTGAAAATAAACATACTAACACTAATACTAATGCATCATATAGTGTGTGCACTCATAAAAATGCTTCATAAACTAAATAGCTCCTATTATAGACACTTAATCAAATGCTTACTTTTTAAACTAATAACAAAAATTAGATTATGAAAATGCAAAACCATATCATTCATATTCAAAACCAATATTATTAGGTTTCATGGGGAGTGAAAAATATTAATTCTCCCCACCCACCCCCCTTATTGATTCCTATGGTAATGATTAGCTACCTAGGTTACACCCTTCTTGAGAGAGACTATTCACATCCACCTCAAACCTAGACTAACATTAGATTGACCTATAGGTTGTGGGATACCTAAGATTTATGTTAAACCTATAATTTTTATGGGGATATATCCCCTAATTTTTCACTTCAATTCTCTTTCTAAGACCTAATTCTATTGTAATGAAAAGGGAAAAGAGATGAAAATCGGTAAAAGAACCTACACTAAAATGGTGATTCACCAATGATTGGAGATATTCTCTTAGTATATCCTTTAATAACATTAATTAACCTAAATAATATCACATATAATCAAACATATGGATATTTTTATAATCATGAATGCCTCATATGAAGGTTAAGTGAGAGTTCTGTAACCTGAAGGATAAAGACCTAGATTTGCACAAGACACTATTAGCTCATGAGACTTCAAGAATACCTCTACTTGTCAATACTTCATTAAAAAAAATATATATATATATAAATTTATTTGAATTAAATGACCTATACATGCCAATAAAACTTATACATTTTTTAATTTAACCCTCATAAATCACACTAGCTTCAACCAAGAAATCTTCAAGTATTCTTCAATTGATTCAAATAGTACAAGGTAATTTTTGTTACACCCAGCCAAGGGATGAAAAAATAAGATATTAATGTCTACTTAAATAGAATTTTTTAGAGATAATATAGAATACTCCAAATTTAAGAGGCCATGAATGAGGCTAACGTGGTGTATAGAAGTTACAACAGGCATATTCTCCCCTCTCATGCATTGACACTTATTTAATGAGTCCACCTTGGCATTGAGATGAGGTTTAGAAGTTTTAACTCCTATATTTGACTTAATTAAAGTCCTTACCATGCTAAAAACATCCTAATATTACCTCCAATGTTAGTTACATAATGTAAATGGGGTATGGATAGGCCTCCAAGAGGCATTGAGTAACCTCTCCATCAATATGCATGTTGGCTTGTCCTTGAAACTTCTTCCATATTTTCATGATGGTATTAAATTTTTGATATGATCACCTAAATGGGAAATTACAAGGCTCAATTATGTCTCATAAGTTATATAATGTTGTTCTACACCCACTAGATCCTTCCATCTACAAGTTAAATAGGCATATCGTGTTAGCTCCTCATATTTCTACTCTTTCACTATTTGAGTGACTAAGGTAGATGAACTAGGCCTTCAAAAAATTTAAGAGGATTTGAAATATATTTTTATTGATTCCCTGTATCAACATTTATAACTTTATCAACTATATTCCACCTAAAATTACATTCACCTTGTTAGAGTATGTCTCTTAGACCAGTTTTATAGACTAGCTATTTAGAATGAGATAATAGAGAAGATTGTAAGTATATTCATGCATGATTATAGTATTGGAGTATTAAATAATTATCTAAATTATATATCTCATAATTTATAATTATTCATTAGGTTTTTCAACCCATTTTCTACCCAAAACCCTACAATCTTACACTTTAAGGAGGTGTATGTATAACTTTTGTATATTTAGGTGCCATGGTCATGGGTTTTTCTAATTTAGAAATATGTTCCAGGTGTTGGTCAAGCATTTTCTAAGGGGTTAGATGAAATTTTCACTATAAATTTATAGTTGAGTCCCTATTAGGGTTTAAGGAGGGTTTAAGAGTGCTTGGGGGTCTTAGTGATGGTTCATAGATACTAGGGCTTGAATCTCTAAACCAATTATACCAAAATCATACCAATATATCTCCCCACATTCCCCAAAGTGTTGTGATCCCCATGTATAGCATCCAAACTATGGTGAGCATTTTAAGATGCTTCTTGGGTGAGAGACATGATCACTAAGTATCTCCTAGGTGTCTGTAGGATAAATGACCAAATGTAGGTCTTCTCTTGGGATCCAAATTATCCCAAATTATTCCAAACACTATGATGACTTTCCATAATAAGGTTAGATGCATTATTACTTCCCAAATTTCTCTCTACTTCACCTTTTGATAATATAATCATAATTGAGGTTATAGACTATCTATCTACATACTTGGATATTGATCTTTGACCTAAACCCTAGGGTTGTGAGGAAATATTTAAATGATTCCAACCTAAATACTACATCATAGATCATATGGAAAAATAATCATTAGTTTGATTAAGCCTCTTAACCCATAATGAGTTCATATAACCATCATTATTAACACCAATGCTTACCTACAATAGAAATAGTCATGGATATCTCTAAAAATGGATTCTATATGACTTAGTTAGATGCTTCAAGACTCATTTCCTTTCTTAACTTCATTATGTACAAAAACAATCCCCATCTCCTTTATTTTAGGTTAAAACTAACACTCTCAAGCCTAATTTATATATTTTGACTTCTTAAAATTCTAATGAATGAGTAATTATGATGATCAAAAGACTTGAGGAGACCTTAAAGGTCATTTCATGGTCAAACCACCTCATTTAAATCGGGTTTGAGGCCACAATACACCATTCAGTCACTTTTGGGGTTTATGCAGGGTTTGAGATGTCCACCATATTAAAAATGGTTCATATCATATGGAAATATATTAAAAAAAAAATATGATGAAATTATACTACATTAACCTCATCATCTTCCATGAATGGCTTGGGGTCATATGTAAAGGGTGTGTAGAGATAAGAAAGTTGGAAAGTGGCACTCAAGTTGTCTGTAGACCAATTCTAACTGATTATTTTTGTAAGGATAATTTATATAGATTATCCCATAAATATCAATAAATATTCATGAATATTTATTCCATAGGTATACTTAGACTTTACTAATAAATTTGACCCGAAGAATCTTTGTGATAAAGTGTGTGAACACCTAAAGTTGGGCGTTGAGTTGATTGTGTATAGGGTTAAGTGTCTTAATCAAGGTTTTGAAGTTAATTTTACCCTTATTTCACTAATTTATACTTCAAACATAATTATCATGGTTTTAAAGATCCTCACACATCCCTCATTTACCATCCAACTTGTTTTAAGATCATGAAGAAGCCTTAAGATGGTAGTAGGGTCTATGTTCAGGGTTTAAGCTTGTTTACCTTTTTCCATATTGAAGGGTACCTAATGTAAAAATATAATTATAACCACTTTATAGTGTGGATGAGGAAATTATATATAATTTTTAACTAATTTAAATCATTTTATGGATCCAAAACTATCTGTATACCCCTCATGGCATGGATCCACCATTTAACCCGTAAAACTGATTATCACAGACAAGGCTTGGTTTGAGATAAAACAATGGGTATACCCACTATTTTTATATACAAAATTAAGGAATTTATACCTTAAAATGGTTATTATGACAGATTTTAATAAATTTTGAGGCTTGGCCATGCCTACAAGGGTCTCAAATAACCATTTTACTTAGACTAGCAGTGAACTACCTAAAAAAATTACCTAGTTATGCATGAAAACACTGAGTAGGGTTTTCTCCTTTGATTTCCTAATATTAATATGATTATGATGTGTTTAAAACATGTACCATGGATATAAACACCTTCATATTGTGATTTTCCAACCTCCCTTCTTCTTGCATACATTTCCCTTTTTAAGCTTAAGGTTTATGTCTGAATAAGCCTATATGTCTTCAGGTTTGAGGTCTGATATTTATTTGGCTTTTACATGTGATGATCATTGATGTTTTGAACCTTAACATAATATAATAATTACTTAGCCTTATGTGAATTATTATTGTATACCGTAATTAATATATGGTTCTCCATATACATTAACACTACTATAGGTACACACTCACATATTCTAACTATGTACAGGGGTCTAAGTATCATGTTTGTATGAGAGGAAGGTGATCTCAATTCATTTTAAAATACTGTAAAATTTTAAATTATTAATTCATATCTTTAGGATACACATCCTATAATACTCGTATAATTCCTTATGTCTATTGCAGGTTCAGACAGTGCCCATTGGAGACTCTTATACTGTGGACTCAAAATGGCTAGATGTAGGTGGTTATTTGCCTCCTTAATTAGGTGTATGACCAATATAGGTTCAACATTACATGGTTTAAATTATATTAAGGTTTAAAATTGGATATAAATATCTATTTTCATGGATTATACTATGAATTAAGGGTAGATTCATGGAGGAGGGTGATTGTGGGGTGAAACATGAAGATAGAGATAAAACATAGTGTGAAGATAGTGGGAAATAACATGAAATGGAAAGGTGTGAAAATTTCATGAAATGGAGTGTGGAAACCCTTAAAAGATAATAAAAATGAATATTAAACACATTCACACATATACCTAATCAAATATACCACTTTGGAGCTAGAGGTGAAGCACACACTACCAAAAATGAAACCTAGGAATCTTTGAGGAACCTTATCTTTACAAAAAAGCTTAATCTCTACCAAAATTGACTATGTTGTTATAGATGCAATGAGGTTTTTTTTAGGTATATGAGGCTAACATGGAGGTTTGAAAACTTTTTAATAGGGATATGATGGTGATCCACTATGACTGTAACACCTCCTTCCATGTTCTTGAGTTGCATTTGAAGGCTTTGTAATTGCCATCGAGCCACACATAATGCTTACCACATAGTGGCCCTCAAGTATGTATAATCCCCTTCTTATTTAAGATAATTTTAGGTTAAAATAGGATGTTTTACCTCTAACCTAATCAAAGAGGCATGGGGAAATTTTAAGTACTCCACCAACTCCTCAACTCAACCAACAACTTATGATAAGGACATTCAACCTATGTCCATTGCATAGACCTGTCTGTAGATTACACAATGTTCCATTATTGAATGTTTGATAGTTATATGATCTCACATGTTTGATTAAATTTATAAAAATAATATTATAGTGTCTTTCAAGACTTGATGAAACAACATCAATCATTGGTTTGAGAAGGCAAGCCAACAATCCATGAAAACCATTTTGTCTAGCTTGGCCTGTGTAGATATGGATGACATACAAATTCCTTAAATTATTTAATAATGTTTATAAAAATCATGAGACCAATCAAAAACAAACTTCCATAGGTGGAAGCTATCTGAGTGTACTTCCCCTGGTTAGGATCTTGGACCTCCATTCTCTCTCTTTCATACGATCTGAGTGTAAACCTGAGGAGATCTCTAATATTTACAATGATATATAGGGTAATATATGATGGTTTTGAACTTATTTTTCACTAAAAAACTTTTATTTATCTCCAAATTTCATTTATTTACCTCACTATACAAATCCCTGACTCAACTTGAGCCAGTCCATACTATACAGATATGTACCATTTGAGAAACTTCTATAACCTACAATTTCTCTACATTTCTTCTTGTTTCAGAATAAAAGACATCATTAAAAGGTATTATGGATGGAAAATAAGGATAATTTTATATTTTTAAGATGATGATATGAATTATGGGAGTTGAAAAGTCACAATCTAACATGTGTGGGGCCCATTAGGGAGGATTTAGACATTAACCATGGTGTTAATGGGCTCAAAGAGGTATGCAATGATAAGGTAATGGTATAATGAAGCTTATGGAGTCTATTGAAGGGGTGGTGAGTGACTTAGTGTCCCATCAAGGTCACATTATGCCTCATTATGATCATAAGCATTGATGTTGGCACATATATATGACCTTAAATAGGCATATCAATCGAATATTATGTTATTAACTTATGAAGAAACCTTTATGATGTATCCTATATTAGAACATATCCAATTTTCATGATATTATTGAAACTTTAAAGATGAACATACCTCATGTGAGTGAGCAAAACAAATGTGTTTATGAGTCTTCATTAGACTGACTTCTCAATTCACTTTCACCATGGCATTTTTCACATGTTGGAAATCCATAGAAGTGACCAAGGACCATTTAAACATGTTCAATTCATGAAACACTTGACTCAAGTTGAATATAGGTATGGGGAACACTAAAAATATTATAACATAACAAGGTAGTAAACTAATTGAATGATTCAAACTCATAGGGATGAGATGCAACCATGAGACTAATGTTGGATCAAGACTCAAGGGTATTATGTTAACCCCTTTCTAGTTTTGGGACTAGAAAGTGGTCAATAGTAACCTTATTACATAACCACCCCTCACTAATAAAATAATAAAACATCTAAAAAATGAACCTCTTTTACTTCAAATTGTAAATATTTACATATTAGGGTATCACACCCACCATCACCTATAGTCTATCTACCAATCCCACTTTACATTAAAAACATTTTGTAACCTTCATAAATATTGGGTCAAACTTAACACATTAAAACTATTAGATAAAACACTTTCAGGAGATGCTTTAGATTTGTATAATTAATTAAATACCCATTCCATCACTAGCCTCAAAGACTTGGTTAACTCAATAGTCTAAGAATTTCAAACTAGTGACCTTCTCAAGAACAACCTAGCCCACTTATAAATTGTAAACAACTTTTAAACTAAAATGACAAAATATTTCATCAAATGATGGAATAACTTGTATAAAAAATGTGAACATAATATGGTAGACGACAACTTATTCCACCTATTCACTAATGCTTTATACCCCAAATTACAATATTGGGTTAGGACTCTATCTCTAATAAATTTTGAATAATCCCTTGACCTAGCTACATGACAAGACTTCATCATGCATCAATTTAAACCATATCAACCTATAATGGGCACTCATGTGCTCATTAAAAATAAAAAACATCATGCAACTAATGAAGATGTTACATATACCTTTGAAACTATTCATAACATTCAAGTAATTGATCCAAACAATGTTATAGAGCATGTTCCCCTTACAAATAACACTCATACTCTTACATTTTCTCAACCCAACCACACTAATGTGCACAAAACTTTATCCTTATAAGAGCTTCAAAATTTCCTTCCAAGACCTCTCCCATGAGATCTTGGCCCCACTCATCCTATGAAATCATTGTATGACCCAAAAAAAATTTTTTGGTTTCATGCAAGTTGGGGACACTCTCATGAGACTTGTAGATAATTATGAAATCTTTCTATGGATTTTATTCTTGGTCCAAAATAATATCATGAAACCCTTGTTTAAAATTATTGACAAGCATATGACATAAATTTTAAATCCCCTAAAATTCAAAACAAAAACCAAGATTTAAATCAAGCTAATGTTTATCTTGCTATCTACAAAGATCCTTTTCCCAACTACCAAGATAACATTGACAAGCCTACTCCTATAAAAAATGTTGAAAGTATTAAATACCTCACTAAGAATGAAGAAAACATGGTTAATATTACTAACATGATAAGAGTAGTTACTTTTATTGACTCAAATCTAATACCTATGCTTCATACTTCTCAATAATTTCACATCATTCAAGACACTTCCCCTTCCTAGATACTGGAATTAGGGAAAGAGTAACTCATAACCATTCAAGAACCACTCTCAATGACACCATTTGATTATACCTCTCATAATATCTCTACTCTTCCCCAAAAATCCAAATAAAAATACATACCCCAAAATTTCAATAGTATTTCTTCAACCCAACATCAAGAAATACCTCAACCAGCCATCCCATCACCTAAAGTCAATCAACCCATTTGTAATCAACCCAAACTGAATACACCCTATCAACACAAGTTCAATTTCAATTTCAATCATCCTTCCTAGGAGCTCTTACAACATTATGTTCCTATATCTATCAATCCTCCCATGGGCTATGATGAATGGGATCCCATTGCATAACTCTCTCATCTCCCATCTCAAATACCTTTCTTATAATTAATGTAAAATTCTCCCCATCATCAAAAATATCTAATTCAATTTTTGTTTTAAATGAACATCCATCATCCTCCCCTAGTAGAATGAAATGCTACCTTATCTATAATTGAAGATAATATACTTCAACAATGTGAAGATATGTCCATACATTTTGATGAAATAGTGGATACTTATCTTTTAATTAAGTTTCCTATTGTATCACTTCCATGATTCCCAATGAGATAATTCATCTGGATGATCATCCTCTATTAATTATCATCTAAATTGGTGATAAACAAGTTAAGCATGCCTTAATTGATGAAGGTTTAGGTACTTGTGTTACCTTCCTTTCATTCATTACGACACTTAGATATTTTTAATGCGACCTCAAATACGCATGTAGAGCATGTCAATGATATGATACAAGGAAAATGCCTCCTTTACGTTGCATTTGGATTCCAATTACCTTTCATCCTATCACCATCCACATGAAATTTATTATCTTTAATTTTCCACTTTCTTACAACATCATACATGGTTAACCTTGGACTCATCATATGAGAGTAGTCACCCCATCCACATGTGAATGTGTCAAATTCCCCCATAATGGAGTTATTTACAAGATTCAAGGAGACATGAACCTTGAGAATTTTAAAAAATTTAAAAAATGTGGTGTATTTAAAATTCTTACCCTTAAACCTTTGCCTAGTATCCCATTTAGTGAATCCCAACTCTTTAATTATCAAGCCAATTCCCCTTGAGGTTATAATGGTCACCATAAATTAATTGGAAGCATTTCACCTAACCTCCTAGATTCTAATAATGATTGTCTAGATGAGATTGGTCTCAAGATCAAAACTTATAATTTATCCCTGTATATTATCACCTAACTTCCTCCTTATTTTCAACCTTGATCCTGTCAACCACCTACTGATGATATACCTATTATGTTAACTAAGACTAAACATTATATGTATCACTCATCCTTTGATGAAAAAATAATTCCTAAACATACCATCAACTTACCTACACCTAGTTATGATGATTAATTTTATTTAGTTGATCCATTTTTATTCAAATTCATCCAAGCTAGAAATTCTAAATTTTTTAGATATTGCTCTTCTTTATTTCATTCTTTTCTTTCATCTTTTAGCATTCCTTCCTTTATATTACCTAATACTCATGTTTTTTATATTTTTCATAGGGTATAGATGGAACACCCACATGGTACATCTCTAATTATAATAAATCCCCTTAGGATTATGCTCATGGATCATGCCATGATAGGCACTTATCACTTTAATAGATACTAGGATCTTTATAGTATGCTTCATCTAAAGATGCTAGCTACCATTCTTAAACCTACCACATAGTTATCCTCACCCTCAAATTAGCCTAGTCTAATTTCTAATCTATCTTTACCCTTTAATGAGACTAATCCAGTTTCTACTCTAGATTTACCTTTAGATAATCATAGTCTGGGTTCTATCCCTCCCCACCCTTTCGTTGGTGATGGTCTTCTTATTTTACCACAACTTGATCCCATGGCTTCCCAATAGGCCAATTGTCCTTATTGTGATATCCAAAAAAGTTGGTAGTCATTAGACTAAGTATTTCTAGTTATATTAGCCATCCCTAGCTTCTCCTTCCACTTCTTTAGCTAGTAAGCCCCCAAAGCCTACTAATAAATGTATTTGTTTATTTCATAAGATAGATAGCCACTCTTCTAATCATTTCCAAAAAATTAGGTAGTATATCGACAAATTATATCTAACTAGCACTCATCCCAAAGATAAATCCATACCTCCTCCTAAGCTATTACTAGAGTATATCCATAAGTATAGGGAATTATTATATTTAATACCAATATGGTAACCATCATACTGATCAATATAATATTCTTCACTGAGCACCTTCATGATTTACCATATTCTACACCTCCATTAGTCTTTCATCCTTCCATAGGTCATACATGTAGGAAGGATGCTCCTTTGTAGGTTTCACCTCCTTTTCACCCTAAAAATACTATTCCCATTTATTCACCCATTCTTTTCATGAGTATCCTATTCACGAGATCCCTCATGAGCATGATTTTTCATCAACTACACCTACATTTTTTATTGAGGATATTTTTAAGGAAGTATTTACATAAATTTCTATGAAGATCAATGAGACTCTAGTTGGTGCTAGAATTCAGCTTCATATAGATGTTTCAGATGTCATGGATAATATTTGTTGTCAAATATATAAATATTTTTGAAAAAATATTGCATAATTTCACATTACTCTATTTGATGCTTTGGATTGGATTTTTTTATCCATTTTTTATATATCTTATACACTTGACTAAGTGTCAAATTTGGTTGAACTAGTTTTTTTACATGGTTCTTTATATGCATTGTGTCTTATATGTTTTCATTTCTTTCCATCTTCATTATGGATTATTATCATTATTTTCATGAATGCACACTTATGTTTATGATTTTACTTCTTTTATGGATTATTTTTCTTTTATAATGATTGTTTGCTATCTTATCTCACTCAATAAATAGATAATTATTATTGTGACTTGGTTATACAAACCTTGATTCCCTTAGTAATATCTCTCTAACATATGATCAATTAGCAAATAAGAATTCTCATCTACTGATCTAATTTTAATATCACTTTAATCCTTTATTTTAATTGCACATACTAAGCATATATGATTGAAAATTGAGATTAAATATTGGTTCCTAAGCAAGCCTAAGTGTTTAGTCAGTCATATCTTTGGACACTTAGGCTCCTTTAAACCAAAGTCTAAAGTTTATTTATGTGTATCAATTATATTAATCATGTTGATTATTCCAAATTCATATTGAGGAGGAATAATAAATACCATAAAATAGTTAAAATCCAAGTCATTCAAACACATGACAATGATTCAAAATGTTAACATATAAATCTTAAAAGTCTAATCAGACTAAAAGACATGATTCATAACACATATCCTATTCATAATTGAATCTAAAACTCCATAGTTGGACTCATGATAGATTCAATGTCCATTGGTCTATGATAGGCCATTATATTGGGATAGGATAATAAAAAAATCTATCAGTGTTACCTACTTTCTCACACAAGTACCCAATCTTCATGGTAGACCAATAGCTCTAGAAGAGGTCCTAAGGAATGGGGAACATGTTATGGTAAGGTAGGTCCATTTTAATTTTATTTTTCATATAACCTTAATGAGTTGATATTATTATCTTACCTATCTTATATACATCTTTGTGCTTATTGTGAGTAGGCATCCTTTGTATTTTGATGGTCACTAGACTCTTAGTGACTTTCCTTTATACCTAGTATGCCTCGTGTTTCCTAAGGTCTTATCATAGATGCATATATCATGATTTTTACATTCCATGTTTCATTAAAACATTCCTAATATTTCCCCTTAAGAAACATTGTTTTATCAATTGATCATTCCCCCTAGGGTTTCCCTTTGTGAGTTGTAGTGTATGACCATGGATAGGACCATGCTCTCCTCACAAACTACCATAATAAAAAATTTCATTAATACCATTAACCTCATTGGTGTTTCCATTGCGAGTTGTAGTTTAATTCCATGGATAGGACTAGGCCCTCCTCATAAATTACCCCATTATAAACATATTTTAAATCATTCCCACAGTTTTTCCCACCTCATTGGTGTTCCATTTGTGATTTTTAGTATAAGACCATGGATAGGCTCAGACCCTCTTCACAAAATATTCTAATGCACAATTAATATTATAACCAAGTTACAATGAAAATACATGATTAAAATTTTAGATAATTTGTGTTAGAATATGATTTACACATCATTGACATACTTACCATATTGATTTAGTATGTTTCATGCTTACTTGATAATCACTTCACTTTTATACTCTTATTTTTTTATTGTGTGTATGTTTACAACCACTTTATTAAATTTATCATACTTCCTAGCTTGATTAAGTATGTTAATTTGATTTCCACTTGCATTTTGTTTTTCTTTTAATACTTACCAATTTGATTTAGTATGATTTATTGACTTTATTTATTTATTTATTTTTATACCATTCTTTTTTCATGTCTCTTACATTTATTACAAATTTTCATACTTCCTAATGTGATATAGTATGATTTTAATTTGTTTTAATTTGGTGAAAATGTTAACATGGTTTGAAAACATTTTTTACTCTTTTCACCACTATGGTTTATAATACTTATTCTTCATTTTTTGACACATTTTTTATAGTGATATACTATGTCTTACATCTATTTTGATTAATTATACTTTTTCAAATGATTTTTGACTTTTTATTTTTAACCATGCTTGTGTATCACATAATGTTAGAAAAGAAAGCATACATCACATATTTACCATAGAATAGACAACAAAATAAAAATACATGTGATAGAAAGGAAATATATCCATGCATCCACATCCACATCTAAATCTAGGTACAACTCATAAGATCAAATAACTCTCTCTCTCTCTCTCTCTATGTGTGTGTTTGTGTGTGTGTATAAAGAAGTTTTACTTGGATTTAGATGTGGATGTGGATGCATGTATATATTTCCTTTCTATCACATATATTTTTCTTTTTTTGTATATGCTATGGGAAATATGTGATGTATGTTTTATTTTCTAACATTATGTGATATAAAGGAAATGTATCCATGCATCCACATCCACATCTAAATCCAACTACATCTCACAAGATCGATGAAATGATAAGTCCATAATAGGGAATATCTCATAAATCCATGTGCTTGATGAAATGATAAGTCCCATCATCCTCTACCCCTAGGTTAACATCCCATTAATTTCATGTATGACCTAGACTCAAATGGTAGAACCAAGATCATAAAATTCTCCCATATCCAAAATAGACTCGCACAAGGATATCATGTATAGTGTTTCCTTCCCATCTAACTTGTGACACAACACTCATATTATTTCAATCGCTATCACATCCTATGAGATATCTAGAATCATCATAATATGAAAATTGAATAAGATAACACATAACCCAAGATAAATCCTATCTAAACATGTCACCCACTAAGCTAAGACTCATCTCTCATCCTCTAAATTTTGTGTATCATAAATCACCAACATCTTGTCTATAATAAGTACAAGAACTGCATCAACATCATATAAGGTGATCATCACCTCTATAGTATCCCCCTCTACTTCCTATTTAAAACTTTTGGTCAATGGTTCCCATGCTCTTAGGAACATGATAATGAGATCAACACTTAGTGATATTTATCTCATCTCCATAATACCTCTAAAGCCCAATGAAACTATTCGAGCCCTATCCACATCTGACAACCACTCTAATAAATATGGTAACTAGGATGCATCTATTACGCACCAAAATATTTATCATCTCTATAAAACATCAAACAATAGATAATGTATTATATCTCAATGTCATAAATAATAAAATACATTCTTAAATATTATCAATAAATTACAAATTAACTACTTCATCAACTTATTTTATCTAGTTTTTTATTTTTCCCATTTTCCTACACAATTGACCTATTTAATACTAAATCATATCTATCATGTTCTTACCCTATTGCATCATCCTTATGTTATGTAGTTGGCCTATTCTCTTAGACACTTTCAGCTTGTTCAATACTAAATTAGCCATTTTCTATCTCTCACATATTACATTATCCCTTTGGTGAATAATTGGCCTCATTTATCAAATTATATTGGTCACATAGTATGAAATTAATCATCTTGAGGGTACTATTTTTGCCATATTCCTTTATTTTAACTAGACTATCCTACTACTATGCATTCACCCATCTTCAACAATATTATATCAGGCCATTATTATGCACTCAACCCCTAGTTTTCCATCACATTATAATCTGAGTTGAAAAGGTCAACTTTGTTCTTAGTTTATGGTGAATTTTTGACCATTTAATATAAATTCCTTAGGCATTTATTAATTTGATCTTGTCCTACCTAGTACCTTGTTCTACTCCTATTTTAATTAAAAATTTCTTATGGTCAGTTTCAATATCTAAATGTTGCCTACTATTCAATTTTCTATATTTAGCTTAATTTCAATTAAAATTTATCAAAAATTTGAAATTAATGCTTCCCTTAACTAATTTTCCCCTACTACAATGGGTATGCATCTTCCATGTTTTAGTAATCATCTCCTCACCATAGTCACTCTCTAGGCTCAAATTGGGTCTCTTAGAGTAATATTTTCTTAGAATAGTCGATTAACAATTGAATTAATTTTCACCCTATTTATATTTACTATTAGAAATTATTTACCTATCAAATATTTATAATTAAATTCCATTTCTCTAACATAACTTTATTTCTACTAGCTCTTTTTTTTAAATGCAAGATGTTAAGGAATCCTAACATTGTAGAGAATCTTTTCACATATTACATGTATATTTTTTTAAAAAATTTACTTTCACTATTTTTTTTTACAGGTTCACTTAATGTTCCCTATATTGGATACCTTCACATTTATTTAATTTCATTCCTTTTTTATAACACTAAGGTAAGTAAAAGTATGTATTTTTTAATTTTATCATTTCATTTATCTTATTCATTTCTTACTTTAATTTATCTAGCTTCAACATTTTGTGTTGATATGTTATTTTCCTAAAGAACCATCCTATGTTACACCTATGTGATATTTGATGAGCTTTACTTGGGGCATATATATATATATATATATATATATATATATATATATATATATATATATATATATGTATATATATATATATATATATATATATATATATATATATATATATATATATACATACATATATATATATATATATATAATATTTAAAAAATTTATCAATTATTGGTGTTTTCTCTCTTGTACGAACCCATCAAGTCGTAATCTATCTATGTGCATGCTTTAAAGGGTGTACTAGAAAGGGGTGGTTAGACCATTTGTGATTCATAATATTTTTATCTCTTATACCACCACTTAAAATATACACAACCATATCCCATACACTTCCCTAAGCTTTTCCTCCTCTCTTACACACTCCTCTAAATAATTCACTACCTTATTCCACCCCCACCTAAGCCAAAAACCTTTTTTGACATTTACTGAAAAAAATTAGCTTAGGCCAACCTTATACTTAAATAATATTCGAATGTTATAGGACTCTGTTAGCCTTAGATGACCTAGTTTAGGACCTAGGTTACTTTTATGAATTAATGATACAGGGTTAACTGGATCGACTCTATCAGCTAAACTTTTGGAAGGGTCTAGGGTTATATTCAACTATATATACACATATATTTATGTCATTTCTTAGGAAGAGAAAAAGAAGAACATTGTATTTTGCATCTACTTATCCACCATTCTACTTGAGGATAATTTCTTGGGGTTATAATACTACACTTTGAGATATGGATCTTGTCTTATGGATAAGTCTTTTGGATGCATAAGGAAGTTGTGTATCCTAGAGATAACTTATCCTTGTTATCCTTACATACCAAAACAAACTCTTATGAATAACCTTGGCCAAGGAGAGATTAATTCTCATTGGGTTCATCTTAAAAGGTAAGTATTCTTAACTTTGTTCCTCCATTGTTAAAGTAGATATATTTTCACTTATACTTCTCTTTGATGCATTAGGATTTCTTATACATTGGCTTAAGTATAGATATTTTATTCATGTTTAATTTTTATGTTTATTACCCCCATTTAGTGATACAAACTTTGGTGAGAACTATATTATACTTTAATTTCAGTTCTACTTACTTTGTGAAATATATAAAACATAGGACCTATTTAGGGTTATCACATGGTCTTTCTTGACTAGAGGTTTTGTAACCCTCTCTAGTGACATTATTATGGTAAGGGACCCCATTGGTTAGGTCTAATGGATCCATCTTGGTCATGAACCCTATGGTCTAAATTCACAAACAAGCATAAGTATAAGTATGATTTATCTTCTTTGAGATAAGATTGATTTGTAGATTAGCTACATTTTCCCTTGTATACACTGTCCTCCTCCATATGGATTCAAATGAACCAAGCATGGGTGTTAGAATGACTATCATTAAATAAAATACATTTTGTGGCTATAAAAAAGAACTTAGAATATAGCATGGTGTCTAAAAATCATGTAATTTCATGTTAGAGAAGAGTGTAATATTTAAATTGATCTTGGTGTGCTCATAGTGAGATGGAATATGGGAGAGGATGGAAATAAACATGAAATAATTGAGCTACCTCAAATTGTAAAAATGTATATTTTTAACATGGTACAATGATGGTTTAATATGAATCATTTTCAAAATAAATAATGTATGTGAGTGGAGACATGATAATATATTTATTATTGTTACCATATAATAATATTATTGCATATAAACACCAAAAAATACAAGTCATGACTATTTATTTATGTTTTAGAGAAAATAATTTCTTAAGGTTAGAATAAATATCAATTTATGAAATAATATTTTGTGAGGAAAGCATGTTATTATTATAGTTCTTACAATTTAACTCACAATAAATACAAGAGGAAAAACTATAATTTAAAAAGTATCACAAAGTTTTTGAAGTAATAAACCAAAGACTCAAAACAAACTTGAAGAGTTATTAACAAAATGAAATATCATACAAATATTCATGAGGAATAGTTAGGTCATATCCATGGTCTTATAATGAAAACTCATGAACTAAATAATATATAAATCATCATAAATATACTAAATTACCAATGATAGTAACTAATACTATTAAAATTAATGTAATGATACACAAGAGGAAGATTTGAAATGAAAAACCTATAAGAAGTGTTAGCACTAAAGTATATAGAAATAAATGAAAGACATGTAAGATAACAATAGTATTGTAAATGGAAATAAAACTTTAATAAAAAAATTTATTTAAAAATTAACCATTAGTTGGTTCTTTGAAGATTTATCCTTCATTAGTTTGTAATTTTTATAATGTCTTTGACCAAATAAGGACCCCACCACTTTTGGGCATACTTTTCTTATTTGTTGTGGGTATAAACTAATTTAAGGACAAAATCACCAATATTTAAGGTACATACTTTGACATTTTTATTATTTTGTTTATAATTTTATTATTTATATTGGTGGTTATGTTGAAAATCACACGTATGATTCTCATACAAAAGGTCTAAAGCATGGAGATGTGATTCACACAGATATTCATCAAGATTGATGCCATGAATAGAAATGTGTAAGGATTTTTGTTCACATTCTAAATGTAAGAAAACTTCAATGATGTTTACTAAGGGAAAAAGGGGTTTCCCTAGTAGCACTATGAATACTTGTATAATAAGACCAAAGTCTAGGATAAATATTGAGATGATGGTTAGAACAAGAATCCTAGATAGTATTTTGAAATATTTTATTAAAAATATTATTATTGGTCTCTTCTTGGCCATTACATTGAGGATGGTAAGGTGTGGAGAATTTTTTCATGATTTTAAATTCAACATATAATTGTTTCATATTCTTATTTTTTAAATTCCCATAATTGTAAAAAATAATGGTGTAGAGAATTCTAAAATGAAAAATTATTTAATTGAGTATGAATTTAGATATATTAATACCATAAAATTAACAAGGTACATAACTTTGAACCATTTAATGAAATATTCGTTGGTCAAAATGATGAAGATATGACCATCTTGAGTGTGAGGTAATTTACTAATGAGATTGAATCCCCACATGGAAAAAGGCTAAGGAGATTCTAATGTTTAAATATTGAGTAGAGGAGAGTGAAAAATATCATAATTTAGGTGGAAAGGATTACACTTTTTATCAAATTTGATAGAATATTTTTTGAGTGTGGGCCAAAAATATCCCATATGAAGGTATTTATGGGTTGTAGCATGTACACTATAGTGACCACCATAAATTTCTCCATGTGATTTTTATATAAGGGTAGGAACCTCATCTTTAATAACCCAGTAGAGTAAGGTACCTTCAACATTATTATAATATAGGATGTCATATCAAAATACACATTTTCAAGCTTACTTAAAAATTCAATTATTTTCATGAGAGCTAGTGTTAGGATGATAAGTATGGTGTTCAATAAATTTAATGATATTATTTTACCATGGTCTCTATTAAGTAGTGATAACCTCAATATTAAATATAAGATAATAATTTTTGGTTTGTAATAAACATGATAATTTATGTATGTTGAAGATAAATTGTGAATCATGAAGTGCTTGATAAGGGTGAAAAAAAGAAGCAAATGAAGAAATTGAATCAACTATAGCATTTAGATCTCATGCAATTGGTTATATCATGAAGGATTTGAATTCCTTATCAAGAGTAGTGGAAACTTGACGATATGATACGATAATTTTAATTTCTCATTTATAGACACCATTAACTTGACAAAAAATGAGTTTTGATCCACCTAAAGCATGTAGGTAAGGTATATCTAAATTGATTATAGTTTTCATGCCTAAAATGAAACCTTCATACTCAACCATTTTATTAATAACTCAAAGGTTAATTAAAATCTAATAAGTATGATATTTATATGGGGATAAACTAAGGCACAACATTCCCCATATCCTTAAAAAAATTTAACTCCATTTGATTAAAGTGTCCAAGTATCTTCATGAAAATAAATTTTAAATTTTGGTAATTCTTCGATGATGACTTTTAATTCTAGTTTAGAAATTAAATTATTTGGTTCATAAATATTATTTACTTTTAGATCAACTATAAATTTATGGAAATAATATTTAATTCAAATAGCTTGATTAGGACCTTCAATGTAAAGTATTGATTCATCAAGAAGACTACCTTGAAGGTGAGTGGTTGGTGGTATATAAAACAAACAAGTTGGTTGACAATTATTTGGCCACCTAGAACCATCCATTTTCTAATTTTATTTCTAGGTAAGAAAGTTTTGGAGAAAAAATGATGAATGGGTTTGGAATATAAAATGAAATTAGTGGTTAGATATATCTTGTAATGCTATTCTTTTAAGCTATGAAATAAATAGCAAGGAAATCACATTTAAATTTGGTATATCATGTATCATAATCTATTGAATCATGAATGATATTGTATATGGCATATATATGAGCAATTTAATTTGATTTATTGAGTATTGCCCTAACTGATATGGGGGTAAAGGAAGTGTACAATATGAGAGGATGATCATTAAAAGGTGATCAAAAAGTGGGAGGATGTAATAATGACTATTTCACTCCATCAAATGATGTTTGACATGAATAATTCCATTCCAAAGTAATACATTTCTTGAGAATAGAATTAAATGAATAGATGACATAATCCATCTCAAGAATGGATCATTAGATTTCCATAAGTTTACCAAGGTATGTTTGTATATCTAGAATAAATGAGGAATAGACATGTAAATAATGGCTTTGATTTTATTAGGGTCTACATAAATCCAACATTAATAAATAAATAATCCTAACAGTTTTACTAAGGTGACATTAAAAATACATTTATAAATATTAAATATAACTTTTTATTTGATGAAGTGATCAAAAATTATAGCGGGATCATGAAGATGATTGTCGTGATGCTTGGATTTAGTAATGAGATCATTTACATAAGTTTCAACTATTTTTTGAATGAGATCATGAAAGATATGAGGCATTTCACTTTGGTAAGTGGCACCGTAATTTTCAATCCCAATGTAAAATTTAACATAGTAATAGGTTCCCCATTCAATGGTGAAAGTGGTTCTATGTTGATCCTTGGGAGAGATATGAATTTGATTATATTGAAAGAAACCATTCATGAAAGATAACATTTCATAGCTGGTAGTTTATTAAACAATGGCATTTATTTATGGTAAAGTAAAATTATATTTTGGAAATGCTAAGTTAAGATTTCTATGTGTGTGTGTGTGTGTGTGTGTGTGTGTGTGTGTGTGTGTGTGTGTGTGTGTGTGTGTGTGTGTGTGTGTGTGTGTGTGTGAATAAACATGTTGATATTGTGTACATAAAAAACATTGGATACCCATTTGGAGTAGTTTATAGGTTTGATAAGTTTAGTGTTTAAAAGTTTGATTATATGTTTATGATATAAACTAGAAATATCAAGACAAAATTTATGTTATTTTTATCACATGGGTTTTGAATAGAGATAAGTAATTATATTATTAACCAAAATCCTAAGATCAATATTATAAATGTCTTCATATAACCAAACAAAATCTTCATGATATTTGTCAAAAAATAGACTAAAAGTATCATGTTTTATAATATGAAGCTATTCATATATGAGAATAGGTCAAGGAACATTATTGGTTCAATAATTAATTAAAAATATTTCCTCATATTTCTTGGAAATTATATGGGGAAAGATTAAAAATGGAAACATGATGTTTTTTAGTATCGACACTAGTGACAATTTTTTTAAAATATGGAACATTTTCCTAGAAATGACCAAGCTTATTATGGTGGTGTGTAAGTTGAGTTTCATGAGCATGGAGTAGTTATAAAATGGATTTTTTATTATTGATAATGGTTAAAGGTCAATAATATTCAACATTAAGTTTGAGATCCAAATTTTTATTTTCATGATGATCAAACTCTGAATATAGTTGTTGAATAGTTGTAGCTTGTGCATCTAAAGTAATTTTAGGAGTAGAGGTATAAGGTTGTTCAATAAAATACGTGAATGACATGAAGATCAAGATTGAATTCATGTATTTATAATATATTTTGATAATTCAGGATGTTTAAATCTCATGACTAATCTTGAGAATAATGTAAGTATCATCATAAAATAAAGATATATAACATGTATTTGTTTTAGTAGGAACATATGTAAGGAAGATGAAATAGTACTAAAATTATGAGGGGACATGGCTAAAGGGTCTTTAAATAATTTGGCTACCCCATATTCATTGTAATATAAATCATCATCTATATAAGAGGTTTCATTTGCATTACATGGGGGAGGACTATTGGTATTATAATATATTAATGGAATGGTTCAATCACATTTAATGATATAATGAGGGATCCATTTTTCAATGTAGGGAGGTAATCAAGTTATGTTGTAAATTTTTTGTAATTTGGTAGGCTCATCATCATCTAAATCTACAAGATTTACATGTAGATCTAAATACATATTAACAAATTTAGGTGGAGGAGGAATATTGATTTGAGAAATAATAGGGATAAAATATTGGCTTTTGGATTTTTAATTTGGATTCTCCAAGGATTAATATCTAACTTATGTTTTTAATTTTTCCCATTATATATAAAATTTATACATCGGCTACCATAAAATTCAATAGCTCACATACAATGAGTCCATGGATGACCTAAGAGAATTTTGTAATATAAAAGAAGATTAAAAACCATGGTCTTGGTGTGGATTATCTTGGGTATAATATTAAGAGGGATAAAAATACAACTAAGTGGAATTTTTATTGGTTTTATTGAATCCACAACACATGATTCAAGTTTGTTTGAGATTTTATTTAGAATATTCAATTTGTTGAATTAATTAAAGAGAATTAATATTGATGCCAAATCCATTGTCAACTAATACTTTTTAAATTAAAGTATTATTGATTACAATTTTGATAAAAATAGGTGGATCATCACCTTAAAAGATAATTTCATCATTGATCATGTCATCTTCAAGAAATTATAAGGAGGTTTTTGTAGAAGAAAATGTTTTGATAGAATGACCTTTGTAGGTTGAGGAACATCAAGAGGAAACTCAGACTCATTAGATAAATGTGATTCGATGTCTTCTAATTTTTTCATATTAAACTTATGATGATAATAATAATTTATTACTAACTCTATAAGAGGGATTTTACAAGGCATAAAATTAAGTTTATTTAAGAAATTATAGAGAACTTTAGAAAAAGAGTGAGTGTGAGGCTTAGGTTGAATAGGTGGGGTGCGTTTCAAAAAATATTGAGGTTTCACTAGTGGAGGTGGATCATCTCTAGTTATTGGTTATGAATATGAGGGTTTATAAGTTTTAGGATCTTTAATAAGTTGGTCTTCATTAGATAGATTCTTAGGTTTTGTACAATGTCTTTGTGATCAGTTTTATGATGATAATTAACTTTAGCCAAATTTACATATTGAGAATTTATATAAGACTAATCATAATCAGCATCAATAGCATAAAAATTTTCATTATAGTGTTGTATGTTGGGACTAGAAGAAGGTTTTTGATATTCATGGATAGTATATTTTAAAAAGTTACTCTTTTGAGAAGCTTTGAGATAGTCAAGATGACACAATTTGATCATGGCTTGATCAAACACATCTCCTAACATGAAAAAATCATAAATGCTATAAGTGCATGTCATGTATCATGATAATGCCCTATTTCAATGTTGAACTAAGATAATTTATTAGGATTGTACCATGATAGGGAATTAGTATTTTTTTAGATGAAATGTTTAGATGGAGATAATAATTTGTTCATTTCAAAGACTATTAAGAGTCGGTAGGGGGGAGTTTAAATATTTGATTTGATTGCTCCCATTTTTTTAGAGGATATTTAGATTAATAATTTCTATTGTATATTTCATTATTTTAAGTCTGGAAATATTCCTTGATTTAATTAAGATATGGTTCATATTAATTCATAAGGAACTATTGTTATTTAGCTTGATCAAAAACCTCTTCTAAGGTGTGAGGAGAGATAATTTGAACATTATGTTAAAGATGGGATTTAAGGTCAGTAATGAAAAATTTGAAAATATTATCGTCACTCATGTTATGGTTATCCTTTTGAACTAATTATTTATATTGTTTGATAAAAGTATGAGCAGATTCAATGGGTAATTACTTAGCATTGATGAAGTGAGTAAGATAATTTTCAATAAGATCATTATAATAAAACTCTTTAACTAGAGCATTTATAAGATCCTCTAGTTTCCAAATGGAATGTTGGGGAAGTATATTATATGATTATAAAGCATCTCTTAAAAATTTTGACTATAATTTTAGTGGTATAAAAAGTGTTGGTTTGGGCCTAATCCATATAAATATTTCCAAATGATTTAAGGTAGATAATAGGGTTTTTAGTTTCATCATACTTAAAAGTTGGAGAGATGTTACCAGTATATATGGATATAATGAATGGAGTTAAGGTTATGCATGAGAGGTTAAGAGATGGTGTTTATTTGTGAATCTATAAGAGGAAAGAGGAAAAATAATGATTTTTTTGAGGTAGATAATAGGGGTTTGACTGGCCATATTCAAGATGTAACTTTGAATTTAGATCATTTAGGATTTTTTAGTTGTTTTCATAAAATTAATTTGTTGAATAAATTGAACAATAATTTAAGTTGTATATATGGGTGTATTTTATTACTAGTGTTAGGAGGTGGAATGTTAGTATTGGTAGGAGAAACATTCTTAATATTATAGATATGATGATTATCTATAGGAGGGTTCCCTATGGGAGGTTTCCCTATTGAAAGCTTCCTTATGGGAGGGTTCCATAAGTTAGTATCAATTACTTCAATGTTAAAATAAGGAAGTTTGGATAAGGGAGCATTCATGTTAAGATAAAAAAGATCACCATTTTGAGTAACGTGTACCATGTTGATTTTTATTGATCCAGATGTTGATCATGGGTATTTTCACCATGAGGGATTATCCTATTTTTAAACTAAAGTAGGTAATACTAAATAACCCATATAAAATATAAATGGTTTAAGGCTTTCAATAAATATTATTATATGTGATTCCATGATGTTAATCAATATGGTAAAGGAAATAACAAGTGAACATAGTCAGTCACCTACTAAACTAGGTCAACCAAGGTTGATATAGTTCAAAACATAGGAAATTGTAAATGCACTACATCAACCATGGTAAACTTAGTTACACAAGGAGGTAGAGAAAGTAGTCTAGAAATTTAATAGATTGATCAAGGTTAATTTAATTACATAAAAGGTATAAATATAAAAAAACCGTCTTGAACCTAGTTGACTTGGATAGATCTAAAAAATATTGACAACAAACTAAACAATGTAGTTTGTAAAGTAAATTTAAATAAAGATATAATGTAAAATATTGATTCAAGCCTAGACTTAGTCTATTCACACATAGTCAACTAGATTGATGTTTGTCGATATAGTTGAAACACATAGAATATAACTATACTAATGTTGGTCGATACACTCTATAATACAAAAGATAATGTTAAGTAGTAAGTAGAAATAAAATTTTATAACTATTATTGATAACTAATTGTCTGAAAATAATATAGGATAGATGTACTAAAAGGTTTTGAATAATTTTTAGGCTCTCAAAGATTCTTGCTTTTCCATTAGATAGTGTTATCCTGATATTTAAAATCATTGACTATGGAGTATCATTCCCATATCCCACTAAACCCATTTTCAAGGGTAATTTGAGACTAACTTCCTAGCACTAATTAATAACTATTTTACTACATAATCATATGGATGGATAGCTTCCTAAGGTTCAATAAAAAGGAGAATTCTAAGCATATCCTAAATGTTATGAAGTACATGGAAACTAAAATATGTGTTTAGCTCTGTACTATGGTTATGAGTATTGGTTAAATCCCCTCATGCCATGATATTTGTAAATGATAGACTATGACCATAAATATATTATTTCATATCCCTTCATGATAATATCTAAGTAGTCTAAAAAAATTTCACATAGCTTCTAGGGAAAAGAAGATGAAGTGAAAAATAAAGGTGAAAATCAAGTATCAAAAACTAGTTTTATAATTTTTAGATTTAAATAAATAAGAATCCAACTATTTTTAAATCAAATTTGAGATTAATTTATATAAAAAATATTGAATTGTATTATATATGTGTAAATTATAAACACACATAACTAGATCCATCAAGGCTGATCTAGTTGAACAAATAGAATAAAATAAGGTCAACATTGGTCAATTTAATCTATTTTAAAAATAGACCAAAATAAACTAGGTATACCATGGTAGACATAGTTCACTGGAAATAAAATAAAATATAGAAATAATATTCCCAAGGTTGACTTAGTTGACTCCGTAGTATAATTTTGATAGAATTAAAAAACTAGAAAATAAGATTGACATAAATGAATTATTCAATTTTTTAACTAGAAAATAGAATTAAAAAAATTATTTAATAACCATTTTATTGATCTAATATAAAAATCATAAAATGTAAATTAGGTTGGGATAGGTTGATATAGTTGGTTATAAATAACTTGATAAATATGACAACGTCAACCATAGTTGACCTAGTTGGTTGATTATGAACGTTCTAGATCTAAATGCTAAAATTGGGTCATATAGGAATGAATAAATCCTATAGAATAAAAAAATTATAAAACACATATTAAATATGTTCAACTATGGTTGACATAATCTATATAAAACTAAAATATAAAAATAATGAAATAATATCAGGTTGACTTAGTTGGTTGTAGATGAAAATTAGAAAAAATAAAATATAGCTAGGTCAACTCACATTAACATAGTACCTATATATTTTGACCTACTTAACTATCAATGAAAAAATACAAATGGATAATTTAACTAAGTCAACCTAGATTGACCTAGTTTCTTATAAATGAAAAATAGAAAGGGTTAGATTCATGATAGGTTCACCATAATGTATGAAACAAATTAATATATATCTAAAACATATCCTACTTAATAAATATAATATAAAATAACGTAATCAACTAACATCTATTCTGATAATTTTCATATCATAAGCATGAGCAAATTGGATCCATTAATAAGGGAGCACTTATTACACAAAACTAAAGGAGAGGGTTCCAAAGCCTCTAGAAAAATAATATCATGTAATAACCATAACTAAGTCTCCTAATACATAAAATTAAATATAATATAGTTTTATTAAATTTTATAACACCAAGTGGGATGGTTTAAAATAAAAAAATAAACAAGGGATCATTGTAGGCAAATGGGGACCTAAATCACCTAAAGAGGAAGATGTCAAGCTTAGAGAACCCTATAGTTACACTAGTTTAAGTGTAGAGGTAATCTGATTAAGAACTTATATGTTTATAGCTATTAATTTGTGCAATATCTATCTTTCAAATTAAATAACAGAAGTTAGAGGTATGTACCTTTGGATGAACCTATCAAGTCTCAATATCCCCCTTGGCCAATGGTATTTTATAAGAGACTTTTTTGGATTTATAAGTATCACATTATAGTGAAAATCATACCTAGGATAAAATATTTCATATTTACATCCAATAATTCCCATATGAGAAATTATCTTTCCTCCGAGACAAACCCTAAGCAATGTCTCCTTCAAATGCAGATGTAGTAGAATTGTGAGCTATAATAATGAATGTTCCTATCTATTATATTGAAGGGAAGATTATATTTTTAGAAATGGATAGGTCATAACTCTATAAAATTTCATCAAACAAGTTCACCTTGCCATGACCTAGTTTTAACAAGTTAATATTTGGCCATGAACTAGGTCTACCTATGACAATCTAGGTGCATAATATGTGTCATAAATTTTACAACTAGGTCAACCATAATTGACCTAGTAGGTGAAATGGGGTTTTTATTATTTATTGGATATTTATTTATGTAATTATATAAGTGGGATTTTCAATGGGTTTAGGTGTGATAGGATTAACCAATAATATTGTGAATCACCAATAGTCTTCCCAGCCCTTTCTTACTACACACTTTAAGGCATTCACTCATAGAGATTGAAACTAAATGGGTTCATACAATAAATAAAGCATTATAAAATAATAAATTTTAAAAATATTTTGTGTATATAATATGTACTTTAGGATTAATCTTAGTTTCTTTTGCTAAATGATTTGGAAATGGATTGGAAAATATTTTCAAAGTCACATTCCCATTAGGTTGTGCCCTTGAATCACTTGTATATTTTTTAATATCATTTAGGTAAATAATATTATCACTGATTAGATCTTACATCTTATGTTAAAGTATATAATTCCAATGGATTATTTAATAATTCTTATGAATCATTAATATGGCCTACTCTAGAAGACCCTTGTTCTAATTGTAAAATTTAAGCTTTAATATTAAGGATCATTTACATAAGGATATGAGTGTGAGACATATAAAATTATGTATAAATGGATGATGTCACATGAGTATTCATTATAGGAGGTAAAAAAGTATGATTTTTAGGGATATCCATAAAAATATAATTTAAACCTTGTGTTTCCCTCATATTATGGTTGGGCATCATGTGTAATAATAAGAGTAAACATATATATAGTAATAGTGGTATTATTGGTTTAAACACCTATTTTATAATTTTTACCTCTAAAAATTATATTAGAATCATTTAAGGGGTCATTTTTTTCCTTATATGTGATGACATTATAATTATTTGCATTCTTAGACTCTAGGATTATATTCAAGACGTAATCTAGATCATTATGTTACATAAGGATTCATTCATGAAAACTATAAATAGATGCAACTTATGCATGATCTACACCAATAAGTTATTTAGGATATATCATATTATAATATTAATTATTAAGTTAATTATCCACTTGATATTTAGTTTAGAGTTTGAGCATATCACCATTAATAGTCTATTCCTCTACTTATATGTGTTTCTTAGTGACATTTTCATCAATAAATGAAGGAATATAAATTTCATCTACTTTATATTTTTTTATATTGTACATAATTAATTTTTTGGGATAAATGGATTTGATTATGATCAATTTCAATATAATTTATCCTATAAGTCCATCATATTTGGAGAGTTACTTTCAAAATATGTCTTGATGGATCTAGTCATGCTAAGATGCATGTATCTACTAAATATGTTTGGTTCTTAATGAATATGTACTCTATTTTTTTCTAGTTTGTTATAAAATAAAGATATACGCATAAAATTTAAGGTGTATCTTTTTTAATTTTAGATGTTCAATCCTGTATGTAGATTTATATTTTCCTCCACCTTGAAACCCTAGATTCACTTTCAAAACATTGCTTTGCCTATACAAGGGGTTAGAAATATGGGATATAAAATCCCCAGTGACATCTCATTATATGGTTGAGATTTTCATATATTGTAAGACTTTAAAGAGAGATAAAATAACATGTTGTTATGCCACCTATGTGGATGTGCATTTAATAGTGATCCACTAGTATCTATGCAACCTATTTGCATTTTGACACTAGAAAATATGAAACATTGACCTTGATTTAGTTGTTAAAAATTAACTTAATGATTTTTCCTTTGAGTGTATTTCATATTTTAATGATTTATGGTGGCATATCAAGGGAATTTATATGTATTCCTTAATGTGATATTTATTTTCCAAGTGATCCTAAAATTCACAATAGATAGGAATAGGCTTAGTCTTGATGTGTTTATATAGTTGATCTTTATGTCATTTCCCTCTATAAGTGACATATTAAATGTTTTTTATGATTAAAGGGAAGGGTTTGAATTTTAAAAATAATTATTTTGATAATATAGGACAATATGATGAAGGAAGATGATACTAATAAGTATTATCATTTGACTATTATAAAAGTTATCTAAAATGGATAAAATAATCATCTATAAAATGGAAACAATCTACTTAATGTAATATACATTTTTGAAATAAAATAGGGAGATATTATATATTAATAATGGGGAATTTGGAAGGTAAAACCCATTGAAATATTAATGGATAGGAGATAATTAAATAAAAGAATAATTATATATGCATAAGTCATGCATGTTAAACATTGGTTAAAACAAACTTTATCTAGTTTCCAATATTAAATTTATGACTCTGCAACAACATCAAATTTGGGATACTTTGTCATACTTTGAATTCATTTACACATTTAACTCTTGTGCACATTTTACATTATCTATCCGCCCAATTTTTTCCCTAGACAACCCATTTTACAAAATAAATATATTCAAGATCACCCTAATATGTGTAATAACCTTCTAAAATCTTACATAGTTTATCTCTATATCTCATATCATATACTTTTACTCCCATAATAATACCAAAAATAGTGTGATAGTTGAAATATTTTCAAAGGTGTCTACCTCTTCTGGTAGTGTCCAATAACACTTAATTTTTTTTTTTTGAAATCAGGAAGTCTCCATTGGGTTAGGCTAAGAATAATTTATAGTGAAATCATGGTGGAAAATATTAAATAATCAACTATAAATATAAATAAATCCTAATATTTTAGTCACTTGTCAATTACCTTGAGAATAACTTGAAATCTTGATAAATCAATTATCACTCTCTTGATACATTATCATTAAGGCATACATATCTTAATATCCATAAAAATATTGGTCCTAGAGTATGATCTAAAAAAAAAAGGTAAAACTTGCATGATGTCAACTATTGAAATCTAAATGTTGCATTGCATTCTAGATTGACCATGAGAGTAAACACACACACACACTTAGATGGGATAGATACATATGTTTTGATATCTATTAATATTATTTAAAATTAGGAAATGCTCAATCACTCAGTAAAGAGTGGTCAGTGCTTTCCAACCTAATATGCAAACCCCTTTTCAAGGGGCATATTATTATCAAAATATATGATTAAGGTTTAAAATCAAAGAGAATGAAGATGGAGATTAGCGTACATGATCAAATGTAATTACACACATAAGAATCATATACTAACATAGGCAAAGTTGTTTAACGTGTAATATACCTACACATCCAATAATTAAATTATTAATAGGGCCTGTATAGTATTAATCATTATAGGGGTATGAGTTTCATTATAAAAATCTACATAGAGTTTAAACTGCTATTCCCTAATATGAGTAGTTACAAACTAGACACAAATCATTTTTAGGGACAATGATGAACATAATGGGAAATATAATTATTAATATGCTAAGTCAAATCTCTTCCTTATTTGTTAATTCTAAATATAATGTGAAATATCAATCTTCGATTTCACATGCATATTTGTATGATTATTGCATTATTTTATATAATCTAAATTTTCACAATTTTAATTCATTAGACTACAATAATAACAAAATAATAAAAAAAATTACGTGAAATCAATCATTAAATTGAGAATGAAAAACACTAGGTCTCTTTTATCTTAGGGTTTCATAATTTATTAAGGTTTCACAATTTCTTAGGGGGTAAGTGCATGAAATAAGGGGACAATTCCATGCACATTTTTTATAATGTGATCATGTTATTGACATATAATTATTTCATTATTTAAATTATGGCTCATTAATTATCGATCCATGACATGATTACCTTATCTTAATAGATGATAAGATCACATTATTGTAAAAACAACACAATGGTGTTCTTGTTTTTTTCACATTAAATCATGTTAAGAGGTAATGGAGAGAATATTTGTATATATATAATTTGATCAAATTATTAAAAAAGTAATAATGTAGTCACATTCATATTCTTTTGCAAAAAAAAGCATATGAACATGCACATGAAACCAATCTTGGTTGGAGGCTTATATTTACTAATCTAAATGTCAAGTATAAGGAAATAAAATTAAATTTATTTTAGTAAATATAAGACATTATGGTTACTCTACATCTAATATAGTTAGTCTCATAGTTTCATTCCTTAGATGTATAAAATAACTTTTAAAAATCTTATATAGTTAGTACTTAGGCATTTTCACAGTCTAAGTATTAAACTTAGGGATTTCAAGGCATAAATTTTGTAATTGTTATCCATTTTTAGTAAACATATAGTCATTTTTTAAGGTTTTTATGCCTTATAGATTGATTCACAGCATTTTTATGAGTCCCAAGTTTTTCAAAATTAAATTTTTCAAACCATTCAATTTGAAATTGATGCAAAGTGGCGTGATTGGGTAACATAGGTCACATTGATGACCTACACACATAAAATAACCACATTGTATTAATTTTAATTTTCATCATCCCTCCATATTTTATCACTTCCTACTCATGGTTCATCATCTCTAATCACTCTCTCATCATTATTCATTATCCCTAATCAACCACTCATCGACCCTCACTATCACTAGTCATCTCTAATCACTCCCTCATCATACTTGATTACTACCTCATTAACCCTCACCATCCATCATAATCCATAATCACTCCCTCATTTTCCTCACCATACCTCATCATCTTTAATGACTATCTTATTTTCTCTAATCACTACTTCATCATCCCTAATCACTCCCTCCTCATCCCTAATCACTCCTTTATTGACCCTCAACATTATTCATCATTTATAATAGTTCCATCATCATCCCTAATCACTCCCTCACTTACCCTCACCAACCCTAATCATTGATTCATCATACCTCATCATATTTAATCACTTATTACTCATACCTAATCAGCCCTAATCACTCCCTCATCCTCCATAATCACTCCCTCATTGAACCTCATCATCCCTCACCATCCCTATTGACACCCTCATCATATCTAATCAATTCTTCCTCATCCCTATTCATCCTTAATTACTCCACCCAATACCTTAATGGTGGTATTTTGTTGGGGTTTAATAATTCTAGGAATTGAAAGTGGATAGTTGAGTGCTATCATAAAATATAAGATAATGATTAGAATGATGTGGAATAAATTTGAAACATAAATTTTAGCACTTATGATAAAATATGGGATTATTATAAATGATTTAATTCACAATTTAAGATATTCCAAAAAAAGAGAAGCAAGTAAAACCACTATAACACCAAAAGTGGGTAGTAGATATGAGGATTACCAAGCAATGTGATGTCTTGAAACCAATTAAGTGTTTTTAATATGAGGACATTTTATGATCTAAATAGCTATATTAAAGGCATTCTATTTTTATTTATATTGATTTATTTATCATACTAGAGAGTGTAAAATAATTTTAAAATATTTATAAAAAGTAGTCCAACATTGAAAAGTGGTGCTTAATTCATAACTTTAATATTCAATCTAATGAAGAGTGTCACACTATGATCTCTCTACTTTCCCATCTCAAGAAGTGGGTACAAGTTATCTATCATATACAAAAGTAACTAGATAATATATTATGAACCCAATGATATGTTTGGCACTAAAAAAACCTCTACTTCCCCCAACAAGAAAATATATGAATTATAAATATTGTTTCATTAACAAAAGTAGATCAATGGTGAGACAATACAATTCATTATTTCTAATGGAAGTCAGAAAAATTTAATTTATCCTAAATCATATCTTCAAAAATTGAACTTAAAATTAATACATCATCTATAACCATACATTAGTGTATTGTGTAGTGTAGGACTTGAGAAATGGATAACTTAGTAGTGTCACTTGGTATACAAAATCAAAAAATTTAAATATGCACTCCTTTGTGACACCTCACCATTAGAGGTGTGTGGTGTGTTACAAGTGTTCAACCATATATTTATCATTGACATATAGGATATGAAGTAAATCCATGAAACATTGTGATAGATTGTCACGATATAAAATACCATATGTCATAGTTAGTTCATAAGCTTTCAATCATTAGTGTTAAGAAGTGTAAGAATATTATAAATTATAGTAAAATTTATACTCTTGATGGTAGTAAGTATATTTAATAGCCTCCTTATGGTACCATATCATAGTGTGGTTAATCAAACAATAACAAATAAAAAATAATTAAACCATAAACTAGATGAATACAAGGATATATTTCAATCAGCTAAATAAATTCCTACATACTATACACTAAACAATACTATTAATTTTATTTGTTAAATAACTCTAAGTCAAACCACTTTATACAACATATAATTTATAGAGAATGAATATATTAAGTTGTAGATTCATGAAATCATGGATAATGGGCATGTCATGCCCAAATCATTGCCTTACAGAAGCTTAATTATGTTTATGCCAAAGTTGTGAATCAATTAAAAAAATATTAACAAGATTAACATGAATAAATATTATCCTCATCTAAATATTAAGGCCTTTTTCTTCCATATCCATGATGTAGAAGTCTTTTCCAAAATCTATCTTAAGTTTGGGTATCATCATATTCATGTTGAACATCTACACATTTGGAATATAGTCTTAAAAATAAAGGAAGGATTAACTGACTAGTTGGTTATGCCTTTTAGGTTAACTCATGTAGAAAATTCATTCATTAAGACTTTGAATGATGTCCTAAGTCCCTTTACCTATGCCATTTTTTAAAATACCTTGATGACATATTAATCTTTATAAAACATGGGATGAGCATATACACCATGTGAACTAGTGTTTCACATTTTATAGAAACACAATTTTGTGATAAAATTAATAAATGTTCATTTTTTATGCAAGAGATAAAATATTTGGGATACACTACACATATAAGGAGTGTATATATGAACCTAACCAAGATTCAAGTCATACAATAATGGGAAACACCAAATAAATTTGTGTCAAATTCAAATCTTCTCATAATTAAAAAATTATACAAGAGATTTATGTTTAATTTTTTTCATTTGAACCAAGATACCAAAGGTGGAACCAAATAAATTTTCATCTAGTCAACTGTAAAACAAAGATAATTTGATGAACTAAAATTAATAATATATTTTGTGTTAGTACTTATGTTACTTGACTATAAATTTTTAATATCATCCAATTCATTTAGTAATGAAATTACTATCACAAATGGGTATTGATAACACAAAAAGTCTTAGAAAAGAATTAATTTATATTATATTAGATTAAAAAACATATGTTTGGAATCAAATATATATCTATATTATATTTTTATGTCATATGATAAGGGAATGGTTAGGGATGGTGAGGGTTAATGATGAAGTGGTGAGGGATGGTTCAGGTCAATGAGGGAGTGATTAAGGATTACGAGGGATGATGAAAGAGTGATTATGGATGAGGAGGGATGAGGAGGGAGTAATTATGGATGATGAAGGATGGTGATAGTAAACTGAGGAGTGATTAGGGATGATAAGACAAAGTGATTAGAGATGATAAGGGATAATTAAGGTCAATGAGGGAGTGATTAGGGATGAGGAAGGAGTGAATCAAGATGAGTAATTTATTAGGTATGATGAGGGATAAGGAAAGAGTGATTAAGGATGATGAAGAATAGGGATGGAATGATTAGGGATGATGAGGTATAGTGAGGATTAATGTATGAGTGATTATGGATGATAAGGGAGTAATTAGAGATTACTAGGGATAGTGAGGGTCAATGAGAGAGTGATTAGGGACAATGAGGAATGATGAGAGAGTGATTAGGGGTAATGAAGGATGAGTATGAAGTGATTAGGTATGAGGGAGGGATGATTCATAAGTTAAATTGACATAAAATGGTTGTTTTATGTGTGTAATACATCAATTTTACCTAAACTACCCAAATCACACCACTTTAGATCAAGTTCAAAGTGAGTAGTTTTTAAACTTCAATTTTGACAAATCTAGGACTCTTAGAAATGCTAGGAATCAATTCAAAAGTCATAGAAACCTAAAAAATGACTATATGTTTACCAAAAATGGATAGTAATTTCAAAATTTATGTACTAAAATCCTTAGGTTTAATACTTATACCCTAAAACTACTTAAGTACTGACTAGATTAAATTTTGAAAAACTATTTTCCACATTGTAAGGCATGTTACTGTGAGCCAACTCTATCAGATGTAGAGTGACCGTAATTTATTATATTTAATAAAATAAATTTTAAGTATAAGGAAATAAATGTAACAATATAAATGTAAAATTATACTACTTAACATTTAGAGTAGTAAATGAAAGCCTTCAACCAAGATTGGATTCATGTGCATGTACACATGATTTTATGTGGAAAACAATAGTAATGTGATCATTTTAGTGATTTTATATTAATTTGGTTGCATTATATATTAACATGGTATCATTATCTATTAATGTGGTCATATTATCTATTAACACAATCCCATTATATATTAACATGGTCACGTTATCTATTAATGTAGTCACATTATCTATTAATGTTATTTCATTATGTGTTAATGTGGATTCATTACTAATGTGATCACACTATTTAAATTTGAATTCAAAAACTATTCCTTTTGGCTCAGGAATGGCTTGGATTCTCAAGCTAAAGGCTTTGACCTATCAATCTACAATGATTTTGAGAGTTATGATAAAAAATAACAAAATTCAAATTTGATCACCAAATACAATATGAATTTAAATGGAAAAATTCAAAAACTTAATACCATAATGATGAGCACACTCTTCTCTTTCCAAAAATATGATTTTTATAATTTTTTGACTAATTTAAGGTTTAAAACTATGTTGATTTCTATCTATACCATTGTTAGGACATTACTTGCCACAAATATACATGCTTACACATGTTCATGTAATTTTTTTTTCATTGATCCAAGTACAAAAAAAATTAATATGGTCACAAACTAGGCTTAATTCTACACACACTCATAAAACTAATTTTCATAGTTTTGATATAGTTAGGCATGTCACATAGATGACTATTCATGTTTTTGTTAGTTTTTCAAATCTATTTACTTGAAAAATTAATAAATAAAACTATTCATTTAAATATATAAAAAATTTAGGTCAAAAACTATAATATGTTACCTAAATTTTTCCCAAAGGGTTTTGAATATTATTAAACTCTGCTCAAAAAATAGTGCATCGTACGACTGTCTATCTACTATATTTTCTTAAAAAATATGAGTTAATCTTCAAATTTTAGATGTTTGACTTAGTTATACTTAACTATTTTTAAAAAACTTTAGTTTTTTGTAAACTATACTTGAAATTATATATTTTATTTTCTTACACCATCTTCAAATTTGGAGTGTAGATATCTCAAATTATCTATACAAGTTCATATTTCTAAAAGTTCAAGAAAATCATGTCCATGGGTAGGCCCCTTTTTGTCCCATAACTTTATGCACTTACCCTGGGATTTCATATTTGTCATGCATTATGGTTTTAATTTCAAATATAATTTTTTATTTTGCCCTAAAATAAATAATATGTGCATTTTTCCTTAGCTTTCTTGATGATGTCATGAACATGTTTTGTGTCATTAAGAAGGTTAGTAATCTTACACCTATATGGTGAAGTGCTAGATTAAGTGGTATTTCAATTGATGATAACCATTTTTATTTGATTTAACCACATTTTTATGTTAAATATAATATGGATAAAATTAATTAAATAAAAATTCCTTCATCTATTAATGAAAATATTGATAAAGAATTCATAGATGTTGAGGAATGTTTTATCAATGATGTTATGCCTAATTAATATGAAGATGATAATGAATATAATGATGTATATCATGGTAAAATACATCGTAGTGAGCTTAATGGTGTATATATTACACACGTATACACACTTTCAAAAAATTTAAATCAATTTATTATGCAACCTAATTACTTAGATAAAATAAAAAAATATTATCCTAGTGGTTAAAACTACAAAGAATGCTAAGGAAGCCACATTTGAGGAATAACAGGATGAATACATAAATGATATTGATTCAAATTTTAGAGGTATAGATAATAAAAAATGTGTGTTCAAACCATTATTCCTAATGATATTTTTTATGGGTATATAGTATGGTTACTTAAGTGATGCCTACACCTAGTGTGAGGAAAACACAAGTTAATCCTTAGATTTCTATGGTTATCTACATAACATTCTTTTATGCCTTCTAGGATTGATAATCATGTGATACCACATATTTATATTCAATATCCTATGCCTATTAGTCAAGATATTGTAAAAAATATTTTTGATTGTTAAGCCAATATTTCCCAATTAGAACATGGTTTTTATAGATTGGTTTATTTGACAAATTCTGAATAATTATTTGATGCAGAGACCAAACTTCTGGAGTCCATAAATTTTGATCCATAAATCCAATTAAGATCTCATTAATTCTAAAACAATTATCTTAAAAAACATAATTTAGACATAATATACCCTATCAAGATAGAGATGTTTTAAAAAAAATTCACATGCCATACATGACCATATAAGCGTCCAAAACTACATTTTAAGATTTTTTGGGGGATTTTTCCATTTTTAAAAAGATGATATTTTTGTAACTAGACATGAAAAACAATTGGAATTATTATATTAGGTTATTTTTAATGTTAAGAGGATATGTGGATATTTTTAGGCCCATCCAAGCTTGCTTACAAAACTTGCTAAAAATAGCAATTGAAAAATTACTAGAAGATAAAAGTTACTAAAAATAAAAAATTTCTAAAAATTACATGGGTCAGTAAGATTTAAGTAGTTTTTGATTTACTTAAAAATTTTAATTATTAATGTAAACTCTAATTTCAATTTGATATGTATTTAAATACTCTTATGTAATATTTTATTCATTCAATGAGAATCAATAGAGAAGTTTACTTCATGCAATTTTTGAGTTTGCCAATCGATATTTTACTTAGTTTGATTGTGTTTTCATCATTATTACACAACCCTTTGACCCTAAATATTTACTATTTTTATCTTCCTAAAATATGTTTTACACCTAATCTTAAACCATATGATGGTAAAGGTAATCCATAAGAACATCTAAGATCCTATCATGAAACATGCTTAGATTATACCTCTAATGATAATTTACTAACAAATATTTTTCCTATAAGACTTATGGACTATGCCTTATGGTGGTTTTATGACCTTGATTTCCAATTAGTACATGCTTTAAATCATTTTTATAACCAATTATTAACTTAATTTTTTTAATATTAGTGATAATGTCTCCTATGCTCAAATTGTAAAACTCAAACAGGGACCCAATGAGCCCATTATTGATTTGTGCTTTGTTATAATATTATGCTTTTAAAAATGAGAAATCATATGGTTTATAATTAATTTAAAGACATATTTAAGAAAAGTATTACTTTCACTTATTCATGTGTATATTATGTTCAAATGTTTCCAATATTATTATGGCATGTGACATGGTTAAAGCCTGTGATGTTAATCTCATTTCCACAAACAAGCTCAATTATGGGACTAATTTTCCCACAGCTTCTAGTGTCAAGTTCAAAATTGAACCAAATTTTGAATGTAAGGATAATTATACTATGAATGAGTCTAAAATAATTATTGATGTAGTTTTATAACCTATTAATATGAGTTTTATTTTATCTCCTCAAAGGAGGAAATTTACATGATTATCATAACCTTCTCATAAGGTGTTATAAAATTTAATCAAGTGTAACCTCATATCTTTCCCTGTACCAATGAGGTTTGATATGAAAAAGTCAAAATCTAATGGGTTTTATGTCAATGCATATTTTTATTGGCATAAATTTTTTAGGTTATTCTACTAATAGATGTTATGGTCTAAGGCATAATATATATGATTTAATTGAGAATAACACTATTTAGATCAATGTTTTTAATACACCTAAAAATTATTTAATGACAAAACCTAATTAATATATTTTCATATCCATTTCCAAAAAATCAAACATAATAAATTAAGACTAATCCTAATGTACATATGAATTACAATGTGTACTATGACATTGATTACTAGTCTTACATGCACACATTAAGAATGTGACTAGTATGACTATTATGGTGAAATAATTAGATGGAAAAATTAAAATAATCATATTGGGGGCATTGTCTTACCACTTATGTTGGGGCCTATAGATATTATTACTTGGTTATTTTTTTCTCAATAGTATCTAATTCCATATTATATTAACACATCCATGGATACATAAGATATGTGAAATCCCATCTTTGGTACATCTATTCTTAAATTATATCTATAACAATAAATTGGTTAAAACTCTAGGTATTCTATATAAGTACCCCATTTAGTTAGATAAATTTACTTTGTAACCTCCACAATAGCATAATATACAAAATTTACCAATTAATACTATAAATTAAAATAAGAGATATGTAATTTGTCTTCTTTTAAGATAAATTATCCAATACATGTTACATTAATTATATATTCAAGTTAAATATATGTTACCTACTATGTCATGTCCTAAGATATTTCTACAGAATTTTTGTGTACATGTTCCACAACAAACAGTGACATATTATCTTGGCATATAATGGGCTACATAGGTTAATATGTCTACTATATCTACACAACATTTACATGATCATGTTGACAATGATGATGATGATACTATATGTTTTATAGTGCATGATTATTTTTCTTATTCATATAATGATACATATGTTACTCACCACCCATGATTGTGGAATTTGTACCAATTAATATAGGATTTACCTATGATCATCCCATTTATGGGATCATGGGTTTATAAATACATTCTTTAAAATTCATGAATACAAAAAAATCATAAAATTCAAATAAAATCAAATATTCAAAAAGTACAAAAACAAGACCTATACATGGTATGTTCTACTAGTATACATGATTAATTAATGTTCTTTATCATATACATGATGAATTACATATCTATTTTATATAAACTTAGTTTTCATGATATACATGAGTGGGATGCATGATATATAGGTTGCATATAAAAAATGTACATATAGATGTGTAACATTATTTACACCCATAGGCTACATCTCTACATTGAGGGATACATATATTGAGAGCATATTTTCATACTTATATAGATATATATTTTTATACTAGTAAATTGATAATATTAGATTGTTATACATGAATTTATATTACCCATACATTATAAAGTGATCGTTTCTATATTATATGATAATAATTAATTGATTATATGTACTAACATTACTTATTTTGTGTGTGTTTGATGTGGATGATTATTATATTATGTGATCATTAACATATGCTATATTATATGTTATATGAGTTCATTTACTATTTTTTCCACATCATGTGTCATATGTGTCAAATTATCCTCTAGTACATGTCATGGACATGTTATGTTTGTGTCGAGTAAAATTTGAGACAGATTCAAGTTATATACACCCTAAATTGGTCAAGAAACCAACCATATCTTATCTTTTCACAGTCCTTTCTTAGGAGACTCTGACTAGAGAATATTACCCTTATTCACATTAGCTATGTCTTTTTTTTACTCCTCCTAGTCTCATTTCATGCTCTAAACACATTTTTGCCTATTCCCAATCATCCTGAGCCTTTCAAACAATCTTTCCACCTCATCTAGGTCAGATTTCCTAGGGTTATTCCATCCCCCAAGTCCCAAGCTTGTAGGATAGGAGCAATGGGATTGGACTACATCACTAGACCCTAGGGTGTCCATTTCTAAAGCTCTTATCCAAGGTCATTTTGAGTTCTAATGATCATTTTCTATCACTTAATAAGTCATAGTCCCTTCATTAGCTTCATCCATAAGATTTCCAAGGTTAGTCTAATGTGAATAAAGATCCTAAATTAGAAATAAAGAGTCTCCTATATAAAGGACTACGCAAGGCATTTTATATCTATCACTTACTACTTTTGCATAATACATAATAAAAAATAGTCAATAGTATAAATCGACATTCTGCATCACACAGAGACTTTCATGCTCGATCAAAGAAGGGCCTAGGTGAAAGTTCATTCTTACATATACCCTACATGTTGATTATGCATGTTCCCTAAGGGAGAATTACATTTGATCTAAGACCTTAGCATTGAGGATTAATGTAGGTAGTGATTAGGATATTAAGGGTTATAGATAATGCGATCATACTTATCTTAACCTATTTTTTCCCCTTATGATTTTGATGTATTTGTTGTTTCATGTGTATAGATAAACTCAGGGTTTGGATATTGAAATGGACCTACAATGAGCTATGTTGATATTCAGCCTCTAAAATTTCATACACAAGCTCATAATGAGACATCAAACAAAACCTAAAAATCTCAAGCCTTTAGGATAATAGAAACATAAAAGGAATATAGTGTCAAACACTAGGGTGTCCTATTCCAACAATCCTATCCTTTCATAAAAATAAATCTAGATCTAGATTCCTAACATCTTCCCAACCTTGTGCAGTAGATTTCAACATCTGAATCATTTGTCTTAGCCTATCTTTCTAGATAAGTTCATTTTTATCCCTATGTAATTAATTTGATTAAATTGATATAAACTTATAATTTACTATATCTGATTGGATTTTTTCCCTCATTTTAGACCCTTTATTCTTTAGAAACTAGACACTAGTTTCCCAAAAATAATAAAATATTTTGTGAACCTGAATTACTTCAAACAAATCTAAAATCTTGGGTACCCTTAGGGTTTTCCTTCAAATTTTGTGCAAAAATTTTAATTTAAAATTCTAATTTTTTTATAATTTTTTATGCATTTATCTCATTTAAATTTATTTTATAATTTAAATTATTGTCATAATTTTCATAAAAATTAAAACCCTAACCAAAAATCCTAGATTTCCAACTTCGGTCCTCAAACCATAAACCTCCCTCCCTTATAATTTTTATAAAAATATTTTAGAATTTTTGCAAATTGTCTAGATTGTCAAAAATATTTTCAAAATCTCAATATTAGTAGTTATTTTGTGAAAAAAAATTAATTTCAAAATTCTAATTTTTGATATATATTTTTTTGCATTTATCCTATTCAAAATTACTTTTAGAATTTAAATTATTTTCATAATTTTTAAAAATTTCAAAAACCCTAGCCCAAAACCCTAGATTTCCAAACTAGGTCTTCAAACCTCAAACCTTCCTTACAAATTTTATTAAAATATTTTGGAATTTTTGCAAATTATTTAGGTTATAAAAAATATTTTTGAAATATCTTTGTTATTAGTTATTTTTGCATTTATTTACTTAATAGTAATTTTACATATTATCTTTGGTGAAAGAAATAAAATGGCCACTAAGCCACTTCTTTTGTCTCATACCATACATCAATTTCTTTTTTTTTTTCTCATAATTATGACAATGAATGGACAAATTTTCAAAATTACACATTGGCTAAAAATGTGGAAAATGATTTCATTTATAATGAAGATAATTACTATTGTTGCAATGAGGAATATGGTGATACATGTGAAACTGATAGTGAAGAAAAAGTAGATGCATCTTCTTCTCTCAAACCTATCTCTTTTAATCCCTCTTCTAAAAAAACTATTTTTTATAAATGGGAAAGATACTTTTCACCTCATTATCCTATGCACAATGCACTAAATGATCAAATTAGTCATGCACTTCAAAGTGAACTTATTATTGGTGATAATTTGATTCCATGTGAACCTGATATCTCTCTCTCTCTCTCTCTCTCTCTCTCTCTCTCTCTCTCTCTCTCTCTCTCTCTCTCTCTCTCTCTCTCTCTCTCTCTCTCTCTCTCTCTCTCTCTCTCTCTCTCTCTCTCTCTTGCTACTTCTATGTTTAAAATAAAAAAATACAAATTCAATAAAGTCAAGTTACCAATGCATAGTTCAAATGACGTGTCTCATGCTCTCAACTATACTTTATCAAAATAATGTCTAAATGATAACTCTCTTATTCTTAATTCTCATTTTGTAAATGAAAATAATGCATACACTTCATCCATGGATAAAATAGATGCACATATTATTCTAATTGCAAATGCTAATTCCTTACATATTAGAAAAGAATTAAATTCTTCTCTTACACCTCTCTCTAGTTATAATGAATATGATAGTGAACATGCAAATGAATATGAAAATGAGAGTGATTATGAAAAATATTTCAAATATGATAATTCATGGAATAATTATTATTATTATTATTCACATAGTGAGGAATAAAATTCATGTCATGTTTCTAACTCTTCTCTCACTCGTCCTCTGAAACATAATGCACTACCAATTATTGTTTCTACTTCTATGATTGATTATATTTAAAATAATGTACATGTTAATTATAACATCACATCTTCTACTCAATTAGAATGAGATTCACTAAAACATAAAGATATAAATGAATCTCTCAAGCCACCCCTCACTATAGTAGAACCCAAATTTCATTCTTCACCTTAAGAAAATGGTAGCCCACACCCCTCTAGTAAGGTCTAGGTTACCATTACTCCTAAGGTTCAAGTGATCAAAAACCCTCTTTAAGATCTAATTTATAAATTTGTCATTCCTATGGATAAAATTAATGATCAAATTCAATGATTAAATGAACCACTTTGAGTTGCTAATATACCATCCTAGGAGATTATTTCTTTGATGCATCTAGTAGGTGAATTACAACATTAAGTACATCTCCTTACCTTGTAAAATAAGGCTTATACATCTTGGATGGATGCCAATGATTTACATGGTAACCCTCTTCTAAAGAGAGTCATAAAATCTTCATTACCTAAGAATTTATAGATACCATCTTTGCCTCACTTTGATGGAACTAGAGATCCATTAATACACCTTCAAGCCTTTTAGAAGATTTTTCCATCTCATGTGAGTCCTTTGATTCTGTTCAAATTATTCTAGTAGACATTAGTGGGGGAGGCATAGAATTTGTCATTTCATCTACTCCCCAATGGATCCTTACACACATATGATGACTTAGAGGAGGCATTTCTTAGATAATACATAGCAAACATAGGCCCTCATATTACATATGAGAAACTTGACACATTGCATTAGAATACTTCAGAGTTAGTTAGAGAATATATGTTATGATCAATATGCACATGTTATGATTGATCTATAAAATAATAGATTTATAAGTTGAAAATATACTTAGTAAGGGGCTTCATCAACCTCTCCTCAAGCATCTATTATATAATAAAAAGTCCTCTTTCAAGAACTTATGTTATATGGTTCTAGCTTTGGTAAAGAAATTGAGATTGATTAGGGTAAATTCAATTGATCAAATTACTCTATATTTCATATCAGTACCTACATCTACAACTCCTAGCACATAACATCCACCATGTCTTACACAATATAGGAGACCATAACTAGAAAAGTAACTAGTTAAGAATAGAGAGCTAGTTTCTAGAGTATAACCCATAGTATCCACTATAGATAATAACAACAATGCACCATTATAGTTTGATTCATATCAGGATAGTCTATGTGTTATATTATTATCAATACTTGATAGGAGTTTAATCACATTACTTTCTACTCATTAATGAGATTCACATTGACCCTTTTGTAACTATCATCATATCCATGGACATAAAGATAATGATTGTTATGAACTCAAACATTTCATTAATAGATGTGTTGATAGTGGCATCATAGAATTCACATAGGGGGAATCAATATCTCCTCCATCATGGAACCATAGACCTTATTCATCCATGGATGAGTCATCCTAGGGACATTCCTTTACAAGAATCATCAGTCACTCATCATGAGAGTAATACAGGTTCTAGGGTAGAGCCTCATAAGAGATCTCCTATTCAACCTATTTAGAAGGTTTGGAAATCAGTAAAATCAGAGTAACCTATATATAGAAGCATAATCAAAGGACTACATGGTGTTGTTCCATATATATCTATTGCAGAATCATAGGCATCATAGTAGAGTACCACTCCAAAGAGATATTCACTATGATTGGATTTTTAAGGTCCTATCTCACGTAGTAACCCATTATGGTTAATATTAAATTAACCCACATCATAGAGTATTTCTCTAGAGATATATTCACTATGACCAAATTTTTAGGGACCTATTATATTGTAACAACCCACTACGATTGATATTAGATGATCCCCCATCATAGGTTTCAGCTCCATCTTGACCTATTGTTCATTCATATGCATTATAGCAAATAGCTTCAGTTACACATCTAGTAAGGTTACATTTTACAGAGTCTCTACACAAAGCTAAAATTAGTGTATCATAGAAAGTATCAGATACAAAGCATATTCCTACTTAGCATGAGTAGTATGGGAACTTATTTAGTTGGCCATTAGGGTTCAAATAGTGATACAACATAGAGTGATCTGACACACATTCATATCATCATCAGTTCATAGCTTCACTTAGTAGGGAAATGATGGAACCCAAAGGACCAACATTTGTGTTCTTGAGCCACTCTTGAGGAATTAAAGCACAAAACACTCTCTTGCATCCCCTCCTACTAACAACTAACATTCCTAGTTCCAAATATCCATCCCTATCCCAAATCAAATTATCCAAATCTAGACCTTACTAATATCCCAATTTTCCAATCTTAAACCAGTTCACTTTGTCAAAACAACTTACCATTTATAAAATAAATAAATTTATTTTCTTACATATGATTAGACATCAAACCTAAAACATCACACTTGAACATATCATGAACAATCAAATCACGTCCCAAACAACATGTTACCAAAACATGTACAACCTTAACATCAATATCAAATCAACTATTTCTAATCAACAATTTACAATAAATATACTAATATAGTCTATAATCTGTAGCATATATATATATAGTGAAGGAATGATGCCCATTCATGATTTATTTTACCTTGATATGATGTATATGTTTTGAAAACATTGTTATAATATATATATATATATATATATATATATATATATATATATATATATATAACAATGTTTTCAAAACATATACATCATATCAAGGTAAAATAAATCATGAATGGGCATCACTCTATCACTCTCCCCACCAGTACTAGTCCCATAATCCACTCTCATACTTGATGTTCCTACACCTCCTTGAGCTCCTAAATGCCTATTATGATGACTATCTCACTCCAAAAATTGACCATGATCCTCACACAAGTTTGTATACCATATTTGAAGCTCTGTGTACTCATTCATAATACTCATACTTAGCAATCCATAATTAGGTAGATGCATCCTATGCCTATCTAGCTCATCCCTCAGTGCATATCTCTCTTTCACTACTCTAACATATTTAGTTATCATTATAATATATCTATCAAAAAAATAAGCATAAAAACCAACTATAACTATCACTTACTCTATCAAACCCTCCTCCACATCATCATCTAGTACATATTGTGTAAGCTCTTAGATTGTCAACTCATTGATGGTCTCCTAAAAACCCATCATCTCCACTTTCTACCCCAACTTGTGCTTCATCCTACACACCTCCCACTCTACCTACACACAAAGTAAAACACTACATTAGATATATACTTTCAAATCAAAGTAAAGAACAAGCTTATACACAATTCAAATAAAATTACCACTTACCTCCCATCATCTAGATTCGTGTAGGATCCTCATACTCAGGAGCATCCCATCTATTAGTAAGATACAATAGAGCCCATTGATACCTAACCCACCATGTGGTATATTCCTCTATACATCCAACATCATCTACATCAAGAATATCTATAGCCACATCTCACACATCCAAAGGTAATGGTGCTACCTCAACCTCTATGGGCCTTACACGAGATTGTACCCTCACTGGTGCCTGTGCACTCCTCACCCATACCCATACTATAAGGGGCACATCCTATGGTACCTAAAAGTATCTAGTCATGCACTCAATATTTAAATTACTCATACACTCCAACCTAGTGGTAATGTAAGCAATAACTGACCCTCATATACCATAGCTACACTCCATCCTTAGTCCACCTAATAAATCCTCTATAGGGCCTCTATATGATATCACGAGCCACCAATCTATCTTAAAATTATTTATAGTGATCTATCCCAAGAGATTGGATAGAAAATGTACTCATTTTCTACTCCCCAATTGGCCATGGATGTGCCCACTCTATTCCTAAGTAACCTAATTATATGCACAACTATAATGTGCTCATAATCCCAATAATACAATAAGGTATCTTCACTGACATCACTCCTAAATGCCTCATGGGTAAACCTATAAAGATCCCTATATAAGTTGGAAAGCATAGTCCTACCCCATGAAAACATAGTACCATACACCCCACCACACTATGAATGTTCCTATGCATCATATATGCAATCGACACCTCACTCCCATCCATATCAAAAATTAAAACCAACATGACCAACTACTCCCATTAGACGTGGAATACTCAACTATACTATAAACTAATAGAAACATATTACTATCACTATTTTTCTAATGTATTCTAGAGGGCATACTATAAAAATAAAAGGATGCACAATTAATAACATATAACACCCATGTCATCCTATAATGTCACATGCCGTCTACTAATCAATAGATACAAAATATAGTACACATCCTATAGTGTCACAGTAATCTTCCTTGTAAAAATATAGAAAGTACATATTTATGCATTCCACCTCTCACATAAGGATGTGTAATTAGATATATATCCCTCTACATAGTACTAAGGTCACACACATGACCCAACCCTGCTCTATCCATCATAGTTCTCTCATCAACAGACAATGGTAACAACTCTTATGTCTCCATAACCTGACTTTTACAAAACTCCCTCATTTATACCTCACCTTGAAAAAAAACCAAAAATTAGCATATATATTAATCAACCATGCCAAAATAAATAACTAAGCTAAACAATAATAAGTAACAAATCACAATCTCAAAAAACTATCCCTAGTGGATAACAACACTATAAAAAGGACACTAGCACTAGATAGGAGTACTAAAACCTAGATAATAGCACTAAACCTAGGACAAGAGTGTTGAATCCTAGACATGAACATTAGAGCTAGTCAAAAATTTGATAATCTAATTTAAATAGCTCAAAAACATAAAAAGCAAGCTGCTAAATAGGCAAAAATCATGCATTTCAAGTACTGACTAGGCTCATCACCACTAGTCTCAATTTGGGCTACCAACTACTCAAACTAGGTCATAGCAGGTGTTTATCTCCTTAGCATATCTCTCACTCTAGAACTCCAAATATCAAACTAATTAATTCACAAATTAATTAAGAATCAATCAAATTTTCCTATATCAAACAAATTTTTCATCCAAAGTAAAATACCATTTTGCCCATAATAAAAACCCCATAATTCCATTTTGTAAACCATTTTCTTCCATATAATCATGATAATGATAACTTAGAATTCATGCTAGCTTTGATCTCTTACTACTTCATTTGTCTACCATGGCATGTGTATCTGCATATTTTTATTACACCCAGGTACATGCCTTGATCATCATCAATCAAAACTTATTCCAAGTTCAACTTAGTCTAATCAATCAAGAAACTTATCATTCAATTCAAACTATACCAGCCTTGTTTCTATCATTACACCACTAGTCATCACTTTTGGCTCGACCTCCTCTATCAAAAATTTCATCCCTCTCCCCAAAAAGGGGGCATCATTCCTAATATTCCTATTTCTACACTTACCTAGCATGCCTATCCACTCTCATAGGTGGATACACCATGGTTATTACATCTCTAACATTAAAATTATCAAATTCAACTCAGATCAATTTAAATATATAGTGACTCATATTACCTGGGTCACTCAACATTACTCAGGACATTCAAGGGGATACACCTTCAGTTTATAGATACAAAATATATTTAGATAAAGTGATTTAGATCATATAGATCCATAGTGATTTTAGCTTATCAATACACAAACTATTTAAATACAATTGTTTAGATTATATGGATTCATAGTGACATTGATGAAAATTCAGATTTAGACATTAGATTTGGGGGAATGTACATTACTACACATCTCACACATATAGTTTCATACAACATAGCATAGTTACAAGACTAGATAATAAATTATAGGCATAGTTTAGAGCAAAGTGTTTGGATATCTAGTTTTACAGATGGGGAATTTTAAAATAGGTCATATCACATGTGGTTATATAGATTACCATATTATACATATGCATCACTCATACACCAGATTTGGGGGTATGGTACATATATTCATGTTCTTCATAGTCTAGGATTATACAGATTAGAATGGCAAGACATGTCATTCTATTCTCACACATTTACTAAAGTTTTATATTACACTAAGTTGTACCAAGGTTTTCACTAAGTTGGACCACATAGTTTCCTATAGTGGTTGGTCCATTATATTACCTAGACCTAGACTACACAAGTTTGTGCACGACAGAGGATAGGCATTGGTTCTAGGCATCTAAGCATTTTTAGTTCCAATTTAGATATTCAGAGTGGGTTTATGATATATTTTAATCTTCACATCATAAATATTATATACACACATTCTATATTACATGATTTTATGTGGGACAAAGGGTAGACATTGGTTTTGGGCCTTTGAGCATTTTTCATTCCAGTCAAATTCAACACAAGGGGCAAACATTGCCCTCCTTCTTCATGTTACATATATTCCACTTATATATTTATTATAAGGGGCATCTATTTCATGGACTCCTTATTTATATAGGCACTATCCATCTATCCATCCACTTACCTGGCTAGGGAGTGAGTTCAACCATTTGCAACACGTTTATCTCCACGTAGGTAAGTTCAAGTATGAATTTTATTTTCTTTCTTTTACCGTAGTAATTCATTTCATTGCATCAATATAATAAAATGGGGGTAAATTTTTACACCCTAAATTGTTCAAGAAATCACACATATCTTGTCTTTTCATATTCCTTTCATAGGATACTCCAATTGGAGAATATGAGCCTTGGTCACATTAGCTATGTCTTTTGTTTTCCTCATCCTAGTCTCATTTCATGATCTAGACACATTTTTACCTATTCTCAATCATCCCAAGCCTTTAAAATTTTCATTCCACCTCAGCTAAGTTATATTTCCCAAGCTTATTCCATCCCCCTAGGTCTCAAGCATATAGGATAAGAACATTGGGATTGGACTATAGTGCTGGACCCTAGGGTGTCTATTTACAATGCTCCTATCTAGAGTCATTTTGAGATCCAATGGTCAGTTTCCCTTGCTTAATGAGTCCCAAACTTTTTCTTATCTTCATCCTTAAGTTTTCCAATGTTGGCCTAATGTTTATAAATCTCCCAAATTCAAAATAAAAAGTTTCCTATATAAAGGACTACACAAGGCATTTTATACCTAACACTTACTAATTTGGAATAATACATAGTAAAAATCAGTCAATAGTATAGCTTAGCATTCCACATTGCACATAGACTTGCATGATTGATCAATAAATCACCTAGGCAAAATATCATTCTTACATCTACCATGTGCATTGATTATGCATGTTACCTAAGTGAAAACCACATTTGATCTGAGACCTTAGCATTGAGGCTTAATGTAGGCAGTGATCAAGATAACAAGGGTTCTATATAATGTGATCATACTTCCCCTAACCTAGTTTTTCCCATTATGATTTTGATGTATTTTTTGTCTCATGTGTATAGATAAACTTAGGGTTTGGATATTGAAATGGACCTATAGTGATCTCTATTGACATTCAACCTTTGAAATTTCATACATAGGCTCACACTGAGACAAAAAACAAAACCCATAAAGTTAAAGCCTTCAATATAATAGAGGTAGAAAAGGAATATAACAATAGACACCAAGGTGTCCTATTTTGGCACTCCTATCCACTCACAAAATTAAAGATAGATCTAGATTCTTGACATCTTCCCAACCCTATGCAGAAAATTTCAACCTTTGAATTATTCATCTCAACCTATTTTTATAGATAAGTTCATTTTTCTCATGATGAATTTAATTTTATTAAATTTTTCAAAACCTATATTTTACTATATATGATTGGATTTTTCCCCTCATTCTAGACCATTTATTATTTAGGAACTAGACACTAGTTTCCCAAAAATAATAAAACACAAGTCATGTCTTGAGTTCTTGTGTTCTTAATGATCATGATATTATGTGCATGTTCATTATCGCTTATATGAATATTATTGAGTGTGATACCATGGTTTTTATCATTTATAATCTTATGTGTGATGTCATGATTTATATCATATATCTATTTTGATGCTTATTTTTATATGCCTAATTTACATATCTACTAGACATGACACTTGTATACCCATTACTTCAAATAACATGTTTCATATGTGATTGAATGATGAAATATTTCTATGATGACATATTTTATCATTATTATATACATACTTACATGATTAAATTTTTATATGTAATACATGGTGCACATAAATATTTCTTTTTAGACAAGTTAGGAGTCACTCCTCATATAAAAATGGGGCATATAGTGGGTTTTTCCTAGAGATTTAAGCCATGGGGTTATATTTTTTTATTTAGATTGGATAGATTGAGGCATATATGGGGTATTATATAAAAATATGAGAAATATTTAGAACATTCTATGACATTTTAAGATAGGTTATATGGTTAAAATGAGTATATTGAGTAGATTGAGGTATATTCTATGACATTATAATAGAAAAATTATGGAAATATATATCACTTTGAGTAAAATTAGATCAAATTTGGTACATGAAAATTTTTATTGGTAAAATATAGATGTAGGGTCCCTCACCCATTTAATTAATAAAAAAGAGTTATTGCAAAAATATATAGTCTATAAAATAAATAATACCAATGTTACCATAGTTACCTCAAGGGAAATAACCGTACAAAAATTGAAGCTTATTAAAATTTTTGTAAGAAAGTATAAAATTCAAAACATAGTTCAAGAGTAAAATACAATTAACTTACCAAAAGAGAGAGTTTAAAATTACACCCAAATAAAATATTTTCTTTATAAGTTGAAACACAACCACTTATATGGAAAAATAGGTTCCTGTAGTATAAACTATGTATTTCATAGCAAATATTAAAAAGGCCCCCAAAATAAGTCTATTTTTCTATTAAAAAACATACCAGTTTAATCTTAAAAACATTTTTTTCATAAGTTCAATATTAAAAATATAAAATGTATATATTGCACAAAAAATGTGTCTTCTATAGCCATAGCCTAAAATAATTCACTATAAAATGTGTCTTGTATAAACATATCCCAAAAAAATTTACATCCACTATTTAGAAACTTCTATAGACACTTCATAGATTCTTCCAAAATCATAGCCTTGGATTATCCAAAGAATATATGAATGGATTTATATAGATTTAAAATATCTATAATAAAACATATATAAAACTATTCCTTATATTCTAAAGTGTATATCTTCCACAACATAGTCTATCTTTAATAGCCACAACCCAAAATTCTTCATATTCCCTACCCAAAATTTTCCTCGTCAATTGTACAAAATTTATCTTCTGTCATCAATATTATTTCATTAAATCCCTAAAAACATTCAATAAATCCTTAATATCTAATTATATTAATTCAAACTCTCCCATAAAGCCTTCAAATCTAAACTAGGAACTTTCACAACCAAATGAAGAGATAGAAAATAAATATCTTTCTCTCTTACTAATATCACATGGAATCCTCAAGGAGCAACTTAAAATGTACATATCACTGTAGACTTTAGTGAAAAGAATTTATAAAAATTATACCTCAAAATCCTTCAAAAATATTGAAAGAAAATAAAAGTGAATCTAAAAATTCCAATCTTTAGCAATAAATTCTTGGTGAATTCCCTAGATCTACACAAAATTAAATGTGCCTCATTCATATTTAAATCTACCTTTGCATCCATGGATTTTTCTTATAGAATATTAAATCCATAAAAATGGGTTGAAAACAAAACATGAACCATTATATAAACCAAACCCACTTAATCATCCCAATCTAAGGTAGTACTTCTAATGTCCAAATAAGGCTTATGCAATAAAATACATATATCAATAATAAATTTAAGATAGTGAAATAAAAACAAGCATTATTAAAGCATGGGAAGATCCATTGTCTCCCCAATTAAACTAAAAATGGGAAAATAATCAATTCTATAGCCACTATTACATCCATAAAAAATTTAATCATCATCACTAGAAAAAATATCTTATATTACTATTGATATAATCATTAAAAATACATTCTAAACTAAAATTAGTCTTCATCATAAACCATCCTAAAAATCCCCCCTTTTGATCAGATTTATTTGGTTCCTTATTTTTATAAACACCTGTTTGTTCAACCATGGTAACCTCCTTCCACCCATTGGTCTCTTGAACCACTATATAATAATTTAGTAGGCATTTTATTTACCAAATCCATTACATGTACTAGTTAAATTCTCTACTAGAGCCACTAATGGGTGGACAATAATAAATTGATAAATTTATGGTAACTTCAAAATAACAAAAAAATTGAGCACATTAGATATGGAATGGTCCTTGCACTCATAAAATTTTATTATTTTTCATAACCATAATTAACATCATCAATATTTTATTGGTTGAAACCCTAAAAAACTTTATGTTCTCCTTCCAAGACTTAGAGATTTAAGCAACCCAACATATCTAAACTAGGGTTTGAGGTAATAAATTTAGATGACTCTAGTACTAGTGAATGCACATGCACACACACACACACACACACACACACACACACACACACACACACACACACACACACACACACACACACAAAAGGATGAATCCTATCCATATATAGTTCTATATCCATTTAATTTATATCTTATAACATAGGTTACATAATTATTGTATGGTGATTAAAAAAAAATGGAGATTATAAATCCTTAGATCTAAGATAGGTATAAAAAGTAACCCTTGCCTGTAACTCACTTGGATATTAATCTAACACCATTTTTTCTATAAAAAATCATTCCCATGTTCATCAATAAAAACAAAAGAATTTATTTAATTAAAATCAATGTGAATATCACCCAAATCATCAACCAAATCCAAATTCTCACTCATTGATCCAAAAACCTTGTATTTGATGGCTTCATCTTCCTTTGATAGTGAAATCCCAACAACCTCATAGCTTTAATCCTTCACTCACTCTTGGTGATTTAGGATAAGACTAAGGGAATAAGGGTAAAGTTTTAAATTAAATATCATAAAATAAAAATAAAACCCATCCATAAATAGGTCAAAGGAAACCTCAATGAGAAGACTTACATTTATGAACCCAAATTTGGGAGTAGATGAAATCAGATCATTCATATTTATGGGAATAGTAACGTAAATTCACCTATATATTGGAACAATTCCTTCTAAAACTTAAACAATATGTGGAGAGGCACTTTATTATAACTCCCTCATCTATCTCTTTATTTCCTTATTCACTATCACCCTTAAATGTTTTCTCATCTCCATTTTTTAATTTCACAACATCATGTTCATGTAAATAATATTTTATTTTCTATATTATGGATCAATGGGGAATGATGGTATTATATGAGTACTTTAATCTATAATACATATACAATAGTTTATATAAAGTTTATTTTTGACACATGAACCCATTTATTGGCTATATTTTGACATAAAATCCTATTTTTAGGTTCCACCTTTACATAGAAATCTTATTTTGGGGTTCCAAAAAATAATTACAATGATATTTAGAGTAGTATAGTGAAGGTTTCCATGGCTCTCAACTTCTATAAATTATCCTTCATTAGTAGTGGTTTAATCCTTAACACTCCTATTTTCATGGTTTTAGTGGTTACATCTCTTCAAGGTATAATCACCCCATGGCATTATCCAATCTATTTCAACAAATGGTAGCTTGGTTCATGTACGCTTAGATGTATTTTTTCCAGAAATTTTAAGTTTTAAATAATTCAATGATCTAGATTATTTTAGATTATCTATCATGAACATTGATTAATCTATGAATGTTTTCTTATAGGTTTTGCATGGAGAAAATAGGAAATTTTGGGCATACCTATAAACATTAATCACAATTAACCATAAATAAAAATTTCTTATTTTTTCTTTTAATCTATCATTTTAAATAATAGACTACAAGGGGGTTATTTTAGACACTTAAATTTGGTATTAGACAGTTTTAAAGCAATAACTTTGGCCCACTTTGACATACATATATATTGTATATGCATTTTAATCTTATATATACTTTCCCGTTATCTTGGCCATGCCAATTTACCAGATACATATATTAAGGATCACCCTAGTCTATCAAATAATGTTCTAGAATCTATATTTATTATCTCAATATCTCATATCACTAATTTTCACTCCAAAGACATTATTGGAAATATTCAAATAGTTTTAGTTTTATTATAAGTGTTTTTATCTAATTATAGTGTATAAGAACACTAAAAACCTCTTTTTTAAATTATAAATTCTTCATTAGGTCTCTTATACATGTTTCATGGGTCAATCATAATAGGAAATATCAAATATTTGGATTTAAATACAAACCAATCATAACATTATACTCACTTAGCAATTACATTGAGAATCAGTTGAAATCTTAATAAATCCATTATCACTCTCTTGAGAGATTTTCACAATGGCATACATATTTGAATATACCTCAAAATAATCCCAAGATCCAAGTCTAAAAATAAACATAAATCAAATTTGCATGGTGTCAAGTGTCAAAAATCAAACATTGCATTCTAGATTGATCATGAGGGTGCACACACATGCCTAGGTGGGAGAAACACATTTACTTTGTGCCCTATTTGTAGTATTATAATGTAATAAATACTAATTAATTAAATAAGTATTAGATGGGTCTATCCATCCCAACATACTAACCCATTTTTCAAGGGTCTTCTTTGATCCACATAATGGGACCCAGGATTGAGGTTTGTAGGGGACATCTGAGTTATGGTTGCGTAAATTTAATACACAATGTAATATTAAATAAGAATAAACAAAACAAATTCAATTGAATTAAATGTAACTTATATTCATTAACAAATGATAGGGAAAGAATACAAAGTATAATGTAAATAGTGCATGTATACTATGTAGATGCATGTAACAATTTATTTATGTTATGACTATGTATAATGACATAAAAATAGGTTTTGTGTGTATGTTTTAAATATATATATATATATGTAACATATTAATCTATTTAAAACATACATAAAAAACCTATATATATATATATATATATATATATAGCATAATAATACAAGAGTAGTCATAACTATTGTTTAGTTACTAAGGAGAAAGTTCACAATGTGTTGATCATGTCAGATGTGGTAGTTGGAAATAGTCAGAATAGTTAATGTCCAAGTTATAAATAGTTTGAATTATTAATTTGGGATATCCTTTTGGTGGAAATGGTTGTTGGATCACTTGGTTTATGTGTTCAAGGTTGACATGTTCATGAGTGGGTGCCAATTAGGTGTGTGGAATTATTTAGAATGTTTAGATGTGAAGGGCACAAAAGTCCATCGAGCCCACAAGTGTGGGGCACATAGGACTATGAGGCACAAAGTGTGAAAAATGTAGTGATTCCACAAGTGTGTGGATAATGGGACTAAAATTTTCATAGGTAGTGGTGTAGGATAGTGAGGTACATGGGAAACCAATGCACAAAAGTCAATGAGTAGGTGTAAAACTTGGCACAAGAGGTTGTGATAAAGCTTCATATAAATGAGTGAACAAGTTTGGTTGAGAGGTGTGTACTTTATATAGTAGATAAGATGATTGAGATCATATTAATAGGTGATATGTATGGATCATTCATCATTTTTTAAAGATCAATGGTCTCAATTACATCAATGCACATTTATAACTACTACACCTAAAATTACTATGAAGTTAAGAATTAGTTTGATCAGTATATCTCCCAATATTGACCACTCTATAATGTTGATGTGTGATATGGTGGGTGCATTATTATATCACTTTAATGATATGGACCTTTTATATAGGGCATAAGTGTTTGAGATCCAAATTTTAAGGATGGTGTGTCACTAATGGATCAATAAGTAGAAGAGTATAGGGATTGAAAAGCTCCACATTGAAGACTAGGTGCATGCCCAAATATTCAAGCAAATAAAGAATGAATGTGTTTTCACAAAATAAACATAAAATGGTGAGTACCATAACATAAAAGGCTTGATATTCTAGTGTGAACCTTTGAAGTGTTCCTTCTAAATTTGTAACCAAACTTTATAGCCAACTCAAAACACATGAGGTGTGTAGTGTGCATAATTGAAATCCTTGTATTTAGATTAGGTGTGAGATAGGATTTGTGAAACCTTTCAGTGAACAGACTAGATGTGCTATAAAAAATTATTAGATTTGTCTACTTCCCATTCTTGTGTGCATGTCTTAATGTCAGATGGTGTGTAGTAGGCAATGACTAGGGATGTCCAAGGTTGGAACCTAAGAGATGTTTGAAATGGATAATGGATAGTAAAGCTATGAATGGAATTATTATAGGTATGTTGAATGTACAATAAATTATCATCCCAAGTGAAATCATGCATTTATTTTTACATTCTCATAAGATGAACAAGTGTGAAATTGACCATTTTAGTTTATCCATCTATCTAAGGATTAAAGGTAATTTACTAATCCATCTATGTACCCATCAATTCCAATAATGTTTTCCAAAAATGAATCACAAAACATAGATATCATTAGTGATGACGGATGTTAGTAACCTAAAATGGACCCAAATATGGTTGAAGAAAGATTGTGTAGTGCTAGATCTATTAATGCCTTTATTTCATGTGACCATGATGTCCATATTTGAAAAGATATCAACTAAAAACACATATTATCATGTTATAATCTTGTTTTAGATATCCCAATCATGAAATACATGATAATAGATTCCATGGTCTAGATAGAACTAATAGATGTGTGTAAAGACATAGATTCTTATTTTTGGTCTTTGCGATACAAAAAGGAATACAAGACTTGATGTGTCCTTCCATGTCTATGTGCATATACATCCAATATAATTGTGACTAAAATTTGGTTAGAGTCTTTGTCACACTAAATTATCTTGAGCTCTTGGTATAATATACCTCCCAAATGATTTGTTGACAAGGTAATCCATTAAGAAAATAGAGGTATATAAAATTGTAGATAATATGGTCAAATAGGTATAAATCCTAAATTTTTTTACCTTGTGTTAGTATTGTGTTAGTCACCACAAAATATTGGTTAGATAAGTTCATAGATACACATTCTATGAAGTTAAGGTCATGTATGTCTAATATTGTGATGAGTGTTTGAATTGGCAGTCAGAGAAGGAAATTTATTTCCTTATCCTTCCATTTATTATGGTTGATAATGAGATGTAAATCTTTTATTAAGTTATCCATTTCATATGACACATATTTTCTATCTTGTTATGTGTATGTAGAAGCTGAAGTGGCTTATGGTCCAAATAAACAACCGTATCATTACTAATAATGTAGAGCTACCATTGCTTAAATAATTTAACAATAACATATAGTTTTTTCTCATAGGTGGAGAACTTTTTCACCATGTCACTAAATGTCTCTAAGTCATATGGAACTAGATGTCCATGTTTATGAGCATTACACCGAGAGCATATTCAAATACATCAATGTGATTTTCTAAGGTCTACATAATATAAAACATTGAGATAATAAGAACTATGTAGAGGATTTGTCTTATGGCATAAAAATAATTTTTTTTCACTTGAGTCTAGTATGAATTGTATTTTTCACATGTTATTTATGTGAGAATCCAAAAATTGTGAGAAAAACTAAGGATGAACTTGCAATAGAAGTTGGTAAGTCCAAAAAAGATCCTTAATTTTTGTGAGATTGCATAGAGAAGGCCAATATTCGATCATTTTCATCTTATATATATCATACCTTGATGCCAGAGTGATCAATGATTTAACCCAAGTACTAGATCTATACTACATGAATGTATAATTTTTGAAGCTGGTTTGTAACTTATGTTGGCACAAGGTGTCTAAAACACATGAGATGTGCTCAATATGCTCCTTCCAAGTCTTGTTCAAGATGATGATATCATCTAAGTAGATAATGATAGATTTTATTAAAATCCTAAGTAGATCATTTATCAAGTGCATGAATGTGGCTAGTGTATTGGTTAGGCCAAAATATATAGCCAACCATTCATACAATCCTTCCCATATCTTGAATGATATATTATATATGTCTTCAAGATGAATTGGAACCTGATGGTAACCTAAATTCAACTCAATCTTGGTGAAGTATTGGGCACCTTAGAGTTGGTCTAGGAGGTTGTTAATGAATGGTAGTTAGTACCGATGCTTCACTATTATCTTTTTGAGCATGATAAAGTCAATGTAGAGTCTCCAAAAACCATCCTTCTTGGGTGCAAATAATACTATAATCTTTTAAGGTAAATATATGGACATGATCTTTCTCTAATCAATGAGATCTTATATATGGTGCCATATTTCATCACTCTCCCTAACTAATATATGATACAAGGGCTATTAAAAACAGGGGATCCATGAACTAAATCAATGTGTTTGTTTAGTGCATAGTGTGTTGGAAGGAATTTAGGTTATATTAATACTTCATTTTTCTACTATAGTAACTTTTCAAGTTACTGATGTTATGATGATGTGCAAGTGTTGCACACTAGTGAGGTGTGTTTTGTCATTTTATACCATGTAGGTGTATTAAGATGAACCATGAGTAACACAATTCTACATTTGTAATATGATCTTGTGAGATTGATTTATAGAGACTAAAATGACCTTGTTATAGGGCATAAAATCAAAAAGGTTGTAGAAGTGGTCCTATGAAATAATATTCCAACACTATGGCTTCACTTGATATGTAGTTTTGCAGTTGAATAGATATGATCTTCCCAACAAGATGTCATAGACCTCTAGAGATATGATGTCACAAGTGACATTTTCCTCCATCAACTTGACCTTGTATTATAAAGTTCATTTTCACTAGACCTATATATATTTCCCCTACTATAACCATTCTAGAGAATATGGTCTAAGATGTGTAGTAGTTGTGAGATCAAGGTGTCTAGCTATGGATTGAATAATTATGTTCTTATAACTACAAATATTGATCACAACATGAAGAGGTTTACCATTAACCCATAACTAAGTATAGAAGAAATTTTCATGATCTTTGGAGATATCGATCATAGTGGAGCCAGTGCTTACACAAGAAGAATTTGAATCAGTGTTGTCCATTAGCATGTGCTCTGATGTAGACTATGTGAGAAAGGACTACTACACATGGAATTTAAATTTATTATTGGTGGATGAGTGATGGATATGGAATCAATCACCCCTTTACTTATTTTTACCTTTATCTAGAGTAAAAGGTGATAGAGTCTTTGAGTGTTGAGTAGTCTTTTGGTGTTACTAACCTTTGTGAGAAGTGTGTTATTGCTTTTGTGTATAAGGTTATAATGTGTATTTTTACATCAGTGGGGCCTTTCATACTACATTGGATGAAAAGGTAGTATGTTGATTCACATGTCTTTTCTTTGATCTTGGTAGCATTATGATATTATTGACCTAAAGTGTCAAAAGTCAAGAACTACATCTTCATACATATGTAAGGTGAAATTTTTATGAGGTACTTTAACACCCTATTATGTTTGCTTAAGTTTTTTTGTAGGCATGCAGAGTAGTCATGAAATGAGTTGGTGCAGTCTTCCATTGACTAATATTTTCACTAGTTTAATTGTTTTAACTTGATGTATTCATCTTCAAAGTGTCAGAGAGGGTAATATTCATCCTTCAATGCATCAACAAAAAAATTCTATGATTGAATTGTAACACACTCTTGTGCATGCTTAATTAGAAGGTTTCCCACTAGTTGGCAATCAGAATGGGCATATTCAATACTACAAAGGTGATCTTTTCAACATAATTAAAATAGTTAACTAAAAACTATGCCTCAAGTTATCAAATCTAAGAATCCAATGCTTTAGTTTTGATATTTATTTTGAATAAATGGATGTCAATATTGACTTGTAATTTGATGGGGGTCTATTTCTAAAACCATTATGGAGAGTACTACTGAGATGAAGATGAAGATACTAGGTTGAGATACATCATCAAATAGCATAAATAACCAAAAATTTTGGTGAGTTATTCCTCTAAAGCATTGATTATGAGCGTTTTAATTTTTTGGGTTATCTCAATTTGATTCTAGGTGTCAACCATCTATATTTTATAATGATGTTTTGAAATATCTAAAGTAGAACCAACTACTAGATCCTCTCTCTCATTATGATAATGTGGTTATAGGCATAAGAAAAGGAATTGAGTAAAGCTTAGATACCATTTCATCCTCAAGTGTTTAACTTCTATAATACTAATTAATCATAACCATGAGGTCCAATACTGAGGTGTATGGGGGATAGCCAAGTTATGGCTATGTAGAGTGAATGTGCAATGCAATATTTAAGTAACATAAACAAAAAATATTTAATAGATCATAGTAATTAACTTTTAAAAAATTTAAATTATACTCATTAGAAAATAATAGGGGAAATAATATATATTACAATGTCAATAGTGCATGTTTACTAAGTAGATGCATGGATAAAGTTATCAATGTTATGACTATATGTAAATGCATCGATTTGTGTTCTGTGTGTATATTTAGACTAATATGTTGCATATATGTATCTTAATAACACAATATTAGTCATATAATATTCATTTACCAAGGAAACATTCCATGATATGTTGATCTTGTTAGATGTGTTAGTTGGTAATGATTAAAACTATTAATGTCTAGGCTATCAACTATTCAAATATAAATTCAGGGTCTCCATTCACTATAATTATTGTTTTGTATCACTTGGATTATGTGGATAAGGTTGACATGTCCATGAATGGGTGCTAGTGAAGTACATGAAACTATGTTGAACTATTAGGTGCAAAGAACACAAAATTCTATTAAGTTCACAAGTTTGGGATACATAGAAATGTGAAGCATATAGTGCATAGAAATCAGTGATCCACAAGTGTGTGTCATGTGGGAAGTTAATTAATGTAGGAAATGGTATGGTATGGTGAGGTGTATAGGTAATCCATGCATAAAATTTGATGAATAGGAATAAAACTTGGTGCAAGAGGTTTTGAGCAAGTTTCTTGTAAAGGAGTGTGTAATTTTCAGTGAAAAGTGAATTATTTACATAGTAGAGCAAATAAGGAGTGAGATAGTCTACACAAGGGCTACGCATGAATAATTATATGTTTCAAAAATGTTATTAGAGTTTTAAATAAATGATAATGAAAACATATATTAGTGTGTATAACTAAATGAAAATGCACACACTTCAAGCATCTACATGATAAGTGTATAAATGTAAGGCATCATATACTTTCATAATCAATATGGACACTACTAATGGGACCGAAATAATACTAGTCTCTACAAGTTTTTTATTTTTTTTAATAGTTTTTTCATAGGTTTTGAGCTCATGTTTCATTATCTAAACCATTATAGAGTAGACACAAAGCATTTTTTAGGGATAGTGATGAACATAGTGTGTAATAAAATATCAAAATAAGTCAAGTTCCATCCCATCCATATTGATTTTTTAATTCCAAATATAGGAAGTGTAAAATAAATCTCCCATTTTACATTCACATGTGTATGGTTCTTTCCTTATACTAAATAATTTGAATATTCATAGTTTGACTTCATTTATATCACATTAATCATGATATAAGTAAAGTAGGTGGATTTGTACTTATTGTGTTAGTAGAAATTAATATTACCAATTTTTATCATGTAATTAATTCATTTACTTTATCTATAGGGGTATAGTGAGTCTATTATGTAATAATTTAAATAGATTGTAAAGGAAGGCCCCTAGGTTTTGTAGAGCCTAAAGTGACAAGACAAAATATTGTCTTAGAAATTTTCCTCCCTATTCTATACCTTATTCATAAAAAAATTTAAGATTCAATAATTGACAACCTACCTTATTATTTGGTAGGATGAAATAAGGGTTCATTTATAATTACCAACAATGGTGTTGAAAATATGGCACATACATAAAAGTTTTCAAGTGGATGAGGGTAGTTTATTATGTTTAATATACACATTCTTATGAAAGGATAGTAGTTTATTTTGAAATATCCATTTTCAAACTTAGTCATTGAATAATAAAGTTGAAACAAAGGAGAGATAGAGGAGAGAATTCAAATTTTTAGTAAGTAGTTAGGGTATCTAGTATTTTAGATACCAAGGGCATGGTGTTAGTAAAAAATTGCATCATGGGTTGATAGATATGTGATAGGTTAATTTTGTAGGAAAGTGGTGATGTATATTCAATGAATTATTAGTGTAAAGGAAAATTATTTAACCTTGTTGAAGTAAAGTATTTTATATGGAGCTAAATGGGAAAGGCTTGAGGACCTACAATGGAAAACATAAAACATGAAGAGGAAAAAGACCCTCATTTTACAATAGGATTTAAGTAGTGAGGAAGATACTGTAAGTGAATAAGTGAAGGTAAAAGTGGAAACCCCATCTAAAATACCATTTAAGAGTAAAATAAATAATTTAAATTAATAATGTGTTCCATTTAAAATGACACTTGTTTTATATTTGAGAAGTGTCAATAATGGGGAACATTTGGTGACATGCTATTGAGTTCATGTTAGTGAATATTTCTATGACTTGAAGTAAGGTTCAATGGGATGTATTAAATAAATAACTTGAGGTAAATTAAGGAAAGGGGAATATGCATGATTACTTGGAGGATACTAGAGCATTATAATTATATGAGTTACCTTATTTTTGGAAGCTAGAGGAGCTTTTTAAATTTTCAATTATGAACACACATGATGAAATATTATACTTTGTGGGAATAAGACTGAATATTTTCCCCAGGCACTTCAACAAAAATATAGGGATAAATAATGAGAAAGATAATATGATTAAAACAATGAGAAATACTCCAAAAGTGGATAAAATGGAAGCATTTCTAAACATGGGAAGAGGAATTTATAAGATATTATTAGATGATATCATGATCAATTCCATAACTATTTTTTGTACTTAATACACTTAAAGTTAACAAAAATATGATGAAGTGGTGTATTTCACATCTAAGTATGTGATGTATATATCACATCAAATTAGTAATAACATTTAAGTATAATTTCATGCAATACATTGTGGAGGAAGTGATCAATGAAATAGAAGAGGCATATAGAAAATAATAAATTTTTTGATGTGGAATGATGCTCATTTTCATGTTGATAGAATACATTTGAGTTACTAAGGGTAAGACATTCATATCCTTTTTATCAAGGGTCTCATAGAATTAATTAAAATTTTCATATGATAAATAATTAAATGAGATCCAAATAGAAAAAACATCGATGTGATTTGAAATTTTGAAGGAACAATTTGTAAATGAGTGTAAAAGTCCACCAAATATTTAGGAGGCACTTAATGGTTTTGTGTGATGTATGATTTTAATTTGGTGAGAATTATATACAATGATGTAAATTTAGTAAACTTAATAAAATTACCATATGAGGTGTTAATGTAGTATTTAGAGAGTATGTTAAACAAGGTAAAGGAATTTCCATGTGTTACATGATAAACATAGTAAATATTGATGCACATAGGATTACATTGCACAAGAAACATAACCTTTCATAATTATAAGTGTCAATAGATGATGAAGGGTTTGATGATAATATTGATATCAAGTCTACATTTTTTTAGAGTATCATGGAATAATTATAATATACTTCCTGCATTAAATCCAATGAATAAGAATACAAGGATAAAATTGGGGAAAACATCAATATAGATAAGGATGGAAGAAAAGGGGATATTGACTAATGAATAATTTATGTGATTGAATGAGGAATAAATATTTATAAATATGTGAAAATTGAATGATATTGAAGTAAATTTTAATTCAAAGGTCACTATGGTATAATAAAACCCATCACCATAAAATGAACTATTTTAAAAATACATCAAACCTATCAAAGAACTAAAGCAACTATTTGGAGGATAAGTAAATTTGGAACACTAGTACAAATAATTACAAAAATTTAAGGTCATATTAAAACAAAATCACATGTTTAAATTCCAAAATATATATAATTATAAGAGGAGACTCTATATTTAGGAGGATATATATAATACTAGATTAAATTGATAAATGGTGGATGTTGGAATTATAGGAAAACTAGAGGGATATTTCTTAAGCATAGTATTATAGGGAAAAAATTTATAAAACATGATTAGCTACAAATATGACACATGGAGGATCCAATAATCCCTAAACATATATAAGATAATAAATAAGAAGCATACATAATTTGAGAGCCACATACCCATGAAGTTATAATACATTTAAATACATTGCACACAATAAAAAAAGATGAACCAAGAGTAGAGGGGGTAAATCTAGAAGTGCTAAAATAGGTTAAGTCAAAGAAGATGATGGAAGAAGAAAAATAAGCCAAGGATGATGAAACACATAGATATGAGCCTAGTGTCAAAATATAGAAAGGTATGTAAGGAATATAAATAATAGATTTATGAATTCCAATATTACCCATTATATTAATAGTAAGTTAACTAAAAGTTTTGATATTATCAATGAAGTCAATGAGACTATTACAACATGATAACTTTTTAAAATTTGTACATGGGAATTTAAAGACCATTTTCAAGCATCACCAAGAAGACCATTGGTATAAATTCTCATAATGGAAATAACTTATCCCAAATAACATGATGATGATACAAATTGAGAGAAATAATTAGGCTTAAAGGTTTTTTATATTTGTATGCATAACCAAATAAGTAGGACTAGCTTTGGTAAGGTTGGCCACTAATATGTCATGGTAAAACATTATATCTAATAGATACATATATGACACAAGGAGGGATCACCTTTGTGAGAGAGTAAATATAATAATTGTATATTAATAAATTGAGTATTTTAAGGAATAGGTTTTAAATTTAAAAAAAAAATGATAGATAATGAGAGGCCATAAATTTTTTAAGGCACAAATATGCATGGGATGGAATAGATGTAAAAATTTGAAACAACCATATAATGCCTACTGATTGAACCTTAATTTTTTTAAAAAAAAAAAAAAAAATAGACAAAGAGATCTATGAAAAAAAATGACTAGGATAAGGGAAAATTTTGAGGATCATATTGAGGAGTTAAACAACACAATAACTCTCTTAGGGAAAATTGAAGAGATCCAACCACACTTTTGAGATTTTTTTAGCATGCATAGGAATCCAAGGACACTTAGATGAAGATCAGTAGATTTACACATAAATAATTTATAAAACTTGTATATGTATAGAATAATATGATAAATAGATCAAATACACTTGATGAAGTGTCTAATTTGAAATTAGGAATGACATAAAATAACACCATTATGGAGTTGTTCAAATAAGCCCTAAGGAAATAATGGAGAAATAATATGTCACACAAGAATTATATGGGTAACAAAAAATTATAGTCAAAGACATGATGAATAATTATGAGATTCATTCATAATAGGTAGGTTTAATTTAGGTTATAATAAATGATTTTTGGGAAATGGAACAAAAAATTAATTCACACATTAAGTATTATGGCAGTTTTAAACAAGAGTTGAAGAAGAAAATAATGTAACTCTTATTTACTAGAAAAGGGGATAAAAATAATAGTATCATAAACATTATATTTTCTAATGGAAAAAAAGGAAGGTAGTATGGGGGAATGTTAAACCCAAAATTACATATACCAAGAAGGATTTTATTGTAAATACTAAGTATGGATATACAAAAGAGTGGTGTATAAGAAGAGAAAGGATAAAGAATAATCCGTATATAGGCTCACGAGAAGAGTTAAAATATATACTCGTGTGCATCACTAGAGGAAGGAAGGATCATGCCAAGATATTTCAGATTGAAGGTGGTTATATAAGGAATCAACTAACATAAATTTTGATATTTAGAATAAATTAATATGGATTCATTAATACATTAGTTACAATGTTGTTACACAAGGGTTAGTATTAGTAATGTTCCTTTTTTGGCTATTAAAATATTAAATTTTAAGTAGGTGTATTCTTTATTCATAAATATCATACACAACACAAATATTTCCTAAATTATCTTCTTTATTCATATATCATGAACATTTTTTACATCTATAATAATATTTATCCTTTATAGCTTAACTCTCTATTATAATATATCATCCCATTCTATATTATCTTTTTCACTTATATTACACTTATACCTTGTTATTAATTTTTATTTATTTTATGTTTTTTTTTTCCACATTATTTTACAATATTATACTACCCTTACAAGTCAAAGGTTACATTTTTTCACTAGTAGTTACTTATGCTAACTATTAGTTTACACTTATTTACCTTAACTAATAATTAGAAAATAATCACTTATATACAATAGTATATATTCCTTTTTATCATATATACTATATTATATTATTAATCCAAGTGTTTAAAACATGACAAAATACTCTATATGATACTACATATCATAGAAAGGTATAATCTTATATTTCATTGATCTATCAACATTCTTCTATTGTCATATGATTGTAGCCTCTATGATATATCTTTCTAATTTTGTGATTCTAATTAATAATCATATCAATATAATCCCAAATATTTTCAAAGATTAATCTATAGTAAATAAAAATTTAATGATTTAAATGGTATTCTATAACCCTCTATAATAAGGACACTTAGATAGGGATTGAGAAACACACATAAGGAGAAGAAACAAACAAATTAGGAAAATAGAAGCATGTGTTTAGAGTAAGTAAAGACACCTAATTTTTGTAAAATAAAATTTTATATATTTTATTTTCCATATGACTCCGTTTTTTATATACTTTTGTATAATTCATTATTTATAGGACTTCTCATACCTTATACTAATCCTCATTTGGTCCTTAACTCCTCCAAATGCATCTAACACTTATATAACTCTACAAATTATTATCTCAAACCTAATTACACATAGTTATATGTTACTAATCTAACATAATCCTATAAATTTACATGGGATAAAAGTGATAGTACCGCTGGTCTTTTCCTAGGTAAGAATGACAATCTTATTAATCATGTCCTACACAAGAATAGTGGCCCACCAATCATGTACATAATTTACTAGCTCCCTTTTCATTTTTTCATGTTATATGTGCCTTGATTATCACTAATTGATTTTATAAAGTCATATTATATTTGAAAAATGTTGTAGAGTATCCTATTTATGCAAAAGCATCCAAATATATTTAATATAAAATGTCAAAAATGGGAATACCTAAAGGAACAAAAGGGATATAATCAAGTACTAGTCATTTACTCCATGATTCAAGTTTGAGTGAACCCTTTCCATATCTAATAATACATTTGTGACATAGTCATTCATTATGGATCACCCTATTATACCAAAAAAAATTCTTAGTCAAAATTCATATAGTTTTATCTTCAAATATAGGGAAGAGGAGGTTCATGCACATCCTCAATATTTCAATTCAAATTACATAGAACTACATTGAGTTCTAATTCCAGTATTTAAATATAGAAAAAATATCCAACAAGGTTTTCCCAACCCATAACTATATTATTGTGTGATTGATATTAAGTTGGGTCAAGAATAATTAATAATACATCATTTCTATATTTCTACCCATTGTATCATAGCCATGCAAGTACAAATAAGAAAGACATCTAGTTATGAAATTGCATGAAAAATATTAGAATCTGAAAGTGAGTGTAGAATATGAATTTCATAAGATAACATGAATGGTAGTAAAATATAATCAATGATAATCATACCCTAGGAAATAATTATGAATCCATTAATAGTATTCCTACACAATCAACATTATAAATTTGACATAGTATTCTATAGGACTACATAATCCAAAGTTACGTTCATAACTCAAGAATTCGTTGAGGTATGATCACTCCATTTTTTCCTCTTTTCAATTTCAATTGGAAATTGAGAATTATTTCCATATAATTATAACTCAGAGACATAATCATAAAGATGAAGTGATATATTCTCCTAGGATCACTTTTACCTATGTAAAGGGCATCTCATAAAAAATAGTTATAATTATGAGAAAACTACCTTCAAACCTCATAATACCTTTCTAACATCACTTAATCTAGATAAATATCCATGAATTCCTTAACACAAAATGGTTTGAACCTAGTTTCTTATTCTTGTGGTGAAATCTACATAGGTGAAATAGGGAGGTCTCTCTAAATTAGACTTGAGAACATTCTAAGACATAAATGGCTTTGGAGTTGATTTTTTAATGTTAAAAAAACACTCCCATAATACAAAACACCAAGTGTGTATAAACTAAGCAGGGTTAATTATAAAATAATTTTATTAGAGAATAAAATTAATATAAATTTTTAATATTGAAAAAGGTCTAGTAAATATTAATAAGGATAATGGCATCAATATTGGTAATTCATGGAGACTCATATTGAACCATATAAGTATGAAAGACATAATAAGGTCAAACATAATTAATAATCTATTTAATATTTTTTTATTAGTTATATAAATAAATAAATTAATAAATTAATTATAATTAATGTTATTAACCCTTTATTATTAATTATAGATAATTAACTAGTATTTAGTTATTTATTTATTAGTTAATCTTAGGTTATTCCTTTGTATTGGCGAGATAGTCGATTGTCTACTTTTTCCATTATGTTTTTTTGGAACATTATTAATTTAATTTTTCCATGGATTAATTTTCATATCCATTCCATATATGATGATTAGTATGCATAAAATTCTCAAAACACTAGATATTTTTAAAATTAATATGGTGAATATATAAATCTCAATGTCAAAAACTCTATATGCTACATGATCTCATCTTAACCCTATATGGAAGAATAAGTATTTGAATCTCTTTAATAATTTTAAGATGAAATTATACAAATAAATATTAGATTTGTTTTTCCTCAACCATTGCAGAGATTGTGAGGTTATTCCTACTTTTAAAACAATCTCCCATCACCTTATCAATAATAATAATAAATTATTTCACCATACCAATTTTGGATTAATTAAAATTGACATATAAAGGTCTATAAATAATTCAAGTATCACTTCATATATTTATAATATTTCCATTTATGTTTGGCACAAAATATATAATTTGATATTTAGTCTCAAGTGGAAATTATCATTATGGTTGAAAATAAGATAGATCTCAACAAAATTGTAATTAGATAAAAGAATAAATATGATAGGATAGTGGATAAGAAAGCCATAGAAGCTGAATAAATAATTGGTCACCCTCATATTATTTGTGGGACAAATTTTATATCATAAAATAGGATGGGTTTAAATTTTATCTCCATTGTTAGGACATCAAAAAACAATGGCCCACCTAACTTAGCCTTGAACCAACCACATATTCTAGTTTGTTTCAATGATAACACTTATTTTTCTCTAGTTAATTTTATATATTCAAATTTTATAATTTGAAAAATAAAAATTTATAGATCTATAATACTAAAATATTAATTTTATAATAATATCACAATAAATAAGGTTCATCCACATGTGAATGAAGCCTATAGTGATAATATTTCCATAGATAAAAAGATGGAAATAGATAATTTGAATCAAATATAAATATGTGAAACTTAAATATTGGAAAAATAAACTCAAACCTATTATCTCATGGTATTAATGAATTGGTGGTTATGAATATGCAAAATAATCTAGTAATTCCCCTATAGATACCATGCATAGTCTTCAAATAACATAAATCTAATAAGAACACATGGTTATAAATTGAGAAATAGAATGAATATAGAATCCATCATGATAAATTTACTACCAATGATCAATCAACTATATTGATATGATATTAAAAATTTAAAAAAAAAAAAAATTATTGAATATTTATAGTATAGGATTAGATAATCCATTTAGCAAGCTCTTGAGTAGAGGCCTAGGTTTTACAATAACCCCATATAATATATTATTTGAAATTTTTATTACCAGCATTTATATTTGTATATAGAAATTAGAGGTATATGTTACAAAAGAGCTGAGAGACAAATTTTCTCTCTCCCTTTGAAGTGTTTTCACAAAAAATATAAACATCATAAACAAAGAACATGAATACCTTATAAAACTTATATTAAATAAGGACATTGTTATCCTCAAATAAAATAAAGGTAATAAAATGGTTTTCTTGGATATAATAGATTATGATACCAAAATACTATAACACTTAAATATAAGTGGGAGATCTAATAAGGTCACAATCAATCCTTTGAATATGGAGATCAATACTATCACCACATAAATAAATATAATTAACTAATACTTAAAGGTATAATCACTATATTAAGGATTTATGGATCACCAAAAATCCACAAGGATGATATCTCATTTCATTTAGTTTTCAATACTATAAGTTCCCCCACACACCTTAATTATAAATATCTAGTTGACAAAATAATGTATTTGGTGGGTAATACTTCTTTGTTTATTAAAAATATTGAATACTTTATTTGTAAGGTTAAATATAAAAAATTAAGTAAAAGTGATATTCTAGTGAGTTTTGATGTAATTTCACTATATACTAAGATTCATCTTATAGAAACTATGAAGGTCATATGGGACATCACATACTACCAAAAAAATAATTGGTATAATTGTGTTTAAGCTTAATTTTTTTATCTTTAGAGGGGAAATATATGTGAAAACTAATGGAATTGTAATGGGTCACCATTATCACCTATTGTATCCAAATTATTTATGGATCAATTTGTGTCAAAATCTTTAGAATCATATCCTTTAAAACCATGTTGTTGGGATAGATTATATAACATATTATTGTTAAATGGTCCCATGCTCATGAATAAATTGATAAGTTCATAAATCATTTAAATGGGAGGATGGAAAAAATCTAGTTCACTATGGAAAAATAAAAATATAATAAATGACCCTTTTTGGATGTTTTTATCTCAAAGAAATTAGATGGAACCTTCTATGAAAACATATATTAAAGAAAGACTCATATAGATCTCTACCTATAGGTTAACTCACAACATAACCCTAACTAATAATTGGTTGTACTTAATTATTTGGTGATCCAATAAATCAATATATTTGACCTTAAACATTTCAAGCATGAGAAGGATCATATTATAGAAATATTCATAGAAAATGGATATATGAATTTATTAATTAAAAGGGATTTTCATAGAGCTATAATATAGATACAAAATCATAATGATGAGATTAAATATAATCCTAATATCACCAATCCCTACATAAAATTAGTCTCATAAAAGTTAGTGAGACTATTGAGAAAGGTCAGTATATATACAACCTTAAAATCTCATAATACCATTCAATCCTCACTTGATTCAATAAATATCCTTTAATTCCTAAAAACAAAAGGTTCTATACTTGATTCCTTATTATTATGGTAAAACTTACTATCACAGTTTATTTTTATTAGTATAATATTTATTAGTTTTATATTGATGTGGTGTGACATGTGGACTTATTTAGCTAGGACATTCATGCTATTAAAATTAGTCATTTAACTGTGGTTTTATGATTTGAAAAAATAAAATGCCTTTTATTTTTTAGTGTATAATGTTTCTTTGACTATTCAAATTAATATCAAACATGATTTAAATTATTTTGAACATCAAAAGGATTTTATGTGTTTGTTTGATATAACATATAATATACTATTGATTTAGTATTAAATAGGATTTGACATAGTTATTTGAACATCAATTAAGTGAAAGGTTATTTATATTTAACACCATTTTGGGATCAACTTGTTTTCATAATGAATTCCTATGATCAAATTTATAATTATAAATATAAAAGTGAACTTTTTATAGTTTTAGTAGTTAATATTAAGCATGGTAGAATTAGGATTCATTAAGAAACCTTCGGAAGAATAATTTATAATTTAAAAAAATGAATGGGAATTTCTTAGATGTTATTTAAAAGGGTTATTACAAATATATATGTGTAACAAGGAGTTCTCTCAAAACTAAAATTAAATAAAATTATAGAGACATAAATGGATTTCAATTTGAAGTTTCTACATAAGCATAACACTCTTATAATATAATACACCAAGTGTGTATTTGTATTAACTTTTTTGGTAAATAAACAAATTAATTATCTAAATGAGATAAATTATTAAATAAATTAATTTTTTTATATTTATGAAATAAATGACACAAAATGGTTTGGAACTAACTAATTTTTTAATATGTTAAAATAATAAGATACAAAATAAATATAGCTTAGCTAAAAAACTAAAATGTAGGATTGTGATAAAGACTAGAAAATAAGTTGTGTGACTGTATCAGTCAATAGTGGATTTGAAACAAGGTTTTGATATATCTCTAGATAATAGCAGTGGATTTGGATAGGGGCATAGTGAGCTAGTGTTCTTAGGGAGTGTTGGTGTCATATAAATAAAAGTTATTTGAAACTATTTTAACAGATTCACCTTCACCTATATGTTATGTTTCATTATGTGAGAGCCTTTTGTCTATCACTAAAACCATTGTGTATCTCCTCATTCACTTATAACCCTATATCAATAGATTAATAGGAAAAAAATCAATCATAGAGTGAAAATGGGTTAGCATTGAATATGTGCTTGACCTCAACACACCTTGTGTTGAATACTTCCTACATACCAAAACTTTTAAGAGGGATGAAAATACATGCATTCATCTCATGTTATGGTGGTGTGTGTGAAATACTGGTGTAATTTTAGATGCTTGTGTAGTTTTTATGTGACTAAGTGCTTTAACCATGAATTGTGACCTTTGAATTATAATTATAATTTAGCTCAGGGATACTAGGGTTGTATGTATTTAAAATTGGGAGAAATAGGAAATTTTCTCTCAATGTGAAAATATAATTTTGGCATTTTTCAATATGTAAGCCTATTATGTTCAAAATGGTTTGAAATGTGGATTTAAAGTGATATTATATGAATTAATTTGGATATGGATCAATAAAATTATGGAAAAACCTATTACATGAATTTAAATTTGAACAAATAGTCATTATTTAGTGGGAGGACATTGTTTGAATAACTGGACAATAATGAAGAATAGAAATGTACAAATAGGGAAGCCCTATCTAGAGGGAAATGATAACTAAAATAGAAGACTGTATCAATGTTAGAGTGAGTTTAGGTTGTGTATAATTCTATATAAGGATATTTTGAGATCATTGGTTGCTTATGGTAATGGTTCATCCATAATATAAGTGAAGTAATAAGATCAAGGACCATGGAATGAGGCATGAGCTAAGTGTGTAAAAGGAGTGGTCACAAGTGTATTATTTTATAAATAAATAATAAATTATATGTCTAAATTTACCCCCATTTTATTTTATTATTGTATGAAAGTAAAAGTACTAGAGTAAGAAGAAAACTTTGTACCTAAACTTACATTGGTATAATAGTTTTTAATGTAAGCCACAATGTTGAACTATTTTTCATGCAAAAACTTGCAATGAAACATGCATAAATTATTCCGTAATTGAGATGAAAATCTAAAAATAAAATAAAAATAAAATATAGATCTAAAAAAATAATGAATAAACCTAATTGGGTACATGAACCATTATGTTTTCTAGTGCAAAAAACTTGTGAATATAGATTGTAGGGCCCTTGGATATTAATTCTTTGTTAAATAGCTTGAATTAGGCTATGCATGTTCCAATCCCCATTGATAGGAAGAGTGCGATTAATAAATCAAAGTGTGATTTAATTAGTCATTGCATACTCAAAGTGCTAAATTAGTTTTAAATCTATGTATGAATTCTAATAGATTTTTCTAGTTTAAAAACCAATGAAAAAGGTTAACCAACCGATGAAAATGGAATAAGTCTCAATTATTTTACAAAAAATATCACATAATTGGTGTAAAATTTGTGAAAAAGGTTATTATTATTTGTTTATAGTATTTATAACATGGATATTATCATGTATTTCCATTCTATAAATGAAAATGGTGTAAAGTTTGAGAAAGGAGGTAGTCATATGTCATGCACATGCCCCAAATCTGATATTTGGGTGTATATGGATTTTAAGACTAAGTAATAATGGATAAAATTTAGAGAAAAAACTTGTGTGATAACCTATAACACATGGTGCACATGTTTTCCCCAAACTAATAAAATTGTAGACACCAAAGTTACATCATACACATGCACATAACTCCCTATGTCAAAACCCCCCTTAAGCCCATTTTAATAATAAAAATTAATCTCCCTAACCCATAAATTTACCCCTCACACATTTAATTAATTTAAAATACTTAATTAAGTTAATTAAAAACCCCTATTGGCACCTTACCTAGCCACCTATCCATATGACTAATTCTCACCTGATGAGTCACCTCAAGACCTGGTCCCCTCATCCTAACTACCCAATACTTATTCCCACTTCCAAAATAAATTCATAAATAACTAATTCATTTCTAATCTCTTATTTTTACCATTTTATAATGGGTGTCAACTTAGCATGAACAACAATATAAAAAAGGTCAAAAACAGTAAGGTTTACCTATTCTAGGGCCACTAACCTCGATCAACCCATGATCAACATTAGTGAGATCACCGATGTCAGAAATATAAGCCAAGCCCCAACCTGAAGTTTAGGTTAGCATAAGTTAATAAAATTTATTCTTATGGCATCCAGGCTCTAAAAATTCTATTTTTGACATCTTGGCTTACAATCACCTTACGTAAGTAAATCATAATCAACAACTAAGCTCTTGAAGACCAACAACATCCACTTGTTCTCTCTATTCAGGAATTCAAGTTTGAACTCCCTATTAGGGACCATCAACTTGGCACTTATCATTTAGTGACCACCAAAGTTAAGTACATCACTTATACTATGAGTTGTTTGAACATTTATTCTATTATTCTTGTTTATATCTACTCTACACTACTTTACACACTTCTGACCATGTCTTGTAAAGGAGATAAAAAGATTCCTCACTTGTTTCCCCTTAACTTGATAATACCAAACCTCTTACCAAACTTACCCAAGCCATAATCTCTCTCTCATAACTCTCCCAACCTCCCTAGCCTGATCTAAACCATTTCCCAAACTCAAAAAAACCTTTTATAAGCTCCTAGATAATTATTTCCCCTACTAACCTCAACAACCTAACTAAACTCAGTTACCTCACTATCAATCTTAGTAGTAGAACTAATATCAGTCACTCCCATACTGACGTTAGTGATTGTGGATTCACTAGCCTCTTCAAAACCTACCGAGATAACTTCTAAAATACAAACAAAATAACTCACCTATACCCTATCACTCTCTACTATATATAGGTTGCTAATAATGGTAACATTATCTCTTTTTCACTCTCTCTTTACCTCTCTTTTAGTTATTTATTATCCTTTTATCTCTCAAAATTTGACTATCATCTCTAGGGAAGTTTCACACTTCCTAGAAAAAGCACATAGCTTAGCAACCCACTCATTTATCTACTAACAAACATCTTGTGGTAGTGCTTTATTACTTGTAGGTAGTCCTCCCTAGCCAAAGAGGAGTGTTCACAATGTCTGGATACAGTGAAAAAACCAAATTTGCATTCATTCTAATCACTTATCCCCATACTTCTTTATGTTTTCTTTTAGACTTAAAATAGAAAAAAATTAGAGAAACATTGGCATGCCTGATGGGACCTGGGAGTTTTCCTTGGGTTAATTTCTTATTTTAAACATTTATATAGGTTCATTATAGTGAAAATTTCATTTCTTTCACTTCTTCCTTCTCTTTTCTCTTAAAAAAGAAAAATTCAATATCTTATTCTCTATTTAAAAAGCATTAAACTGAAATTTTCTTTCTTTTCTCCTTGCCTCTAAAAGTAATTTGTCATTTTCTTTTACAAAAAAAAAAAGAAAATCCCTTTTTTACTTCCTCTTGCATGAACATTAGGATAGTGAAATTTTTACTCTATTCCTATTTCTTCTTTATTTTCATTCACATCTAAACATTTCAAATTTGGGTTTAAAACTTATTGCATTTCATAGTTTATTTATTTCATATTAAGTCACCTAGTTAATTACAAGCATTTTGAATAAATCATAGTAAACCTATGTTACACAACCAAATCACATTCACATAAACAAGCATCTAAACTCAACTGAGAAAAGGCCCATTAGGATTTCATCACCTGTTGGATCATCTTACCCTACCCAGCTATCCTACTTGGATTTCACCACCAAGGGGAGAACCCACTCCATTCTCTGGTGGAGTATAATCTCTAGATAAAATGTATATTTTGGCTAAGTGTCCTAGCTCAGCTCTAGGTTCATGAAGTACAAAGATCAAGCTCCTATAAAAATCCATGTACCTAGTCTAACATAGATTTCCTCTTGAGCACCAAAACTAACCTGAAACTAGCTCTAGATTACTTTCTAGTACCTCTGATAACCAAATTCTCTTCTCACTATCTAATTAAGGAATAAGCCAACATAAGACAACAAATTAATCTTTGGGAATTAATAGTTATTGGCTGAATGTTCTCTTTTTTCTTTTCAATTGCGTTCTATATTTTTGAGTTGGTAAGGATGATTTTCTATTGATTCAAAAAATCAATACTATTTCTACAAATCAATTTGTATAACTTGTTATCTTAGGTTTTTTGAGTGTTATTCCCTCTTACACAACTTTACATCCACTATTTTAAATATTTTCAACCTCTAATTTCTTATAACATCAAATTTTATATCTCTTGGGATTTCACAGTGACTAACAATGATTAACCCTACCGATATCAGTAGACTTTACCTACTGACATCAGTTATTCCATTAATGTCAGTGAATTATTCCTACTGATATCAGTCACTTCCCTACTGACATCAATGACTGTGTAATTTCATATACTTAAAACATCAAGCTAAAATAACCCATTTACCTACACCCAAACCTAGTTTTTCTTTATTCTCTTTCAAATACAAGGTATCAAGACTATTTAAACCTCCTCATTCATGGTATTAACATGAGCTCAAGCCAAAATTCTTGCTAATTACGTAAGCTAGAAACTACTTCCAACTTCCCCTCTCACTTCTAATTATATCATGGAGCATACTTCAGATACAGATCATACTCTCAACCCTAACCAAATTCCCATTGTGCCTAAGGGAGATCAAAATTTTATTAAATTTCTTGATCACAATTGGTATCCCTTCCATATTACCTTGCTATGAGTAGATACCATAATTCTTCAGGTAACCCAATCTATGGTACGCTAACCTATTTAATGGAGACAACCTCAGTTTTAGTTTCCTCCACTATTTTCCTCATGGTTACCCAAACCACCACTTTGATCAATAACCCAACTATAAACAATGTTCAAAATATAGCATCTCCAACTACCCAATCCCACCTAAACCCTATTGTAACTTCCCTACTTTCACAACCACAACCAGTTTAGCTAAGTCACACCCTATTCTAGAATTTAGTGGTACCTATTTCATCCACACTCATGCTTATAATTAATTGATTTATTACTCATCCTTTATCTAGTCTAACCATGCCAATAATCCAACTTGCAATAGCAACAACTAATGAAGGCATAGTCTCTAACCCAATGGGACAAGTCCCTTTTCTTTCCGCACCTCAGCCTATGACTCATTATCCTTATGTTGTTCTAACACAACCTCAAAAAGGTATGTCATATGCTCCCTCTACTTCCTATTATCTTCCCTATAAGTTAAGAGGTATCCCCCAAACTAATCCCCCTCTAGACCTCATTAAGATGCTAATGGACAAGATGTCTAATCTAGGGACATCCATTTCTAGTTCAAATAATGTATTATCTTATGATCATATATGCAATGAACCAATTCATCCTTTTGTTCCTATTCACCCTTATCTAAGTCAATGAGAACTTATATAGTAAAGAGGACCCACAATAACACTTGTGAACATTTAGACATGTTTGTTATTTAATAAGTCATGATGATGCATTACTACTTCACAATTTCCATATGTATCTTTTAGGTTCTACCTTGGATTGGTATAGCTATATACCTCAACACTCCATTTTCTTGTTTACCCAACTTGCACAAATATTCCTAGACCATTTCTCTATTAACATTTCTAAGAAGGTTTATATAACAAACATTTAATCTATGAAATAATTTGATGATGAGTCTATCACATATTTTATCACTCATTAGAGAAGCTTGATCAATAAAATCTCCTTCTCCTTACCCTAACCTAAGATTATTGATATTTTCTCAAGGGTATGTTCTAAGCACATCTCATCCACACTCTAGGTGAAAAATTTCCACACATTTGATGAATCTTTTACAATTGCACAAAAACTTGAGGTTCGCACTATAGATGAAGGCAAAGCCAAGTTGCGTAGTAAGAATGCCAATACCAAGTCAAATGACTCATCCTCTAAAATTTATCCCTCTAACCAAAAGGCTAAAGGCTCTACCAACATGGTGGTCATTAAGTCAGCCTCTTATATAATGACAAACCAATTGAATTCTTCAACTTCTCAAAATCTTACCAAGGCATTCAAACAATGGTATGAACAAAGACAATACACTCCCATTGGGGAATCATATACATCCATCTTGGAGAAACTATTACAACAAGGTATCATAACCCTTCATCAGATTAAACCTCATATACAATTTGACCCTTCCCATCCTATCCTAACTTGGTACAAAGAAGATGAGTTTTATGATTACCATTGAGTTAAAGACCACAAATGTAATAATTTCAAGACACTCAAGAAAATTATTCAATATATGCTTGATAGAGGTGACCTCATCTTGGATAATCATAATGCACCTCTTAATAAAAATATGGATGTGTTCAAACACCATTTTCCTAACCATTCACCAAATCAAAATATTGTCTAGTCCACAACTAAATCAAGTGATCATAATATCCATATAATTAATATGGTATTTCCTTTATCTTCAGTTCAACCTGCCCCTCAATAGGAGAAATTTATTTCATTGACTCCTCCCCCATATTCAGTGGCATCTATTTTTTCCATTCTTCCTCCTTAGGTAGAAGAGCCTATTTCACCCATTCCACTCCCTTGAGAGGAATATCCTCCTTTACCACTCCTTTTTCCACTTGAAGAGCCTATAGTGCCAATTCCATTTACACCAATATTACCTATACTCTTACTACATGAAGACCACACCCTACCTATTCCTCAACCACATGTTGAAGGGAACATCATTCCTACATTATAACCTCTTGAGGAACCTTCTTTACCTACTCCTCTACCTATATAGAGTATTACCCCACCCAATTCACCTTTGCACCTAGAATAATCCATGTCTTCTACTCTCATAATAGACAAGAGACCTATTGTGCCTACTTTAATTGCACCACTCTTACCCTTATTTTACATATGGAGGATCATACTTTACCCATGCCTAACCCACATGTTTAGGGAGCCATAACAATTATTTTTTACCGTCTTGAGGAACCTACTTCACCTACCTCCCCTCCACCCATGGAAAACCAAGTCTCTTCTCCTATCTCTGTCGAAGAAGACCCTATTGTGGTTCTTTCTCATCTTTGGCCTAAAGTAGTAAAGAACAAACAATTTCCCTCTTTCTAAAATACTACAACCTTCTAAAAACATAGTTATAAGGCCTATGTCAACTTCATCAAAACCCTTCTCACATTTGGTGAAAAGTCTAGAATTTATTAACTCCATGAAGCTTGACCATGTGACATTTTGGGACCAGCTTAAAAGTCTATATCCAACACAAGGAATGTCAAGATTTACTACCAACCCCCTTACTACCCTTTTCCCTAAGGTCATTGACAAAGTTATAACTTCTTCACCAAAAGCACCTAAAGTATAGTCATTTATGTCAAAACCCTCATCCTTGCAAGAATCTATTACATTAAAGAAGATCAAGCCCTTAGGTGTATGCCCTATTTCTAATTTAATTCATCTATAGGTGAAATTAGATTTAACTCATCAACCACAAGTTAGAGTTTCTCACTGTAAAATATAGAATAATGTTAATCCTCCTAGATCTTGTTGATCCCTTCTTCCACCCTCAACTTTACCACCCATTTTAGGGCTACACCCTTCTACTTCCATTGGAATATCATCTAACCAAACCAAACAAAAGGTTAAGCTACCTCCACTCCTACCTTTACCATCTAGTAGGCCTCTCACATCTAACACTAATAAAGTGATATCAAAACACATAATTCCACCATCACCAAACAAGATACCACATAAAATTGCCTTTTCAACAACAAAATAAAATAAGGTGTCCACTCTTGTTAACACAACAAGCATGAGCCCACTTGTAGGATCTCAAAGCTTTTTCTTACATCAGTTATTAAAATATTAAGTAATAAATCTTCCTCCCATTAAGCCTTATAGTCTGCTTGGAATTAATCCATCTTGGTTTAATGATACATAAGTGTGTTTATATCATCATTCACTTAGACATGATACTCAGAATTATAAATCCCTCACAGTGATTATTTAACAACACTTTGATGTTGAAACTCTCTTTGATGATACTATTATTAATTTTCCTATTATTTCACCTTTGGTATCCATAGTGGATCCTACTATTCCACCAAAATTCAAACCTAAAGATGTCGTAATCCATTTACTGCCTCCTTCACTAAATTTTCAAATCAACACAGTTAATGTGGCCACATGGTCACAAAAATAGAAAGATAAAGTTAAGGAAAAGGTCACTACTCCTTGAAGCCATCCTTTCACTAAAGATACTCCCCCTACTAATCTTAATATTTTCACCTTGAGTGTTCCTAAAACAACATCTTCAGACATTATTCAAATCTCAATGGTGAAACAACTTTGCTAAAACTCCTATGAAAATGTCTTTGTATGAGTTAATCCAAAACTCATCCCAAAACTAACAAGATTTCATTAGTGATTTGAAAGTGATTAAGTAACAATTACATGATCCCCATCCTCTTGTATCTTTGGTCAGCTCCCTTAATTATATCTCTCTAATTTCTTTAAGTAATTCAGAAATTCCACTTCAACACCCTAAAGATTAGGATTCTACCCTTTTTATTATCATATATATTGATCAAACTCATATCAAGAAAGTTATGATCAATGGGGGATCTAGTATTAATATTATTTCCACCCATGTTTATAAACAGATAGCCCTTCCTAATAATTACAAGTCTCAAATTAATGCGGTACTCCATTCCTTTAATGATAATATAGATACTACAATGGGCACTATTATCTTACATATTCATGTAGGTCCTTACATAATTATCAAGCTCTTATATGTTTTTGAAGGAGAGTTACAATATAACATACTACTTAGATGAACTTGGATACATGTTATGGCATGTGTACCCTCAACTTTGCACTATTGTGTCAAGTTTGAACATGATGGACAAGTACATGTTATACCTACTAACCCACCTCTATTTAAAACATGTAATATAACCTATAGTCCCAATGATGTTCTCATCCCATTGAAAACATCATCTTCCTCACACAATGTTTCTAAAGCTTCCATAAGCTCCACTCCCATGGTTACACAGATACTAGTAACACAAATTCTTGACAAAGATCCCATGGAGGAGACCTTTCAACATTTATCACTCAATGAATATCATTTTTTGATACTCGACATGTTCTATACTCCACAAAATTATGTAAGGATTTACATGCACCTAAATTATGATCCTCGTATTAGGATGGTCATCCCTTATGGCCCCCCTAACCTTTGAACCAATTTCACATATGGGGGAATTAATCAAGCTCCCATTGTCAGCAATCCATCTTCTTCACCACAACCATTTACCTATGACTTGTCTTTCCTAAGTAACCATAGATTCACTCACACCTATCTCTATAGGTGTTCCTAGAAAGTATTTGGGTTGGGTCATTATGAATAAGGTGTCTATATGCTTATTGAATATCCTACTAGTAACACTATTGAAAATGCCAAAAAGAGGCATGGGTGGGATATGATGAACCAACTAAACTCACTAAAACCTCCCATATACCAATTGTTGAAGAACAAGTCTCTTCTTCTCCACCTTCTTCTCTACCATCACCTATAAAATTAGAGGTATCTATACCTCCTAATTTTTTTTCAATAAATACTATCCATTTGGGACCTCTCATCTATCATTAGGGTAATGAAACAAGGTCCCTATACATCACCACAATAGACCATTCTCTAGGTGCTATTATTGCACATCGAGATGACCAACATTGATAGCAGGCAATTTATTACATAAGCTGCACACTTATTGGTTATGAGACTTGATATAACCACACTAAAAAACTTTTCCTTGCATTGGTATTTTCCACCTCTAAGTTTCACCATTATCTCCTAAATCACAAAACTTATATGGTCACCCATACTAATCCCCTTAAATACATGCATTCTAAAATCATATCACAACCAATGTGTAGCTTGGTGGCTCAAGCTTCTTATTTAATTTGACTTAGATTTCATTCAAAAAAAATCTATTAAAGGACAAACAATCACTGACCAGTTAGCTACTAGCCCTTTACATGACAATCAACCTTTAAACCTTGAATTCCCTAACAAATCTATTGCAATTCTCTCTATCAATGTCATATCCTATCAAAATGATGATGTTATTTGATGAATCTAAATGCTAACATGGTGGGGGTGTAGGGGTCATTCTTATTCCTTTAGACAGTGAGCCTATGCCTTTGTCATTTAAACTAGATTTTGAATGCACTAACAATATGGCTGAATATGAGGCTTTGATTCTAGGACTTTAAACAACTTTTTTTTAGTATAAAATCTATAACCATTATCATTGATTCTCAGCTACTAGTTAACCAAGTTAATGGTTCCTACCTATGTAAAAATAAAATTCTATAGTGGTATAAACATTGTGTAGATACACTCTTGGGATCATTTGACTCTTATCTCTTGCAAACTATTCCTTGATCTACAAACAAGTTTACTGACATGATGGCTTCATTTGCTTCACACATACCCTCTTTATCCTCCAATTTGAGAATCTATGTCACCATGCATCATTTAAAATTACCCTCCTATGTCTCAGTGAACATCTTATTTATTGGAAATGTAACAACCAACCCACAAGATTTATGGTACAAACAACTCATGAATTATCTTTCCTTTTCTATTACCCCTCTTGATCTCTCTAATAATGAGAAATGGGTCTTCATAAAATGTGCCACTCATTACAATATACTTGGGGTATTTTTCTATAAGTGAAGTTTGGATGGTCTTCTACTTAGATTCCTAACTAGTACTGAGACTCCCTTTTCTATTAAGGAAGTCCATTGTGGGATTTATGGTGGATATTTCAATGGTCAAGTAGTTTCCAGACATATCCTTTTACTTGGCTATTATTAGCACACACTTCATCAAGAATATGATGATTAAATTTGTCATTGTGTTAACTGTCAACAACATGCTAACCTCCTTCACATTCATAGTCATGCATTTCAAGTTTCCAAAGACTTTTGGCCTTTCTCCCAGTGGGGCTTAGATCTAATAAAAGAGATTAACCCTCATTCATCATTTTGTCATCATTAATCATTATTACCACTGAATACTTCACTAAGTGGATCAAGGTCATCCCTCTCATCTCTAATAAAGTTGACATAATTGTTGACTTCGTTAACCATCACATCATTTATCATTTTGGTGTCCCTCAAAATATTATAACAAATAATGGCAAGTATTTCAAAAATAAGACTATTCAAAGTCTTTGTGATGCATTTGGAATCAAATTAAGTTTCTCATCACTATATTATCCCCAAGCTAATTGATATGTAGAAGCTTCTAATAAAACATTGACCAAAATTCTCATGAAGGTAGTTAATGATACAAGTAAGGATTGGCACACACATAGTATTTTTACTTTATTGGCTTACCATAGTAGCATTTGAACCCCTATGGGTGCTACACCTATTTCATTGGTATATGGGATGGAGGCTATTTTTCCTTTTGAGATCTAGATTCCTTCTCTTCACTTTTTTCTACATGACATACTTAATAATGATGACTTTCACCAAGAATGTTTATTCCAACTTGAATTTCTTGATGAGCACCATCTCATAGCCCTCAATCACCTCCAAATCTATCAGGAGCATATCAAACACACTTATAATAAAAACCTAAAAGAGCAAAATTTCACTATAAGAGATCTCATCTTAAAATAAAATCAACATGTGATGAACATGGAGAGAAGAAAATGGGGTAAGTTTTCTCCTAATTGGCTTAGACCATATATCATAGCTCATAAGTATGGCTCAAGAACTTATCATTTGTCTTCTCTTGAAGGAAGGCCATAACTCAAGCCTTTAAATGCCTTACACCTATGACCATTATTTTGTTAAATAAGCATCACTTTACTTCATGTTTAACTTGAGCTCCTCCCTTGAGCATTCTTATTACATTAATCTCCCTTCCTCTTCACCCTTACTCCTATACACTTGGTTAACTTATACAGTGGTATGATTTTTCCCTCACAGTGAAAAACTCCTAAGCCTCTATAGTCTTGTCTATGACTAAAAGCAAAAAAATTGGGATATTTGAAAAATTTCTAAAATCTTTGGTCATGTTTCTCAATGTAGATTGCTCCCTTTAAGAACAACTGCATAACTTCCCTTTGCTACCATCAATACACTGCTCCCTTGAAGGAAAACTATGTAAAATTTAAAACAAATGCTTAGACCACTCCTTTGAAGGATGGCTATGTCAAGATTTGGTCTCAAAGGGAAAAAAAATTCAAAGGGCTCCTCATAGCTTTACATGACCTTACCCTATACAAAATACCATTGTAGGCTTTTGGCATTGATCAACTTACACACAAAAAAAAAAATCTCAAAGTCATGGACTAGCCTATATTAGCTCTTGGGTCACCCACAAAAGGGACATATCATTTCTACTTGGTAGGTTATGCTACATAAACCTTTTTTTTCTTTTTTTTACCTTTTTTCCCCTCATACTCTTTCAAGGGACTATGAATCTCACTTAACATAAGGTAAACATGATGCTTCTCTAACAAACACAATGGTTCAAAGATATAAAGCATGAAATAAGCTCATTTTCCTAAGCCTATTTATGTTCTAAATTCTAGTCTTTACCAATGCACAGGCATTCTACCTCTTTATTTTCCCATCCACATCACATGTCAATATCTCTATTTGAGATGAATAAACAATATCATACCAATGCTAACATAACTAGTCTATTTATTTTATGCATACACCATCATAAATATAGAAAAAATCTGAAATAAACTAACATAACCAATCTATTCATTTTAATCATACACAGTCACAAATATGGAAAAATGATAAGATGAAACTAGCTAATAAATTATTCATATACCATCACATAAATAGGAAAGGCTAGTCTACCTCAAATAACATGATCAATATTAACATCCAAATTAACATAAAATATCATAATCGTCATCCATATCATCATCATAATCACAAGAAAAACATCTCAAATAAACACATGACAAAAAAATGAACATCTCATATATATAATATGTGATCAAAGTAAATATTCATCATATACATCATCATAACATCATATCTCTCTCTTAAAATGTGCATCTCACATCTTCAGCTCATAGGTTGGTATACATGTAACATATATAATCAAAACTAGAAACCTTTGACACTTAGGGTCCTTAAGGCTCTCTGCATGGTCATGAGGAATAAATGTCATCACCACTCTCCACCTGTCTACATCTACATGAGCTAGAATCCATCACATGTGACACTAACCTCTCTTATTCTCTAAACTCTAAATATCTTTGTATCTATAGGAACTCTCTAATCACCCTCTCATAGTAGGCAATCTCATCTAGGGCAATCAAATATCTCACCATAGATACAGTCTATGGAGGACCCATAACACCTAATGATGGCCTAGCCTATACTGGTCCTTGTGGTGGTGGAGGAGGAGTAGCAGCTTGGCGTACTACTCTCAAATTGTCTCTCTCTACTATCACTACATTCACCTAACCCTATAAAACAATCACCTAGCCTTGTAGTGCTAAAAATTGACCTTGTAGAGCCCTAATATAACCCTAAAACATCACCACCTACCCTTATAAGGCTAAAACCTATGATTGGGCTATCTCTCGAGCCTATACTACTACATCTTAGGCTTGCATTATTATATCTCAAGCCTATAACATTGTATCCCTCTCTCTAACTAATGCCTATAAATTTGGTGGTAGCCTCTTGACTTCCACCACTAGATGTAACCTTACCCACAAAGTTGTATAGGCCACTATACACCCTAGGTCCCCAACACTTGGCCCATCTATCTCCTAGGGTAATGGTAGAGGTGCCTCTATGTCATCATGCATGTATCAAGGGAAAGTAGGTATAATATCCTATATTAGCCCAAATTTCCTCCTAACCTATGCCATGGGTAGCATCTCTAACTCACTGGCCTATCTCCCCCTGACCCATAGTGAATTTTTTAACCCAAAAAGATGATCTACCTACCCTCTAAAAATTGGGTATGTTAGATATGATCTCAATAAAATATCTATAGGAATCAAGCCCTTGATCATACACCTATAATAAGCAATTTTTTGCACCACACCATCCACTTAGGTCTATGCCATCCCCTCTCTCCACCATCTAAAACCAACCCTAAATCTAGCTAGTATAGTGTTAGGTAACCCCAGTGGTCATATCACCATGATGTGATCATATGTAGAATAGTGTAGTAGATGACCGACACATAAATTGTGTCACCATCATAGCCTCAAACCCCACAACTCTGTAGATAACTATGCCAAAAACACTGGACCCCAAGAAAAAATATTCTACTACTCAACCATCTATATAAGAACACCTATCAAATCAATCAAAACTTTTCATCCATCTGCATCTAAAAATACATACACCATGATCTTAATCATCATCAGGATGCTCAAATGATATCGCTCCTCATCAACCATATACAGTGGATCGTATGCAAAACTCATAGAGTGGTAAGTCACCTCATTGACATGATCTCCATATAAAGTGACCATGTGTATATAATTCTCCCCTCTTTAACATGTGAAGATCTCCTCACCTTGGAGTGGTATTTATAAAATCTTATATACATCCTCCTACATCATTGTTAACTCTTTGATAAGTAGATGTAAAGTGTTGGTGGTATGATCCCACCTCTTAATCAATGATATCATAAAATACACACCCCACATGACTCGATAGTACAATCACATTCCTCTTAATCCCATAATTTCCATATGCTCCCATTTATTTGGAGTGACATCCCTCCTCATACATGTCAATAGCCTTGATAATGATCTCTTAGTTTTAGCTCCATCCTTACCTACATCCATACACATAAACAACTTAGGTCACATACCTTTTAATCTACTCTATCACTATCTTTTTCCCTTCCCATTGGGATAACTACATTGGTCTAAGGCCCTCTACTAGGCTATGTAGGAAACACTCAGACAACACAGGGTCTTCTAAGGTTAGCTCAACCATATACCCACCTCACTAACTACCCTAGGCTCCACTGCCTCTTTTTTTCTACCCTAGGCTTGACTACCTCTCTCTCTCTCTCTAACCTAGGCTTCACTACCTCTTTTTTCTCTACCCTAGGCTTAACTAGCTCTCTCTCTCTCTCTCTACCCTAGGCCTACCTGCCTATCCCAACTCTAGGACTCATAACCTATATTCTTAACTCTTCACACTATGACCTATATTTTAAGCCCTAGACCTCTTGACCTATCTCAAATTAACCTTTTCCCTAAACACACATTTTTATATCTTTTTCATAGGTTTGAACAAGAAATACATTGGACTGAGGCCCTAAAATGGGCTATGTAAGTAGCACTTAGATGACATAGGGTCTTTTGAGTCTATTTCAACCATTAGGCTAGTTGACTACTTCTAATAGAGATTCAAAACTCACCCTTTCTCTTGTTTTTATACTTTTTAGAAGTCACTGATGTCAACATTAATGCCAACATCAACTCTTTATTAGCCTATGTAATGGTCAATGTTGATAGGAAACTACCAACCTTAGTGTTGTGTCAGCTGACATTGGTTAACCTCATTGACTGGTCTAGCCCCAAGGCTGAATAACCCAAATACAACCTTACCCATTTCCCTTAAAAACCTTACCATAAAAACCCATAAATTATCTTAAAACTACCCTATCATACTTTATACCCCTCCACTAAAATTTTCCACACCCCCACCTCTCATTTAGCCTAAAAATTAAAAACACCAAATCAAACTAATGTAGGCTCTTACCTCATCTCTCTATCTCCTCTTGGATGGAACCATTGGCTCCTGTGGTTGTGCATCTCCCACTGGGTCCCCTCCTTGAGTTTCCATCTTAAATTGCTCTCAATATCTATTCCTTCTCTCGAATCACAACATTAAAAATGAATTTGGTTGACCACCAAACCCCCCTTTTATCATGTTTGGTTGGCTACCAATGTCATCATTCTTGACCTAATATACTGACATCAGTGCTTACACCTATCAACATCAATAATGTTTCCCTAATTTTACTGATGTTGTCACTTTCTATTACTGATATCAGCAAATTAAATTGATGTTGACACCATTCCTATAATGTTTTTACCAATGAAGCACTCCCAACTTTCAAACATTACCTATATACTAGGGTAATTAGAGATCACATATAGCTCCCCCAACCATGAAAAAATGAAAATGAAGATCAATTAAATCTTTACCCATGATGACTTTGCTTGGAGATCATGAATATTTCCTCACTCATTAACCCTTTTACACCACCCTTGCAATGATTTTCCTATTTTCTTATGTTATTTTGCTATAGTTGGCTATTATTCATAAGCATATATATTAGGTGTTTTGGATGGAAACCATGCCCATCCTATCACCCTCAACCCTTTCTTGTTTCCCAAGAGCACTTCCTACCTTAGATACCTAGGACAAATTGACCCTTGGAGCTACGAATTTGATTATTTTGACCTATCAGCTATCACTTACAAGTTTTGCTTTGATTAATTCTATCCAAGCCCTCCTTAACATTGCCTATTCTTGACTTTGATGACTATAGATCATCTTGGTATATTTATATAGAGTGATACTCAATTTTCTACCATTAACATAATTATCTTTTTATCAAACTAGTACCTGCTTCCAATTTCTCCTCCATCAATTATTATTTTGAGGGGGGATACCTCATCCAATACTTGGAGAATATAAATCCCATTTTTGTCTTACACCATGTCAGTATAAATTACAAGATAAAAAGTGTAAAATGTAGACACCAAAATTATGTCACACACAAGTACGTAACTCCCTATGTTAAAACCCCCCTTACACCCATTTTAATAATAAGAATTAATCTCCCTAACCCATAATTTTACCCCTCACACATTTAATTAATTAAAAATACTTAATTAGGTTAATTAAAAACCCTTATTTCCACCTTACCTGGCAATCTCATCCTATGACTAATTCTCACTTGATGAGTCACCTCAAGACCTGGTCCCCTCATCCTAACTACCCAAGACTTATTCCCATTTCTAAAGTAAATTCCTAAAAAACTACTTCCTTCCTAACCTATTATTTTTACCATTTTATATTGGTTGTCACACTTGGCATGAATAATAAAAAATAGGATAAAAATAGTAAGGTTTATCTATTCTAGGGCTATGGACATTGGTCAACCCATGGTTAATGTCAGTGGGATTGGCAATGTTAGAAATATAAATCAAGCCCCAACTTGAAGTTTAAGTCAACATAAATTAATAAAATTGATTCTTACGACATCCAGGGTCTTGAAATTCTATTTTAGACATCTTGAATTACAATCACCTTATGTAAGTCAATCAAAATTCATAACTAAGATCTTGAGGACCAACAACACCCACTTGTTCTCTCTATTCATGCATTCAAGTTCAGACTCCCTACTAGGGACCATCAACCTGGTACTTATCATTCAGTGACCACCAAAGCTATGTACATCACTTATACTATAGGTCATTTAAACATTTATTTTTATATTCTTCTTTATATCTACTCTACATTGCTTTACACATTTATGACTGTGCCCCATGAGGGAGGTAAAAAGCTTCCTCACTTATTTTCCCTTAACTTAAAAATACTAAACCTCTGACCAAACCTAACCAAGCCATATTCTCTCTCTCATAACTCTCCCAACCTCCCTAACCTAATCCAAACCATTTCCCAAACTCAAAAAAACCTTTTTTAAGATCTTAGATAATTATTTCCCCTACCAACCTTGACAACCTAACTGCAATTAGTCACCTCACTACTAACCTTGATAGTATAACTAACATTGGTCACTCCCCTATCGACGTTAGTGATATGGGATTAACTAGCCTCTTCAAAACCTACCTAGACAACTTCTAAAATATAAACAAAATACCTCACCTGTACCTTGTCACTCTCTTCTATATATAGGTTGTTAATAATGATAATTTTATTTCTTTTTCAATCTCTCTTTACCTATATTTAAATTATTTATTATTATTTTATCTCTCAAAAGTGGAATATCATCTCTAGAGAAGTTTCACACTTCGTAGAACAAGCATGTAGCTTGGTAGCCCACTCATTTATCTACTAACAAACATCTTTTGGTAGTGCTTTCTTACTTGCAGGTAGTCCTCCCCAGCCAAAGAGGAGTGCTCACAATGTCTAGATAAAACACACAAACCAAATCTAGGTTCATTATAATCACTTATCCCTATCCTTGTTTTTCTTCTCCTTTAGACTTAAAATATACAAAATTATAGGAGAAACTTGAATATATTTATGGAGACTAATTTTGTGTACCTTTTAAAAACTAACTGTGATTTTGAGAATTTTTTAAAAATGACTACTTTATGCCTATTGAAATAATAACACCCTATTTAGGCATGATTGCCATGTTTCCTTGTCCAAATGGAGTGCTCATATAAAAAATTTATTTATAGGTGATTTATGGGTCTGGAATATTATCTATTATCTAAGACTTGTAAATTTTTATCTCCATACGACACTAGAGGAACATAGTCTCTAACACAAGCAATGGTGTATGCCACCTATTTCAAGGTGAGTTGTTAATCCTACATAATTAATTAACTCAAAAGAAAAATTTATATGAGATATGTTATGAGAAAATGTAAATCTATGTAATAGTGAAAGTATGAAGGAGTATGTCATCATAATATTTAGATTAAGAAGAATAGTAATGTTAGATGCACGTAGAAACATGCATACAAATTGACATTATTGAGAGCAATGTTATCAACTTGGCACATAGAGAAGTGATCAAAAATAAGAACCAAAAACTAAATATAACTAATTAGGGAGGGATGCATGATATCTATCATGGAGTAAAAAAATGAGAAAACAAATGTCATGTCCATGACACACACATATAAACAATACATGCAAATCCCATAAATCATAAACAATAAGGCCAAGGTACCACATACAAGGAACATGTTTAAATGTCACTCCTGCACATAAAAGAATATACTTAATGAATTAAGCCACACATAAAGACATGTTAAAATGTCCATAAGTCAAAATAGAGAATGCACACAAGACATGAATCAGGAAATCAAACATCAAAATCATGCATGAATATATGTAATTGATTAGCATAAACAATTTACAACACTAGTATATTCAACAAATTTGGTAACTATTAATATCGAAATTCGAATGTAAGTGAACAATATCAATAGTTTTTACATAGTTTAAGGAACTAGATATGAACAAAAAGGGATAGAAAATGTTGATAGAACCTAAGTATAAGATGCCCCCAATGAGATTGTTGATGTATAGACAAGATACAATAGGCCTATTTCTAGTCTAGATATGAGAATTGATAGCATTTTATCACTTGGACATGGCCAATGAAATAGGATAAGGGCATAGGGTGCTACTTTACAAATAGGGTGTCATTGTATATTTAACATTTTTTGGGTCTATGATAGTGAAATAACCTACAATGTTTTTTGTAAATGGTATCATGTATATTATACATTCACTCATTTACACTTGTGAAGCATATATGATATGAAACTATATGTAAATAAGTATTGAATAATTGGTGAAAAAATTAACCAATTTAAATGAGCTAAACATAAACATGAATAGGTTATAATTTTGGATTTTTTGGATATTATATATAAACACACACACACACACACACACACACACACACACACACACACACACACACACACACACACACACACACACACACACACACACACACACACACACACACACACACACACACACACACACACACACACACACACACACACACACACACACACACACACACACACACACACACACACACACACAGAGAGAGAGAGAGAGAGAGATGTGTGTGCATGTGTGTGTGTGTGTGTGTGTGTGTGTGTGTGTGTGTGTGTGTGTGTGTGTGTGTGTGTGTGTGTGTGTGTGTGTGTGTGTGTGTGTGTGTGTGTGTGTGTGTGTGTGTGTGTGTGTGTGTGTGTGTGTGTGTGTGTGTGTGTGTGTGTGTGTGTGTGTGTGTGTGTGTGTGTGTATTTTATTTTTTCATATATGTGAGCTAAAAGTAAAGAGATAAATATAATAATTGATAATTCCTATAAGGGACTCAAAATCAATGGGTTATGTGTCTAGGATAAGAATGGTGACCTTTTGCAAATGGAAAGTACAATACTATTATGATTGAACTGAGCTGAAAAATTAATTTGAATATTGATTTCCATGTTTACTATAATAATCAATGTCATAATTATGATCTATATTATATTTTTCATTTTGTTGATCTTATTAAACCTTAGGTACTTTTTAAACTCATCATGGAGTTTATGATACACTCCATGTGTTAATTCCCTATACAAGACACCCTAAGTGTTATGTAGTATAAAAATAAGATAGATATGAGTAGAGAAAGGCTCTCTAGAATCTATGAAAAATCTCTGTTGAAGTGTCCTTTTAATGATAAGCCTCCTTGGGAGGTTGAATACCCAATTTTATATTTACTAAGTAGGTTTAGCCATTTCCAGTGGCTAAAGTGCAATCTATTATATAGGCACCATATTTATATTTGGTAGTAGATATTCATATGGGATACTCCAAATTATGATGACATACTTAACATATATACACTTTGAACACCTATGAATTGTATAAGGGAGTGTATGAATCTTCTATTGAGATCAAGATGCCCCATTTTATTGAAAATGGGGACCCTATGAAAATTTTGGGTCATTTACCCTATGACATACATTACCATTGATTATGTTAGAAAGATATGTCATTGATGTTAAAGGATGATGTAATGTTCCATTGATTTCAAATGTAATGAGAAAGTGGTGATTTCATTATTGTGTGGATGAGTTTGAGCTTGAACTTGTGCAAGTCAGTAGGTGCATGTGTGATTCATTAAAGGTCCTCATCTAGACCTTGTTCTATGACCCTAGGTGTCATAATGAGGAATTATTATCAGGTTTGGATGAATATGAGATAAGAATTTTTTAAGGTTAATAAAAACAATACAAGTATGTGAATAGTGTGTCTCATAGGCTTAGTAACCTTGTGTAGTGGCATAGGCTTAGTAGCCTAGTTTGTTGAACATGTTGAGGCTACAAAGAATTTTTTTGGAAGATATGGGTCATTTAATGAAGTTTTATGAATTTATATTTAGGTAGTGATATCATCTAAATATTTTTCAAGGTGGTTGCTTGGCTAAGGTATGGTCTGCAATTTTAGGCTTAACTTGCATAGAGACCTAGTGAGGTCCAAATGAAGTGTTAAAGTGAGTTTTAAAGATGGAATGGATCATGTGAGAATTTAATGATGTTTTAAAAGGGTTTTAAAAGTTTTTCACCAAGTTTTAGGTCATGAGTTAGAATATAAACATAGATATTATGTTGAAAGGACACCTATGCATGCAGAATGAAGAGTTGAGAGCTTGAGAAGAAAGTTTTAATCATTGTTGGCATGTGTATAATTTTCATGGTGAAATTAGAATTTTTGGAGAGGTGAAAAATGAACCTACTAATTATTTACAATTATTTTTCATTGGTTTTAAGGATATATCTTTATTAACATTTTTTAAAAATGTAAACTGGTCAAAACCCTCTTATAAACTCTTATAGTGACCCGATAGGAGAAATATTGTTGGATATGGCCCATAATTTATTGTTTGAATAATTTTGAATATTTTATGATATATATTTCTCCTCCATTAATTTCTAAGTGTCACTGATGTCTTAGGGTAGTGAGTAGAAGGTACAAAAATATGCTTATTTCTAGAAAAATTGATGTTATAAGTAGGGTTGACTAAGTCAATCCATGAGATTAATTGGAACTTGAATTTAAATAATTTTTATTGATTAAAATATAGTTTATTTGACATTAAATATTATCTTTGTCAATCATCTAGGTTAATAAATTTATCCTACCACTAATCTACCAAATAGTGGAAATGGTGTGAAAAAGCCAATCAGAGTGAATATGAGTTTAGGGATGATGTGAAAGTGAGTAGGGTTGGATCCAATAACTTAGGGTATTTTTTAAGACCTATTAATTATTTTAAATTGTTTTTAAAGTCTTGGTGGTGTCCATAAACTATTTATAAGGAGCTCACAAAGTGACTAGTCTGTGTAAGACAAGATAGTGAAACCCAAGATAGTGAGAATGGATTTTAGGAACAAAATTACCATTATATAATATTATACTAATGTTTTAAGGTCTTATAAGGATTTTTTGAAAACATAGTCATCATAAATCTTATTGTATTCTTAAATTCATCCTCTACAACCATTAAACCTTCTTTGTAAGAAGCTTACTCAAAGCCATCAAACACTACCAATAACCAGTTAACAATATTTGACTCTCTACAATAGTATGGAAACAATAATTACCTATAAATAAATTAATGGTTTTGGTCTAAAAATTCTTGACTATGTTTTGGGATACATTGGCAGTTTGAGTGACTAGTTTATAGAGGAAAGTTGAAGGAGTTATGTAAAGATTTTAAGAAATAAATGGGTATTTAAATTTTTATAAATATAAAGGTTTCATGATATATATATATATATATATATATATATATATATATATATATATATATATATATATATATATATATATATATATATATATAAACCCATATTTAGGTTTGGAGAGTAAAAATAGTTTGACTATATTCTGACTATGTGTGACCAGTCTAAGTAGTCATCTTGAGAGACTTGGTTTGAAGTTGTTTGGCATGTGTGATGATGAAAAATGGTTTTTTATATGATTTTTAAGGATATTTAGTACATATAAATTTTAATTTTTCATGTTTTTATATGATAAAAATTACTTAATACTTCATAAGGCTGAGATAGTGTTTTTTGTGTATGAAGGCCTATGAAATAAGGAGACATAATTACTAGGTTCAATGTATGAGTTTGAGTTATAGGTGGTATGGAAATATGTGGGATTATGAAAGGGTATATTTTAGGTAGTTTTTATTTTTTTATTAATTTATATAAGGTAAATATGGTCCAAGGAGATGAAGTGTAATGTGTGCCTTAGAGAAGGCCTAATTGCTTTAGATCTCAATTGGGCTTAATGGAGATTTTGGGCTAATGAGGTTATGGATGACATATGAAGTGTGTGTTTCTCATATGTAACATATGCATGAACATATTTTTATTGTGATCCAAGTGGGTGAATAATATTATCCAACCAAAATGGGTTAGAGGAAGAGTATGGTATAAGTACAAAGCATAATTGGCCTATTTGTGTTAGTTGAGCAAGAGTGGAGAAAAGTGAAGGAGAGAAACTTTAAAAGAGAAGGTATAGGTCAGTAAAAACCATAATATGGTAAATAATAATATTTATTAATATATTATAAAGTTGGTGAAGGGGTATGCATAGGTCATTAGACCTAATAATCCTTGAAGAAGCTAGTTGAGAGAACAAGCCCTAGAGGATGCTAGAGTGTGTAGGGTTGAAGAGAGTTGATATTTATTGTATATCCATAATATCTGTAGGAAATAAAAGATAAAGATATGTTAATTTCATATGTTTTTTTTTGGGTGATCAACATCTAGGGTAAGAGGTGCTTGTCCATCCTTAGGGGCTTGTGCTCCTTATGAAGTGTATTCTTCACTAAAGTCTCATGTTTGTAATCAACTTATAGGGAAATTAGTCCATGTGTTTTTAGTATTGAGAGTGGGTTTTACCCTCGATGAGGGTTTCACACGTAGTCTCTTGGGTCATCTTGTGATTTAATTATGCATTATTTGATCTTAGTTGAATATATGCTTTATGAAATGGTAAATGGAATTGAATTTTGGTCTACTGATTCACCCCCCTCTCAGTAGCTACTCACAAAAATTAGTATAATATCCACATATTTTAAGGAGGATTAGAATACTATAGGTTATCCTAAGTATCTTGAGGTGTGATGAGGGGAATATTCATTTTATTTGTAGTGATGGATAGGTCTTTGAATATTAGATTTGAAGTTTACATATATTTCTACATATTGACACTATCAAGGTTGAAGAAGAAGGAATTTACTAAGGATAAATATAAAATAAAACCTAAGTTAGATTATATATCCTATGTAAGGAGATATCTTGATCAATTTTCATAATGAGTCTGAGTATGTGTAGGTGTTTTGAAAGGCAGAGGTCTACAAGTGAGGGATTGGGTGGTCATCAAGTAGGATAAGCTATGTGAGGACCATAAAATTCCCTATGATGTGTAATAAGTGTTTGGTTTACTTTTGGATGTGATATGAAAACTTTGGATTGTTTGAATAGTTTATTATAGTTTACTTTCCTAAATAGGCTAAGCGAGTAGATTGATGACATCACCTTTTACACATGTGAAGGTCTTAATATCTATTTAGTATATGGATGGATTCCCTTATGAGATAATATCATGTGATCCAAATATTAGTGTCATGAAAATGTGTGTAAAAAATATAAATTTAAGTGAAAATTTGGTCTCCCAAGGTATTTTCTCTTGTTCCCATAGTCATTTTTGCATGAAAATATGACCATTAGAATTTGAAATTTCAAATTTCATAAAAGAAAATAGTTTTCAAATAATGGCTTGTATAATCCTTTGATGAAGTCATATCAAGGTGATTTAAGAATAAAATTTGAAGAGGAATATATTTATAATACCTAAAAAGTGTTTATAAGGTTTAACCATCCATATATGTGCAAGAAATATTGGTGAAAGTTAACCTCAGTTGATTGGGTTTTCTCCTAGTAAACCCAAGAAGAGTAATAAGGGATTAGAACTTGAAATTTGATTGTGTTTTGATTTTATAAGAATTTATTCTTGTTTATTTCTTAGTATATAATTTTTATATGCCTTAAGAGTGATCTATAATGTTCATTATGTAATAAAATCTTCATGGAAGGTGATTGCGTGTAAAGGACTTGGTTGTTGGCAGACTTCAGTGTCAAGGTGAGTTATTTGTTGTTCTTAGAGAATCAAGAATATTGTATTGAGTGTTTGGATAGGTTATCAATGTCTTGAAGATATTTTATATTATTTATTTGATTGGTAAATTTTTTCTTTAATGAAAGAACAAATTTAAGAGGTGAAATCTATGAGTTGAGGGTTTGATGTTTGTAAACCCTAAGGTGATTGTTCTTGAATGTTTGGTATTTTAATGACCTATGATGCTTAATGATCATAGCTAAGGGTTTTTTCAAAGTTTTATCTATTTATATACATGATCATGATGCATTTTTTTGATCTTAGATGGTGCCTTAGAAGATAAAGATAGAGCATGGGTATAAAAGGTTGTTAATTGGTCTTGAAGAGCAATGCTAGTGTGAAGAGATGTTGTTATAAAGACTATATTGATATGAGAGTGATGGTAGCATGTTTTTAATATTTTATTTACATATCTAAAGATGTCAAAGTGTATCATAGGTTCCTCAAAGTAAATAAGGTATCTTAGACCTAGTATTAATTATATGTTGTCTATAAGGGTCCTTGGTAGTGTTTGAGTCTTCATGACTTGTAAAGCATGAAGGTGAGTGGTTGATTTTTTGAGGACCTTATGGAATTTTTTCTCATATGTGTAATATGGTCCTATTATCTCAAGAAGGGGTCTAAAGTGAATGATTATGAAGAGTAAAATTAGTGATTTGAATAATGGTCTTTAAAACCATTGACAATATTGTTAAGGATTATTTTATGGTTTGTAGATGCTTAAATGAGTGATTGACTTGTTGAAAAACTCATAAAATATATCATCAACATTCTTGAAGTGACAAGTTTTGTGTCATCCTAAACAAAATTTGATTATAACTATGCAAAGTTATTCTTTGGTCAAATTGAAGTATATCTTGAAGGTTACAATGTTTTACATGAATCAAGATGAGTTTAAGGTCAAAAAGGGGTCCACAAAAGAGTCCATTTGTTGATATCATAAATAAGGTCTCAGAGTTCTATAGATGATAGGTTATGTATGTCATGGAGGTCATAGTAATCTAAAGGTGAGAATATCCTATAACATCATGTTTTTATATAAACTTCAATAAAAGAGCTTACTATAGTATTCTATCAGTGTTGTTTCATTATGGTTAATGTTCCTTGATGTAATGATGACCTCATAAGGTCTTATAAGATGTATTGACATGTTGAGATTTCTATGGAGATCTTCTCAAGTAGTCTGAAGACGAAGATGCCTTCGTGAGAAGTATAATGAACCAAGGATCATGTATTGTATGAGTTCATGTTGTTATTTTAATAGTTATAATCTCATGAAGAAGACAAAGTGTGGTTAGAGAATTGTCATAGTATATGAGGTCTCACAGACTTGTTTGACTGTGTGTTGATTGAGAAGGTGTCTTATAATGGTTTGAGCCATAATGACTTATGAAGATTGAAGAGAAACTATGTATGGGTATGAGAACCATATGTGAGTTTATTTATCTTATTTTAAGGGTGTTCATATATATTCAAATTATTCATGAATACTTTTTTAAGAGAGAAACATATATTCCTCTTATAATATGTCTCCATGAGACCTAATAAAGGCTTGAGGCCTATTGATGTCCTCACAAGGTAAACAAGGAGTGTATCCATATTGACTAGGTCTCCATGAGACCTATTTATGTTTCAATGAGGATATTGAATATATGTGTGCATTAATTGAATATTTGTTTGTAGACCTAAAGGAGAGATTTTGAATATGTGCATGATGTGAGGGGGAACATATGTGAAATGTTCCAGTCATGATGCAGATATGGAAGAGTATGTTATAAATGTGAACTCAAGAAGATTTATATGATGACTTAATCAAACCAAGTCATGTGTTTTGATAAGGTATTGTATCTTCATACATGAATAAAGGAAGAATGTAAGTTTCATAATAGGATAGGTCCAAGGATCAAAGGATTGTGTTGATGAACCTAAGAGGAGCATATATCCACTTTGTCATTAATGGTAAAGGGGGAGAAGTAAAAGAAGAGGTTGCCATAAATGACAAAGGGGGAGATTATTGGTAAGTGTTGTAATTGATGTCAAAATATGATATCATGTGTCATTGATGTCAAATGTAATGAAAAATTTGTGATGTCATTGTTGTGTGGATGAGTTTAAGCTTCAAGTTGTGCAAGTCAGTTGGTGCATGTGTGATTTAATGAAGGTCTTCATCTAGACCTTGTTATATGACCCTAGGTAACATAATAAGGAATTATGATCATGTTTGGATGCATACGAGATAAGCTAAACATTATTTAAGGTCAAGTAAGAGAAGAAGAGTATGTGAATAGTGTGTTGGTAGAGGTTTGGTAGCCTTGTGTAGTGGTATAGGCTTGGTAGTCTAGTTTGTTAAACATGTTGAGGCTAGGGAAATAATATTTGGAAGCTTTTTATAATTTAATTATTTTTTATAAAATTTTCCTAAGGTAGTGAGAGAATGTTAATAGTTTTTAATTTGGTTACTTGGTTAAGGTATCATATACAGTTCTAGGCCTAGCTTGCATAAAGACCTAGTGAGGTCCAAATGAAGTGTCAAATTGAGTTATAAATATAGAATAGTTAATTTTAGAAAATTATATTTTATAAGGTTTTTACCATTTTTTATGTCCTAAGGTGGAAGACAAAGTAATATATTATGTTAGAAGGACACTTGTGCATAAAAATTAAAGAGTTGATAGCTCGAGAAGAAAGTTTAGATGATTTTTGTCACATATAGAGTTTACATGGTGACATGGGAAATTTTTTATAGGTTTCACATGTAACTAATAATTATTTAAAATTATTTTTTAGTGGTTTGAAGGATAGATATATATGAATAATTATTAAGAATGTAAACTAGTCAAAACCCTGCTATAAACTCTTATAGTGACCCAATTGGAGAAAGCTTGTTGGATATGGCCTAAAATTTATTATTTGGAAAAAAAAAAATATTTTATGTTTTATATGACTCCTATAGTAATGCCAAAGTGGTAGTGGTGTGTCAGGGTAGTGAGCAGAAGGTATAAAAATATGCTTATTTCTAGAGAAATTGATTCTACAAGTAGGGCCAACTAAGCCAACACATGAGAGTCATTGGATATTAAAGTTAAATAATTTTTATTGAGTCACATGGAGTTTTTTTGACATGAATTTTTTTATGTAAATCATATAGGTCAATAAATTTATCATATCATTAATTTTCCAAATAGTGGAAATAATGTGGAAAAGCTAGTCAAAGTGAATATGAGTTTAGGGATGCTATGAAAGTGAGTAGAATTTGATAGAATAACTTTGGGTATTTTTTTAATAACTATTCCTTATATTAAATTTTTTGTAAATTGTTTTTTCCATAAACTAGATAGAAGGAGCTCAAAAAGTAACCAGTTTGTGTAAGACAAGATAGTGGAACCCAAGACAATGAGAATGGTTTGAAGGATAAAATTTTCCATTATTAAATATTGTAATAATGTTTCAAGGTGTTATAAATTTGTTTTAGTACCACCTTAATGTACTTTTAGGTCATGGTTTTTCCCATATTATTGTAAAGATTCAAAGTTTGTTGACTAGTTATTGGAAGTGTTTGATGGCTCTGAATGAGCTTTTTGAAAAGAAGGTATAATGGTTACAAATGATGAATTGAAGAATATAATGAGATGTATGATGATAATAAGTAAATTATGTGTCTACACATATGTTTTTTTTCTCATATTTTTTTATAAAATGTGTGTTTTTGGTCTAAACATTCTTGACTATGTTTTCAGATATACTGGCAGTTTGAGTGACAATTTTATAGAGGCAATTTGAAGGAATTATGTCAACATTTGAAGAAAAAAATGATTATTTAATTTTTTTATATGTATAAAGGTTTAATTTTAATTTATTTTAAGTCTTTTTTCCCTGATTTATGTTTGGAGAGTCAAAATACTTTGGCTGTGTGTAACCAGTCTGAGTGGTCATCTTGAGAGAGTTGGTTTGAAGTTGTTTATCTTATGTGATGATGATAAATAGTTTTTGTGATTTTTTTTAGGTAATGGAGGAAATATAAATGTTATTTTTTAATTTTTTTATTAGATAAATTTTTTTTAATACTTTAGAATTTTGAGATAGTGTTTTTTGTGTATGAAGGCCTAAAGAGCAAGGAAACCTAATTGCTAGGTTCAAGGTGTGAGTTTTAGTTTCAATTGGTATGGACCTATGTGGGAGTATTAAAGTTTATATTATAGTCATATTTTATGATTTTTAATAATTTATTTAAGGTAAATATGCACCAAGTATATGAAGTGTAATGTGTGCCTTAGAGAAGGCCTAATTGATTTAGGTCTCAACCAGGCCTAATGGAGGTTTTGGGATAATGAGGTAATGTCTGACCTATAAATTGTATGTTTATCATATATAAGTTATGTATGAACTTATTTTTAGTGTGATACTAATGGTTGAAGTATCTTGGCTAAACAATAATGGTTAGAGGAAGAGTATGGTATAAATATAAGGCTTAATTGGCCTATTTATGCTAGTTGAGCAAGAGTGGAGAAAAGTGAAGGAGAGAACCTTTGAAAGAGAAGGTCAAATTTATTGAGGACCATAAATGGTTGGAGAATATAATTCATGCATATCTGATAAATTTGGTGAAGGAGGATGCACATGTCATTAGACCTAATAAGCCTAGAAGAGGCTAGTTGAGTGAGTGAGTCATAAAGTTTGCTAGAGTGTGTCAGGTTGAAGAGAGTTAATATGCATTGTATCTCCATCAAATTGGAAGGAAATTATATAAAAATATATTTTGATTTCATAGGTGTTGTTTTCAATTCTCAAAATCTAGGGCAAGAGGTGTTTGTCCATCCTTAAGGGCTGGTGCTCCTTATGAAGTGGGTGTTTCACTAAAGTCTCCTATTTGTAATAAAATTATTAGACAAATAGTCCATGTGTTTGTATTCTTGAGAGTTAATTTTATCCCCCATGAGGGTTTCCCACATGGTCTCTTATGTCATTTTGTGATTTTATTATGTGATGGTTTGTTTATGCATTCTTTGACCTTAGTTGAATGTATGTTTCAAGAAATGGTAAATGGAATTGAATTTTTGTCTACTTATTCATGCCCCCTCTCAGTGGATACTTTCAAAAAAATCCATATGATAAAAACCCTTTATGTGACTTTAAAATTTTGAAAGTCATGTTGGTCCATGACAAATATTAATGGTTACCTTTTAAAAATGTTTCATTAATGTGTAGTTCATTAGTTTTATAATAATATAATTTTTTTTAAAAGTGTTCTTGAAAGGGATTAAAATTCAAAAAAATAAGGTATGGTCCCTAAGATATAATCAAAATTACCTAATTAATGTTTCTAGATCATGGTATTACTTTTTGTATGTTGAAAATTGTATTCAATACTATGACATACCTTGATTTTAAGTTTTAGAAAAGTGTCCAAGTTAGATTCCATAATTAATATTTAAAAATTTAGACTCACCCTTTTTTATTTATCATGCAGTTCTCTAACCTTAGCATTTCTTTCCCTTATGCAAACAAATTATGCCAACTCAACCTCAATTGACACACGATAGTATCACATGTATTGGTAACTCAATCATATACATCTTGGGGATTCATCATGTACATTTTAGATTTTGAAAATAGTCATGACCTAATGACCCAATCAAAGTGTGCCACTTGACACTTTATCATAACATTTCAAGTTCCAAGAGAATTTATAGAAAAGTCTATGACCTGGTAATCCAATCATATCATTCCACTTGGCACTTAGTCGAGGTCTTCCAAGGGTACTACTATTTTCCCAATTATTTAAACCTAGAAACCCAATGGAAATGTTCCACTTATTATTTAATCACTATGTTTTAGCATAGAAATAAGAGTAACCCAATCAAAGCATGCCATTTGGCACCTGGTCATAACCTATGAGGCCCCAATTCCTTTCAATAGTCCCATGATAAAGTGATCCAATTAAAACATGTCACTTGGAACTTAGTTGTGGCTTTAATTCCCCTATAGCTAAGATGTAAAGTTTAATTTTAATAATATTACAAGTGAACAACAAGATGACACTTGTCACTTAGTCACTCAATCTTGGATAGATAGATGTTATGTGAAATCCACCTGATAGTTGGAACCAATAGGATGATGACACATGGGCCCCTTACCTCATGGTAATAACTCAAACAAAGGAAACTATGAAACCTAATAAAGAGCATTATAATAAAAATATGACATGTGGCTAAGTGTCATTATAATTAGGTCCATTAAAAGGTTTCATATAACAAATCTATTATGACAATATGAACCAATGAGAGCTTAACATTTGGATATCTAGTAGAGGTCCCAAGGCATGTTAGCTAAAAATAAAAGGGTTCAAGCCATGAAACATAAAAAGGAAAAATGATCCAATTAAAATGGGTGCAGTCATGCATACAATCTATTTGAATAGCCCACTATTCAAAATAAAAGGATGAAGTACATAAATAGGTGTCAAGTGTTGAGTTGTGTCAAGTATAACACTTATGTCACACATATCTATATAAAAAACACTAGTTTATGGTGAAAATTAAATGTTGATGTGGCTCATTTTGGTAGTTATAAATCCAAGTCACTTCATGGAAAAATTCAAGCCTATAATGAAAGTCAACTTGGACAAATCAAAATTAGTGATTACTTGAGTCTTCAAAGTGGATTTTTGAAGTTGTTAGAATAAAACTAAAGACCCACCTGATATTTAAGTTAAATAAATCTAAAGATACTTTTCATTTATGACTCATAACTTTTAGTTTAAAATTTTAAGAATCTAAGTTTTAAATCTTGTTGTCTCAAGGCATTACATTAATTTCTAGTTGTTATCTACTAAGAACTATGAAGTGTTATATGAAACCATGGCTAAAGCAGGAACATAAAGAGCCACCAAACAAAAGCAAGTCTCATTCCTATATTCTTATGGAATGAAAATCATCTTTTGGGACACTAGTTTTAATTATGTTGCATTGGCCACTAAATACAAGCATTATAATGATCTATTCAACTAGGTGGAAAATAATATAAATGAAGACAATGATGATGATAAAGGTAAAATGATGGATAATATAGGTTGGACATCTTATAAATTAGATATTAGGATTGCAAAAATATGCATCTAATCCAAAGTTACTCCCTTATGTATACTTATTCTACCAAATGTTTCTCTAGTCCAGGTGTGTTGATAATATGATCAAGTCTTCTAATTAGAGTAATGACATTGATTTCATATTTGGTCTAACATTTTAGGATTATTAAGATCTACCCAGACTAGATATTATTTAAAATCAAGAAACTATCACCCAATGGATTAAAACACATAACATCAGATAAGTTTTGAGGGATGAGGTAGAGAATAAGGGGAGGTTCCTATTCAAATCCAAGATCAAAAAGATCCCCATCATACAATTCAGGAAGGGGTTAAGGATGGGTATGGCTATGATGAATAACCTAAATGGGGCTAAGGGTATAGGCTACATATATGATAAGTGGGTTCCATTTCTATCCATGATCATACATGATGCCAAGACTCCCCCTCTGGTATAAATAATTTCCTATAACTTAGCAACATAGATTGGGAAGGTCATGGCCAACCAAAGGGATATTTTTTATATGATTTCTTACCTATTAGATGTTATCTATGCTATGTAAAAGTGCCCCCAATTCACTGATCAGGATCCCAATATAAAGTGGAATGTGTCTCATGTTTTCTCAAAGGTAAGTATTTAAAAATATAAGTAGTAGATGAAGTAAATTATCAAATAGTTCTACCCAATTATATACAGGGCCATCCATGAGAGGCCTATGCCTAGGCTATCAAAAGAAATTAGAACAACACTCAACATCTTAGGACCATACTGGTATTATCTAGATTACACAATAATAAGGTATTAAGAATCAATACATCCCTCTTTAGGATACCTACCATATTTCCAGACAATTTGGTTGAATAAGAGATTACCTTTTAATCACTCATAAGGGTAGATGTATTATGAAATAATAAACAATGACTGGTTCATCCTCTGTTATCCAACATTTTATGGTTTAAAATTAAAAATTGGATCTCAATTATTGTTGATACCAAGAAAATACCCAACTTTGGTTTGGAAAGGGATACCAATAGAGAATGTGACCCTAAAAAAATTAATTTAAAACACTACATCAAGCACATGACAATGCTAAGCATCACTTACCATCATGAGCCTAAATATGGAGACAATTTCTATACCAATGCAATGAATGACATAGCGGTGAAGTAGAAAATAAAGGCTACTAATATCCCATAGGTAAAATGGAGGCTAGATGATGCAGGTTTATATGAGGTTTCAAAAAATGAGGATACATAGGTAGGAGTATCTACCCTCATAGTCCGTGATTATAATATGCAATAAGAAAGGGAAACTGAGCCTCAACTCAGTTAGAGGATATTATAGGCATTGTCTCTTAATTTGGAGAAGGGAGGAAAAAAGATTAGCAAACATACTGAATAAACTTCTATTTTATGAGAAACATCTAGTATCCCATCATAGGTACAAAACATTACCCTAAATAAAGTAAGACCTTTAGTGGAGGTAGTAATTACACCTACTCCAACACTAGTAACCTTAGCATTAGGGTTGCCTCCCCTACTTTCTAGAAAATAACTAGATATAATATGTCAATAACACATTTTATTACATCCTTATTATTATATAACCAACCCTTGGTCATATTTTATGAACCCCCAAATTTAGACCATATGAACCTCTTACACTATAGTCCCCTTACTAGACTTGTAATTAGACCTGTGACTATGCCATTACCCATTGTCAACCCTCTCATCATATCCTTCGCTTTAAAAGTCTTGGTGATTACCAATTTGCCTCTAGTCCTTCCTAAGCATATGTCTAAGTTATGTCCCCAATTACCAAAGAAGAGGCCCACTATTTTCATCCCCCAAGTTCCTCTATTCATAACTAGTGTTTTATATAGCACTAGTTCTTCTTCATCCTTGGGAATGACACTTCCCAGTTCATCCCCTAGCTCTATATTTTTCTAAGCCACATCGATAGCTAATTTAAAGACATTTTCTTTCCAAGGATTAGCACTAGCCTAATAATTTCCTCCCTCTATATAGCCTCTATGTGGATTTTTAGATCAATCATGGATAAACTAGATGCAATTATCTACATTGGAAAACCAAGATTTGGTCATAGTGGACCCTTCATAGGTCACATTAGAATTTGACAAGAAGGTTGGATCCATGAAGAGGTTAACAAAGAGTAATGTCACCCATCCAAACCAAAAAATAATATATGAGTTAGAGGAGACCTTATTCAATCTGACTAAGAAGAAGAGAGCTAGACCTAGTCAGTACCAATAGTATGAAGAGGACCCCCTCTCAGCTCTACAGGCATATGGTGATGTAGTTAAATTGATAAAAGAAGTGATGTAGAGAGAAACTAACCTAAATTAGAATCATAAAGACATATTACTAGAGGAGACTATAACAAAGGTATAATGGGATTTAGAAGTAATGGTTGATAGATTAAGCACCTTGGCCCAATATAAGATAAAGAGAGATGAAATCTAAAATAAGATCCTCAAAGTAAAATGTGAATATAAGACATATGATAGCAATATAATCAACTTTATGAAGTTGATTAGGATGAAGAAGTTTGAGTAATTTAATTTGATCCCCTTGGAGGACTTATCCATTAATTATTTCTATATAATTTGTATAAGAAAAGCATTAAACTATTGGATTGATGAAATGAGATCCCTAGGCTAGTCTCTCACCCAATAGGGTGACAAAGTCATAACATTACTAAAGGAGGCTAAGATCACATACTTTTCCAACAATGATGGTTATATTATTAGTAAGGACACCTTCAAATCCCAACTACAAAAAATTATTGTAAAATTAAAAAAAGTAAGCCATGGCTAAAGGAGTAACCTTATGGTAGGAGATGGTATATTTGGTAACATATGCCAATCAAAGGATAAAAAAAGGTTGTGGTAATGAATTAGGATGTTGGACCTCTTTTGAGCAAGAATGATGCAATGGTAAGGCTTATAATTAAACTATTAAAGGCACCTATTATCAACCTATTACAAGATATGCTTTGAAGCATGGATAGGTAAAATAGAAGCTAAAAAATAAGTAGCCATCAAGCCACAAACTGTCACCATAGGACCTATTAGGAATCTAAGTTTTACCCTTGCTGAGGAAAAGATTGATCATGTCTACCTCAAACCTAGACTGATGTTGGAGTGACCCATAGGATATGGGGTACATAATACATAGGTCAAACCTTTATATTTTATGGGGTTATCTCCCCTAATTTGTCACTAAATCTCTCTCTAATACCTAATATTATCACAATAAAAATGGAAAAGAGATAAAAACTAATGAAATAAATTACTCCATGTGGTGATGCACCAAATGATTAGAGATCCACTTTTAGTCATTAACTTTTAGGATTCTACAACTTGAAGGACAAAGTTCTAGATCTGCATAAGATACTATTGACTTATGACACTTCAAGAAAACTCCTACTTGTTAACACTTCATATAACCTATAATAGACTGGTAACCTAAATTTAGTTACATGAAATGACCTACATATGAACACAATACATACATTATGAAAATCAAACTTTCATGGGGCACACTAATATTTAACAAGAAATTTGCAAATGTCTTATAATGATTTAATAGAGAACATGGAAATATTGGTAGAGATTTTCTACACCCAATTGAGGGATACCATATAAAGAGATTGATGTATTATTAAATATAAAGTTTGAAGTATAATAAGGAAGATTATAGGCATGGGAGAGGACATAAATGAGGCCAAGGTGGTGTATGGTAGTTACAATAGGCCTATTCCTCATCCAGAAGCATTGAAATGCCTTAAATGAGTCCACTTTGGCATTGAGATCAGGCATGGAGGTTTTAACTCCCAAATTTTAATTTATTAATTCCCTAATGATTATTAAAATAGCCTAATATTCCATCCAATGGTAGTTACATAATGAAAATGGAGTATGGATAGGCCTCCAAGAGGTGTTGGGCAGCCTCCATTCAATGTGCATGTAGAATTATTCTTGAAAATACCTCTAACCTTTAATAATGGACTCTATTTGAGGATATTCTCTTTTGGATGAAAATTACCAATTATTTATTATGGTTCATCAATACTATTATGTCATTCTTTTCCTACTAGACTCTTTTAATTGTAAGATAAGTAGACCCATTCTGCTTGTCCTTCATCTTTCTGCTCATATTCATTACTCAAATGATAAAACAAATAAAATAGGATCCTAACTCATATGAGAATACCTATATCATATTTATATTAACCCCTATGAATTTTCATTGAGATCTCTCAAGTTTTCTTCACCTGTAAACAAATTATCCCTATATGACTAGGCCACTTGAACTACTTCAGAGACTGGCAATTTAGGGAGAGTTAACAAAGACACTTTTAGTTAATTTTATGGATCATATTGTCATTTAACAAGTATAATAAGTCTTTAGCTTACCCTTTCCATATATTATAACTTTCATTTAGGTACTAAAATACATTTTATGGCCAAAACCTTGCAAAATTTCACTTCCATAAAGTGATCATACAATTTTCATACCATTAGAAGCTATGTACATGAGACCCTCTAAGTTGGAAACATGATCCAAGTGTTGGATAATCAATTCTTTAGTTTTTTAATGCATTTTTTCTTATACCTTCCTAGTCAAGTCGCTATTATGGTTTAAGGGAGGTTTAAGAGTGTTTTCAAGTCTTGTAGGTGGTTCATAGATATCAAATCTTGGATATCTAAACCAGTTACACCAAATTTAGGTTAATTGATCTCCCCATCTTATCCAAAATTTTAGAATCTCCATGCATAGAATACATGTTGTGATGAGCATTTGAAGATTCTCCTTGTGAGAAAAACATGCCTTTTGAGTGATTTTTGTATGTTTATAGGTAGAATGGTCTATAATAATGGATTACCTAGGGATCTAAATTATCCAAAGGTATTTATAACACTCTAATTACCTTCAACATTTTGGTTAGAAACATTCATACTTCCTAAATTATTTTCTAATTCATTTCTTGATGGTACAGTCATAGTACAGGTTATGGACTGGTCCATTTGAAGACCTAAATCATTAACATTGGCCTAAACCATAATTTTTAGGGTACTATTGCATCATGCATTACTTCATTTGATTGATTGTATCATTTTACCCCCTTTGGATGCATATAACCATGCATTACAATACCTATACCTTTCTTATTAATGAACTAGTCATGAAGGTAACTTTGGTGGCTACTAGAGTGCTTGATCAAATGTTATAAGACTCATTATTCCTACCCAACTTCATTATTCACATAAAAATCCCAATCTCTTTGATTTTGAGCTCAAACTAGCACCTTCAAGCTCATTATATATAGTGTGACCCATACACATGCCAACTAGTGGGTCACTATGATGCTCAAGGGAACTTAGGATACCTTAAAGGTAATTTAATGGTCAAAATATCTCATCTCTAAGGGTTTTGAGGCCAAACTACACCACTAGGTCACTTCTAGGGTTTACACAAGGTTTGAGACATCCACCATCTTAATGATGGTTAATAGATCACAGATATCAAAACTAGGAAAAAATTTCATGAATCTATAAGAAATAAACCTCCTTACCTTCCATGAATGGTTTGGGTTCCCATGAAAAGGATGTGTAGAGATATGAATTTTCGAAGATGACATTAGGGTTGTCCACAAGCAATTCTTATTGCTTATTTTATTAAGTTTAATTAATAAAGACTATGCCACAAATCTAAATAATACTTCATGGATATTTATTTCATAGGGAGACTTAAAATTCCCTAGGATCTCTGGCCATGATCATGTATGTGGTGGAGTGGGTGAGCATTTGAAGATGGTCTTCAACTGGACTATGTGTAGGCTGACTAGATTGAGAAGGGTTTGAAGGAAATTAAACCATTTTATTCACTTACCTACACTTTAAAACTCCTTTTCAGGTCTCATACATATTCATACACCTTATCTTGACCATATAACTTGTTACAAGGGCTTGGATGTATCTCAAGATGACACTAGGGTCTATGAGCAAGCTTGTGTGCTTGACTGTATTGGACTATCTTCAAGGATATTGACTGTAGCTCTAAATGTTAAACCTTTAGATCAGTTATAAGGACTCTTAAAAATAATATCTCATTGAAACAAAACCCCCTGTAGAATCCAAACTATCTTTAGATCCTATATGGCATAGATGCACCATTTAACCCACAAAATAATTATCACAAATAGGACTTGGTCTGAGATAAAATAATTGGTATACTTATTTTTTATCTAGATAAAATAGAGTCATATCTACCTTGAATGGGTCCTGATGACCATTCATACTTAGTTTTATGGTTTTTCCAAGATTATAAGGGCCTCAAACCATGATTTTGGCTTAGACTGGTAATAAACTACTTGTTAATTGTGTGGGTTTGTAAATGAACACTCTGAGTATGTCCTTCTCATGATTGCTTCATGAGGTATTTATGAACATGTAATGTCCATAACATTCCTTAGGGTTAGTATCATGATCAAGTTATTATTTTACAATTTTTTTTGTGTCTATCTTACCCTCCTCATGGTTAGGGCTCAAGTTTGTTTATGCATGTGTGGTTTCGAGCCTACATGTGTTACTCTACATTCTTAACTGATGACCATCAAGTTTGAATTATCATTCAAGAGTATGAAATTTTTACTTTCTTTCATTAACATTTCCTTTTATCCTAATAAATATGAATACAATAATATACAACAATAATTGCACATGTAATCTCCTACCAATATAACTATCTATAAGGGTTTGGTTATTAGACATGTATGAGAAGAAGTGGTCTACATAGCACTTAAAACTCATATGTGAGAAGCTCAAATCATAATTTATTTATTTAATATGCACATCCCCTAATACTCACACCAAATCTCATTCATTGAATATTTTACATAGTGTCTTTTGGGGACCCTGCTATAATAGGCCTAAAAGGGTTGGTTGTGGTGTGTATTTGCATTCTCAGTTTACTATATGACCATATAGGTCCAACATTCTATGGTTTAAATTATTTTGATGGTTCCAAAGGGGTTTTTAGGTATATTTACATGATATATAATTAGAGTGAAGTTTTTATGAGTAGAGGAGGGTGGAAATGGACAGATATGAAGTGTGATGCATTAAAACAAGGTTAGTACAGCATGAGGGGTAGTGGAAACACTGTGAAAAGACAAAGATATGAAAATGGTGTGAAACAAAGAATAATGACCCTTACTATACAAACCACATGAATTTTAGTGTCCCTAAGACATATACCTAAGCAAACATGGATCTCTAGAGGCATAATGAAGCATACACAACCCTAAATTGAAACCTCATGAATTCAAAAAAACCTTAATTTTCACAAAATACTTTAAACTCTACTAAAAGTGATTGTGTGGGTTTGGAGGTAAGGAAGATCATTTATAGGCTCATGAGGCCACCATGTAGGTTCATAATCTTATTTTAAAGGGTATGAGGATGACCCATCATCACTACAACTCTTCTTTCTATGTTTTTGAGTTACATTTGAAGCTCTACAAATTCCTTTAAGTTACACACAATATTTGACATATAGTGGTATTCAAATATGAATAAGTATTTTATCCTTGGGATATGTTGAGATGAAAAGAGGAAATTTTACCTTAAACCTAAGAATTAAGGCATTGGAAACCTTGAAACACTTCTTCAAACTTTTCAACCCATCCCATAACTCTTGATGAAGTCATTAAACCTCTTTTCATTACACAGACCAATCTGCAAATCACACACAGGAGCTAATCTTGAAGGTATTATAGTGATATGAGATCACACATGCAAGTAAAGTGTTTAAAATTATATTTAATTATCCTTCAAAACCTCATGAAACAACATCCATCACTATTTTGATTATACAAGTCAAAAATCTTTGAAAACTATTCAGTCCAACTTGGCCTGTATGGGTGAGAAGGGTATACAAATTCATTTAAATTTTAAGGAATGTTCATAAATATCATGAGACCTATACCCAAATAAATTCCCATGGATTGAAGATTCCTAGGTTTAATTTCATTCGTTATGAGATTGGGTCCCCATTATCTCTCTTCTGTACAATACAAGCATAAACCTAAGGATCTATCTAAGTCTACCAATGAGCTCAAGAGAGAGATGGGATAGATTTGGGCTTCCATGGCACTGAAAAACATTGCTTTCTCCTCCACTTAACATTGGTGACATCCCTCTAAAAAATCATGACTTCACCTAATATAGGTCCTACTGTATGAATCTATACTAATTAGGAAACCTCTATAACCTACCTTTTTCTTTGCAATTATTCTTGTTTCAAACACAAAACATCATTATTAGTTGTATTTTATGGTAAATATTAGTCATATGACTCTTTGAATATGATGGTATGAATTGAGGGAGTTGAAACATCATTATTTATCATGTCTGGGGCCCATTTGGGAGGAATTAGGTCTTGACCATTGTGCTAATGGATTCATTGAGGTATGAAACTATCTAATAATGGCTTGATGTGGTTTATGAGGTTAATTATAGGAATGTGGGGTGAATTAGTGGTCCATTAAGGCCATATTAGGTCTCATTATGACCAAAATCATTGACTTTGCACACATATATGACCTTAAAAGGGTATATCAATTGAATTATCATGTCAATACATATAAAATACCATTATGACCTATGATAAACCTAAAATTAACCTTAATACACATTCTATGATGTTTCTTAAAAACTTGAAAGTGAACATACCTCATGTTATTAGGTAAAACCAATATGTTTATGAGCCTCTATCAAATTGCCTCCTTATTTCACCTTCACCATGGAATATTTAACATGTTGGAGACCCATAAAAGTGATAAATATCATATAACATGTTTTATCATGAAAACACTTGACTCATGTTGGAAAGGAGATAAAAAGACTAATAAGGCAAAGTTGTAGTATGATAAGACCATCGATGGTTTGAATAACCCTTATAACTCATAATGACAAAAGGAAATTATGAGACTAATAATAGACTAGGACTCAATGAATTAGGTTTACCCATTTTTAGGTCTAATAATATAAAGTGAACAACACTTTTGGTGACTCAATTGTCTTGATTGGCCTATTGGTCAAAGAACTTAGAACTGTTTTGAACCTACTCTTGATGAGTTTAGTAAATGGGGCATGACTACACATGAATTCTTAATTACACCTTGTATAATTTTGAAACAATGAAACACAACAAATCAAAAAATAATAATAATAAAATATAACACACAACTACCAAAAACAAGACTAAGCAACAAGCATAACACATGTGCAAAAGCACTAAGAGGTAAAAGACAAACTCTAGCTACTTATTTACAAGGGGACCATGATGAAGACTAATATAAAAAATTTAATAACTTCCCATTGATAGTGATGTGGATTTACTCACAATTTAATCTATAAATTTGAAAGGAATTACTTTATTTTTAGTGATGTTGTAAGTTCCAATCCAAAGGCTATTAAATTTAGAGTGTTTTATTGGCTTTGCACGGCCCTTATCCCACTTGAGGACTACATATTCCTATTAGAATGTCCTAGATAAATAAATTTTGTCAAATTATTTCTTGACTTGATTCTAATTATACTACATGGTATTCATGACACTATACCTTTTCTCCTCTAACTATCTCAGCTCATTCATCCTCACTTGCAATGCATCATCTTTTAAGAGTTCAAGTTGATGATCAAGATCTAAGGTAGATAGTTAAAGGGAAATAGACAATCTTGCCTCTATACCATACACAAAGATGTATGGAGAGTGTCTAGTATACCTCTAAGGTGTATCTCCATCTTCTCATAAGGTAATTATCAAACTTGTATGCCACTCTCTTTGATTGTCCTCTACGGTTCTCTTGATGATGCTTATCAAGTTCTTATTTTTGGAATCTACTAGTCCATTACCCTATGGGTAATAGTTGAAGGATACATTTAGGTAGTTTACATGGATAAGGTCCCACTCACATACCTTAGTATTAGTGAAGGAAAATGAATTATCACATATTATTATTGAAGGTATGCCAAATCTGGTCACATGATTATCATAAAACTCCAAGACCAAGTTCTCATTAGCCTCCTTAAGTGAAATTGTCTCCACCCACCTTGTGAATTAGTTAATGGCTGATATGAACCACTTATGTCCATAACTAGAATGGGTATGGATCATTCTTATGAAATCTATGCCCCACTGCATGAAAGGATACTCAACTTAGATTGGTTGCAAGGGAAGGGTAGCTAAATTATATTTGCTAGTGAACATGGCACATTTTGACCATTTTTTTAATCATATTATGTGAATATATAAATAATTTAGGTTAAAATTATCCATCTATAATGATTTTTGAGGCTATGGTTTTGGAAACAAAGTGCCCACTAGTAGGGCCATCATGAAATTGCTCAAGTAGCTTATCAACTTGGCTTGATTCAACACATCTCAAAAGCATGCCTCCTACATATTTATTAAAGAGAAATCCATCTATCAAGACATAGGTTATGGTATACAATATAATGTTCTTAATTTTGGTCCTATAAAAACCTATAATACATTTGATTGTTTTAAGGAATTTGACCACATCATTGGTCCAGCTAAGGGAACTGGTACTTGTAGTTACCTGTTGACTATCATGGAATGCCAACACTTTGTCTTTGTCTTCCTTTACCTATAATATAAGATAATATCATATAATATATCTATTATTAGCCTAGTTACTCTCAACTCAATGTCATATTCCATGCATTTTCTTACCCACCCATCTCTCTTCTCATTTAAGTCTATATCGAGTATAAACTCTTTAATGCTTGGGTGTGCTACCATAACTAGGACCTTGTTTTTAAACACCATGTGTTTAAAATTATTCAATACCCTCATAAAAACAAGAAAATAGTTCTACATAAAGGAATACCTTTCCTCATATACTTCTAAGTCTTTATTAAATAAGACAATTGGTTATTCTAAGCCTTCATCATTATGCTGCATAAGCATAGCATAAATTGCATCTGATGTAGAAAATGCATACAAGAAAAAATATTTTTCAAAGTTATGGTTATATAGTTTAGGGTATTTAGATATGGATTTTTTTATGGCCTCAAATCTCATATTTTCTTATTTTATCCATGTGAATTATTTGTGTTTATTAAGCATGTGATTTAGAGGCTTAACTAATTCTAAAAACCTAGGATAAACCTCCTTATAAAGTTAATCTTCCCTAAGAATATTTATAAAACTTCCTTGTGTTTGGGTAGGGATAAGTAAAATATTGATTCAACCATATTAGGGTATATATAAATATCATAATTTGAAATCACATGCCCCAACAATTTTCCCTTGTGAATAGAAAAATGCATTTCTTAGGATTTAAGGACACTCCAAACTACGTGCACTAATTAAAGACCATATTCAAATGTGTCATGTGGTCTATTGGATCTTTTGAGAACATATTTATGTCATAAATATAGATGATCAATATATCATTAATCAACATATTAAAGGAAACATCCATATCCCTTTGGAAAGTTTCCCCTACATTGGATAGTCCAAAGGGAATTTTCATATATGCATAGATGCCCCACTTTATAGTGAATGAAATTTAATGTCTATCCTTATCCTTGAATAAGATTTTATTTTAATTGGAGTAAAAATAACGAAAAAACACTCTAAGATCCTAAAAAATTATGAAGGATTTGATCCATGGAGGTCAGTGGGTAATGATCCCTTAACGACACCTTATTAAGGTCTCTAAATTCAACACATAGGTGTATCTATCCATTATTATTCCTCACATGAATAAGGTGTGTTACCAATGAGGAGTGTTTAATGGGGAATATGATCCTATATTCAATCAATTTAAACAACTCTATTCTCATGAGCTCTTCCACCTTAGGGTTGACTAACCTTTACTTTTGCCTGACTAATTTTGCATTATTTTCCTACTCTATGGTGTGTTATTATAGCTTGGGGTGAAATAATTTTATATCATGGTATTCCCATGAAAAAATATCATCATATTATTTACATAATGTAATGAAGGTATTTCTCTCTTCTGTTGTGTTTACTTTTCCCAACTTAAGGAGCTTGTCCTTAAAAATGACTATCTTTTAATAATGTTATTATTTAGTTGAGATACTCAACTTATCCATTCTCATTTGATCATATTCATTGAATATTATCTCTAATGTCACTATACCCTTGGTAAATTATTAGTCCTTGTTTTCACTATTTGGTCATCAAACTAATGTTGTAATGTACCTTGATTCTTTTGACATAATTCTACCTCATGCATGAGAAAGCAAACAATTTTCTCATCATTATCAAAGACCTATCAACTCACCTCATTATTATGTATATATGCCCTACATATGACCTTGATTTGTGGTTGTCCTTGAGTGCTCTTGACTCCATCAACAATGTCATATTAGGCACCAATGACTACAAGTCTATCTGCATGGTGATTAAATTCCCTTCATATGGAGCTAATGTCAAATGCTAATAAGGCCTTTAAGAGATCCCATAATTAGTGATTATAGGACTTAAAAATATTATTATTTACTGCACTAACACCCCTTACTTATGTCACTCTAATCTCAGTATCACCTTTCACTTGCAGAAGCTTGGCACCTCTCCTTTTTGCTTCTTGTAGCTCATGTGTAAGGGATTCATGCTCTATTGTGTTTGAAATAAAAATAAATTAAAACCTTAATAATAAGTAGTACTTATAATTTTAAGGGGAAAAAATCATTAATCTAGACCAACTACTATTCTTTAACCTTGATCCATTAAAGAACAAGGTCCATATGCCATCACATTCTTGAGTTGGGATTATGAGATTATGAACAAAATTTCCTTCTTCATGCATGCAATACACTCTTAGGTCTACCTCCTCAATGATATTTTAAGGGTTAAATCCATGGTTATCAACTACCCATTCATCAAGGAGTAAATCTAAGATGCCTTCAAGATGATCCTTTGGGTTCTTACTCATTGACATTATCATCCTTGTCTACTATAGTGAATTTTACATTAGAGAGGTTGGGAATATAGGGTTCTAAGTGGAACCTAGAAATAAGTTCAGAATTAATAGTGACCTTGATCCCATATTTGTCCTAAATACCATGGATGACCATTCAAATAAAAGATATCCCCCAATATTTATAGTTAAATCCCTAAATAGGCATAGGGCAAAGTATGGAGGTAGATCAACAACCATAACATCTTATGAGATAGTGTCATTGGGGTAAGTTGGTAACACAATTTTGAGATCCTTTAAGACACCTATAATATTTATGGGGGACCCATATAATTTCAAGACTACTTTCTCATTATGTTCATATTTTAGCTCTAGTTTATCAGCTATGGCCTTTATCATGACTGAGGTAGAGTGACACTAATATCTATCATGTAATTGTGGACAAGACAATATTCTATTATGATTGACAATTAGAATGGAGGTAACTTAAATACCTTGGGAGTTTGGACCTCACTAGGATGACCATCATTAACATAAACTGCACTCACCTTGTCATATTGCTTGTTCATAAGAGAGAGCTTAGAGATATCTTATTGGAAATGGTATTTCTACACAAAAATGAGTAGAAAATCCCAAATAATAATTATAACATTGGATTTATTTATGTATTCCACAATGTTGAAGGGAAAATTGGTACTCTTGGGTTGCAATTTGGAAGTGGAGGCATCATTTGTGGCTTGAGTAAAATGTAGAATGAATGAAATCTTATATTGTTACCCATGTGCTTGAGATGTATCCTAATTTAAATAAGTCTTGTTGATTTTAATTTGAGTGGTAAGGTATTTAGTCACTTGGGGGTGTGTGGGAGAGACCTTAGACTTCCCCAAGTTAACATCAATCATCCTCCTTTTTTCCCTTGTGTGGGATATAACTCAATCATATGAATTTTCTAAATTCTATCCCAAGTTTTTTGCCTTTTGATCAAAATTGTGCTCACATTATTATAATTTTTTTAATGTGGTCTCATTATGTGTGTTACTCACACTCCCTCCTTGTCAGATTATAATTTATACTAGTGTCATAGTAGGCATATCACCATAAGGCATTGGAAGACCTTGTTGTGGAGGAGGCATGGTGTCATGATATTGAAATGTAGGAGCCTAATACAGAAAAAAATTATGATATGTTACCCACTTGTATACATCACCATATCACTTGGTTGACATTGTTAAGTAAAACATTGACCCTCTTGTGCAAGATTATTTTATGTTGGCACCAATGCCTTTAAGCTACCTATTTTGAATGAAAAGATATGTGAAGAGCCTACGGTGGTCATTTGTTATTGTAGTAGATTGTATGTGTAATATTTTTTAATGAAAAAAGGATTTATTTCTAGATATGTGTGAAATTTAATACCTTTTTGATAGATTAGTTTGAGTGAATATAAGAAAGGGATACCCTTATTCTAGAAGGAAAGATACAGACCTTTGTTTTGAAGGTCTTTATTTATGTTATTGTCTACATAAGTTTAATGATGATTAAGTGAGAGTATAAATGGTTTATGAAACAGTAATTATTGTTTAAAATAAGAGAATACTTTTAAATAATATGTCCCTATCAAAGAAAATAATTTTCAAGTCAAATCCCTATTTGGTGAATGATTCACTTATGATTAGACTGTGTTAATGTTAAACATTAAAGGACTTTGATATTGTATTGGTGAACATGTCTAAATTTTTAATGAGTAGAATTTTAGGTTGATATAATTAATTGGAAATAAAGCAATCTATTGTTTATAAACATTTGGATGACTAGCCCCGATTCCTATAGCAAGTGTGTGAAAATGAGACTGGGTGGTAATTCTATGAAAGAGACATTTAGAAATTTACATAACAAGTTTTTGAATTATTGTGGTGATTAATGAAATTAAATTAAAATTAAATACATTATTTCATTTTTTGGTTGATTGGTATTGCAAACCAAATAGTTTATATCCTATTTTTTAAGTGTAGTTTCTTGACATAGTCAAGTCTAATAAGAGTTAAAAAGTGGTGACAGTGGATTTGGGAATGAAAATAACTTATTGGATAAGATACCTTAGGTCTATAAAAACCTTAAAAACCTTTTGTGATTTTTTTAAACCCTTAAAATTATCCATAATAGATTTATATATGTTCTTAGGTTAGACTGAGACAAGGAAAACCCTAAACTAGGTTTAGAGATTTTAGATAATTATGACCATTAAAAAATTGCATTTTTTATAATATAATAAAAATTTAGGTGCCCTTATTTAATAACTAAGTTTAAATTATTTATGTATTGGTTTTTATGGAATTTAGTGGATATTGTGTTTTAGGCTTGGAAGGGTGTAATTGACAAGGCTAGTAACAAGAAAGAGGGTCATATGAAAGAGATAGACTTCCAAATTTCATATGTAGGTAGGTTTTGTCATGTGAAATAAGGATTGAGTTTTGTTTTTCATTAAGTTTAAATTTTTTCTATAGGACTCTGAGCCACATAGGGCTACAAAGAGAGTGTAGAGTGTATACACATTATGGAGTGAAAGGAGTTATAAGATGTTTGTGAGTTGAAGGGGTTAATAGAGTTGATGAATGGGATTAAGAGGGTTGATGAAAGCCATATAAAAAAAATTAAGACCATTGAAACCATAAATTTATAGCTAAATCTTGTTAGCATTATGTGAAGATTTGAACCAAAAAGTCATTGTGAAAGAAGTAGATCAAGAAATACGGATAGGTGTGATAGTCTTAGTATATGATCTATATAATTTTGGTATTAGAGATAGAAAAATATTTTTTGGATTATTAAAAATATTAAAAATATGTGTTTTTAAGTGAAGTATAGGATAGGGAACTAGGTGCAATGCTCCATGGAGAGAGGTAACAGGGAAGATGATGATTTGGATAGAATGATGACCTAGATGATTGCTCAATTAGTTTAGAGGATGGAGAATATTAAGGATGTTCTTAGGGAAAGATAAAAAAGAGAATAAAGAGGAAGAGATGAAAGAGAAGATAGGTAGCAAGGTGAATCAGTACCTTTGTAAGCAAGGATGGAAGAGAGAAGAAATGAAGATGTGGTTCAAAGGAGACCACAAGTTAATGTAGTAGGTCAAGAGGGCATGGGATAGTACCATGAAAGAGAGATCAAACCATTGTTATATGGTAGAATAAGAATGGGATAATTTATAATGAGAATAATACCATGATAGAGCTTTTAGGGGCAATGTTGGAATTGCCAAAGAGGACATAGGGTAGCAAAGTGCCCAAGGAATATGAATAGAAGCATGTAGTATCAGAGAGAAGAGAACGAGGAGATAATACATGATAGGAATGAGTCATTACTCATGAGGAGAGTTTTGTGGTAGAATAATCAAGTCAAAGAACTAGCCCTAAAGAGATGTCTATTCAGAAGCAGATACAAGACAAGAGGTAAAGTATGTAATTGAGTTATTGATGGAGGTAGTACTAATAATATTTATTATTTATATATGGTTTAAAATTTGGGATTGAAGAGAATTACACATCCAAAAACATAAAAGGTTTCATGGGTTCATAAAGGAAACCAAATACTGGTAAGTGAACAAAGGTTGGTTAAGTTTTAGATAGGAAGGTATAAAGATCAAGTCTTATGTGATATTTTTACTATAGATGTGTGTCATTTATTACTTGGGAGGCCATGGTAGTTTGATAATCATTTCATACATGATGGTCAAGTAAATACATACACTATTAAATTAAATGGAAAGACATATATGTTTATTCTATTGAAAGGTGAAGAAAATAAAAGAGATGAGAGAAAATTGATGATGATGACAAGGCAATATTGGAGTCAATAAATGTAGAGTTTGGGTTTGGTCAAAGTACCCAATAAATAATAAAATAAATTAATTTATTTAGAGTTGGTTGATGTAAGGAGTGAAGAATTTAAGGTGGTAATAAATAATTATAAAAATAAAGAAGAGGATAGAGAACCTATAAGAGTGCTTAAGAGAGAAGAAAGCCAAGGCAAGTATGGTAGTCAAGTTTATGTGAAAGAGGATAGAAGAATGGTAATGGATATTAAAATTGAGATGGATGAGTAGTGGTTTGGGATAGAAACCAAACAGGTGAAGAGGAAGTTGGAGGTTGAAATGTATGAGAAGACAACCCATGAGAAAGCCATGAAGGCTTCAAATATTGTTTTTAATATGTTTTTTTATAGTGAAGGTGTAGGTAAGGAGTACATAAAAGATAAAACATAAATTCATGTGCATAATAAAGTGATTGAGGTAGCCAAAAAAGGAATGGCTGAATGCTTGAAGATGAGACTTGCACAAAACAAACATGATAATGGGTTGGGCAATGTGTAGTAGGCCTATGACAGATAGTTGAGTGATCAAGGAGGTAGGATATAGAAAGGGAACATATAACCATTTCATGAGAAAGACAAGAAGAGTATCTATAATAGAGATGAACAACATAAAAGCAAGAGGCATACAAGGTATAAGAAGATGAGGTATGTGTGGTGAAGAGGACAAAGCAAAGAGTTGTGATAATTTTAGTAATTGTTAAAGGTCAATTTAATGAGAAAAAGAATTAATTTTAAGAGGACAAAGAGTGGAATATACTTACCAATTAGGAAGAATATTGCAGCAATTATGATTTGATTAGCATTGTTATTTCATGTACATGTATTAAGATGATCTAAAGAAGGCCTAAGTGTGGGGCCTAAGATCATTTTCACCTCTATGAGATTCAAGTGGAATAAAATACATTATATGAGGATATTTATATGATTCTCTTAGTAATATATACCAAGAGGATTAACGAACATATGTGGCAAAGTTTTCTCTACTTAGTAGTATGATATAAGGGAATCCTATAAGGACCCATAAATCTATTCAATTTTGTCTTAGATTGGAATAATTAGTTTCTTATAGGTTATAGAGGTCTTAGGAATTCCAAATGTGAAGTTTAATTGGTCTAAAGATGCATATAATTTGAATAATGGAATTTCCCACCAAAAACAGTATTTGAAAATTTAAATGTTGTTGAGCCTTGTATAAGGACTTTGATGTATTCTATGAAGGTGTCAATATGTGTAAGTGTGTCTAAATTTTTTGTAATTATGAGAGATCCTTGAAATTTTATATAGCATATAGTTAAGGTCATATAATGGTCATCATGTGTAAAAGACACAAATCTTGCCATGTAACTCAATGACCATTCAAAGGGAAAGCTGGCAAGATTTAATTATGCCTCTTATTAGGAGTCTTGGAGTTAGTTTTGTTTTAGTTAGTGTGTGATTCCATTAAAATAGATTAATGGGATAATATTTGTCAAGTTGGTGTGAAGGGGGAGATTGGAATATTAAAAAAACCCTATTTTGAATGAAAAGATATGTGCAGACCCTATGGTGGTCATTTGTTATTAAAGGAGATTGTTTGTGTAGTGTTTTTGAATGAAAAAATGAAAAAAATGATTTATTTCTAGATATATTTGAAATTTAATACATATTTTAGAGATTATTTTGAATGAATATAAGAAATGGATGCCCCTATTCTGGAAGGAAAGATACATACCTTTGTTTTGAAGGTCTTTATTTATGTTGTTGTCTACATAAGTTTAGTGATGATTGAGTGAGAGTAAAAATAGTTTAAAAATTGTTGATGAAAGAATAATACTTGTTTAAAATAATATAATACTTTGAAATAATATTTCCCTATCAAATAAAGTAATTTGAAAGTCAGATCCCTATTTGGTGAATCATTCACTTATAAGCAGACTGTGTGTTAATGTTAAGCAATAAAGGACTTTTATATTGTATTGGTAAACATGTCTTAAGGTTCAATGAGTAATATTTTAGGTTGAGATAATTCATTTACAATAAATTAATCTATTTTTTATAAACATTTGGATGACTAACCCTAATTCCTATATCAAGGTGTGTGTGAATGAGACTGGGTGGTGATTATATGCAAGAGATGTTTAGCAACTTGCATATCAAGTGTTTGGTTTATTATGGATAATCCTACCATTAAATTAAAACTAATTAAATTTTTTCATTATGTGGTCAATTATTATTAAAAACCAAATAGTTTATATCATGTTTCCTGAGTGTAGTTTCTTGACATAGTCAAGCTGAATGGGAGTTCAAAAGTGGTGATAGTGGATTTGGGAACAAGAATCACTAATTAGATAAGATGTCTCAGGTCTAGATAAAAATTAAAAAACTTTATTTTGAGTCCTTGAAACCATTAAAATCATCTAAAGTATATTTATATGTATTCTTAGGTCAGACTAAGACAAAGAAAACCCTAAAGTAAGGTTTGGAGATTTTAGACAATTCTAACTGTTAAAAAATTACAAATTTTTGTAATCTAATAAAACTTTAGGTACCCTAATTGAATAAATAATTTTTGAGGATGTACATATGATTTTTTGTGTAAATTAGTGGATGTGTTGTTTTTTAGGCTTGGGAAGGCCTAATTGAGAGGGCTAGTAACAAAAAAGAGGGTCATATGAAGGAGATAGGCTTCTAAATTTCATATGTAGGTATGTTTTATCATATGGGACAAGGATTGATTTTTTTTTTTAATTAAGTGTACTATTTCCATGATATATTAATTCAAGCCACATAGGTATACAAAGAGAATGTAGAGTGTATTCAAGTTATCTAGTGAAAGGAGTTGTAAGATGGTTGTAAGTTGAAGGGGTTAACAGAGTTGATGAATGGGATTAAGAGGGATGACAAAATCCATATAAAAATGTTTAAGACCATTGAAACCATAGATTTATAGGTGAATATTTTTAATATAATGTGAAGAGTTAAACTAAAAAATCATTGTGAAGGAAGTAGATCAAGAAAAAAGGATAAATGTGATAATCTTGATATATGATCTGCATCAACATACCTTAAATGAGTCCACTTTGGCATTGATATCAGACATGGAGGTTGTAACTCCAAATTTTCACTTTATTTAGGCCTTAACCATGATTAAAGTATCCCAATATTCCATCTAATAGTAGTTACATAGTGTAAATGGTATGTGGATAGGCCTCTAAGAGGTGTTGGGAAACCTCCCTTATATGTACATGCATAATGGTCCTTCAAACTTCCTCTAAAATATCATAATGGCATATATTTATGGATATGATTCATTGGATTATAATTAACAATTATTTAATATGGTTCATCAATACTACTATGCCATTCTTTTCCTGCTAAACTCTTCTACTTGAAAGATAAGTAGACCCATTCTACTTATCCTTCATCTTTCTACTCATATTCATTGATTGAATGATCAAATATCTAAAATACAATCCAAAATAATATGAGGATACTTATATCATATTTTTATTAACCCCATTGCATTTTAATTGAAATACTTCAAGTGTTCTTCACCTATAAACACATTATCCCTTCATGACTAGGCCACTTGAATTGCTTCATAAACTGGTAGTTTATGGAGAGATAAAAAAGACACATTTATTTATTTCCATGGATAATATTAGAATTAAATGAGTATAATAAGTCTTGACCTTACCCTTTTCATAATTTATAACTTCTAGTTAGGCTTTGTAAAACATTTTATGCCCAAAACCCTACAAAATTTCATTTCAAGGAAGTGAACATATAGTTTATATACCATCATAAGCTATAGACATGAGCCCCTCTAAGATGGAAACATGATCCAAGTGTTGGATAAAAAAGTATTGATTTTTTAAATTCACTTTTCCTTAAAAATTCTTATTTAAATTTCTATTTGGGTTTAAGGGAGGCTTAGGAGTGTTTGGGGGTCTTAGGAATGGTTTATAGATATCAAAACTTAGATCTCTAAACCAATTACACCAAATCCAATTCAATGAACCTCCCCACATTTTAGACCCCCATGCATATCATACAATATGTGATGAGAATTTTAAGATGGTCTTTGTGAGAAGAACATTCCTTTTGAATGACTTCTATGTGTCTACAAGTAGAATGGTCTATAGTAATGGCTTCTCGAGAGATCCAAACTAGCTAAAGGGATTTTAAGCATTGTGATGGCATTTAAAATTTTGGTTAGAAACATTCATACTTCCTAAATTATTCTTTGCTTCACTTCTTGATGGCACAATCATAGTATAGGTTGTGCACTAGTCTATCTACAGACCTAAATCATGAACATTAGCCTAAACCCTAATATTTTAAGGCACTATTACGTAATATATAACCTAAACATCACCTTATATATCTCAGTAAGTAATATCATTAGCTTGATTATATCATTAAACCCCCTTTAGGTACATATAGCCATGCATTCTAATGCCTGTACCTTTCATCTTCATGAATCAATCATGGAGGTCACTTTGGTGACTAATGGATTGCTTGATCAAATATTCTAAGACTCATTCTTCCTCACCAACTTTATTATGCACACAAAAAATCCTAATATCTTTGATTTTAAGCTCAAACTAGAACCTATAAGACCATTTCATATATATTTACCCCTACACATGCCAACTAGTCGGTCACTATGATGCATAGGGGACCTTAAAGGTCATTATATAGTCAAACTATCTCATCTAGATGGGTTTTGAATCCAAACTCTATCATCAAGTCACTTCTAGGGTTTTTGCAAGGTTTGAGACATCTACCATACTAATGATGATTCATATAGTATGGACATCCAAACTAGGTACCAATTATATGAATCTATAGGTCACTTACCTCCTCACCTTCTATGAATACGTTGGGTTCCCATGCAAAGGATGTGTAGATATATGAATGTTGGAAAACAACATTAGGGTTGTCTATAGGTAATTATGTGTGCTTATTTTATTAAGGATTGCTTATAAATACTAGCCCCAAAATACCAACAAATATTTCATGGATATTTATTCCTTAGGGAGACTTATACTTCCCTAGAATATTTGGCCTTGAGCATGTATGTGGTGGAGTGGTTGAGCATTTGAAGATGGTCTTCAAATTTACTATGTGTGGGGTGACTAGATTGAGTAGGTTTTGAAGGAACCTACACCATTTTATTCACTTATTTTCACTTGAAAACTCATTTTTAGTTCTCATACATCTTCATACACCTCATCCTAACCATCCAACTTGTTGTAAGGGGTTGGAGGTATCTCAAGATGACACTAGGGTCTATGAACATACTTGTGTGCTTGATTGTATTGGCCTATCTCCAAGGCTCTTGAATATAGATCTAAATTTTAAAAATTTGTATGATATTTGAGGACTCTTAACCATCATATCTCATTGATACAAAACCCCCTTATATACCCTAAACTATCTATATATCCTATATGATATGGATGCACCTTTCAACCCATAGAATAAGCATCATAAATAGGGCTTGGTCTAAGACAAAATAGTGGGTATACCCACTATTTTTCTATACCAAATATAGACATGGGTACCTTTAATGGGTCATGATAACCATTCTCACTAATTTTTAGGGATTTTCCATCCCTATAAGGCCCTCAAACCATCATTTTGGCTTAGACTGGTAGTAAACTGCTTGTTGACTATGTGGGTTTGCACATGAACACTCTAAGTATGGCATTCTCATGATTTATTATTGAGGTATTTATGAAAATGGAATTTCAATAACATGATTTATGGTTAGTATCATGCTCAAGTGATAATTTTATAATGTTATTTTCTTTGTATACCTTACCTTCATCATGATTAGGGCTCAAGTCTATATATGCATGGGTGGTTTCAATCCTACTTAGGTGTTACTATGCCTTCTCAACCGATTGCCATCAAGTTTTCATTCTCATTAAATAGTATAAACTTTTTCCTTTCTTTTATGAAAATTTTATTTTATCCAAAATAGTATTAAGACACTAATATACATTAGTAATGTCACATGTATCCTCCTACAAGTATAATTGTCTATAGGTGTTTGGTTATCAGTTCTATATGATAATAAGGTGGTTTACCTAGTTATTAAAACTCTTATGTGAGAATATCAAATAATAATTCACTTATTTAAGATGCACATCACCTTATAATCTCACCAATTCTCATGCCTTGAATAGTTTACATAGTTTCATTTTGGGACCCTGCTACAGTAGGCCTAAAAGGGTTGACTACATGTGTACATTCTTAGTTCACTATATGACCATATAGGTCCAACATTATATGGTTTCATTATTTTTATGGTTAAAATGGGTGATGGAGGTCTATTGACATGGTATATACTTGGAGTGAAGGTGTATTAATGGAGGAGGGTGGCAATGGAGAGATATAGAGTGTGGATCATGAAAATAAGGCTAACACAACATGAGTGGCAATGGAAACATTGAGAAAAGACAAGGCTATGAAATTGGTGTGAAATGGAGAATAATAACCCTTCTTATACAAACCAAATATATCTTAGAGTCCATAATATATATAACTAAGCATATATGGAACTTTGGAGGCATAAATGAAGCATACACATCCCTAAATTAAGACCTTGAAAACTCAGAAAAATATTAATTTTCACAAAAGATGTTAAACTCTACTAAAAGTGACTATGTGGTTTTTCAGGTAAGTAAGATGGTTTATAGGATTATGAGGCCACCATGGAGGTTCAAAATATTTTTATCAATGGCATGAGGATGACCCCTCATCAATCCAACTCTTTTCTTAATGTTTTTGAGTTACATTGGAATCTCTACATATGCTATTGAGCTACACACATTATTTGACATATAGTGGTATTCAAATATGCACAAATATTTTATCCTTGGGATCTTATAAGATGAAAATAATAAATTATAACTTCAATATGAAAAATAAGGCATTGGAAACTTTCAAACACTTTTGTAAAAATTTTAACCTATCCCATAACTTCTAATGAAGACATTAAACCTTTGTTTATTACACAGACCTATCTAAAAATCACACACATGAGGTAGTATTGAAGGTATTATAGTAATACGATATCACATGTGTGATTAAAGTGATAAAAATTATATTTAAGGATCCTTAAAGATCTAAGGAAACAACATCCATCATTAGTTTGAGTAGACAAGTCAAAAATATCTATAAATCATTCAGTCTAACTTGGCCTATGTAGGTGAGGAGGGCATATAAATTTATTAAATTTTAAAGTAATTTTCATAAATTTTATGAGAACAATACCTAAAAAAGTTCCCATGGGTGGAATCTACCTATGTGTACTTTCTTTGGTAATGAGCTTAGACCCCCATTCTCTCTCCTTTATACAATACAAACATAAACCTAAGGAGCTCTTTAAATTTACCAATTATATCAATAGAGAAATTAGGTGATTATGGTATTCCATAGCACTTAAAAACATTTCTTTCTCCTCTAATAGACATTTCTAACCTCCCTTTGTAAAATCATGACTCCACCTGAGCTAATCCATAATGTACAGATCTGTACAACTTAAGAAACCTCTACAACATACCCTTTTCTTTTTGATTATTCTTGTTTCAGACCTAAAACATCATAATCAAGTGTTTTGGATGGAAAATAGGAGCCATATGATACTTTTATCATGATGACATGAAATGAGGGAGTTAAAAGTCATTATTTAACATGTGTAGGGCCCATTTGGGAGGAATTAAGCATTAACCATGGTGTTAATGGATTTAATAAGTTATTAAACTATCTAATGATGGATTGATGATGTTTATGAGGTTAATTATAGGATTTTGGGGTGACTTAGTGGTCCATTAAGTATATATTATGTCTCATTATGACCAAAATCATTGACTTTTGACACATATATGACCTTAAAAGGGTATATCAATTAAATTATCATGTCAATACATATAAAAGACATTTATGACCTATAAGAAACCTAAAATGAACCTTAATACACATTCCATGATTTTCCTTAAAATATTTAAAGTAATCATACCTAATGTTATTAGGAAGAAATAATATGTTTATGGGCCTCTATCAAACTACCTCCTTAGTTCACCTTCACCATGGCATATTTCACATGTTGGAAACCCATAAAAGTGATAAAAGACCATATAACATGTTTTATCATCATGAAAACACTTTAATAAATATGGGAAGGAGATATAAAGACTAATAATTCAAATTTGTAGCATGACAAGACCATGGACTGTTTGAACAACCCTTATAACTCAAAAGGATAAGATGAAATTATGAGACTAATAATAAACCAAGACTCAAGGAATTAGGTTGATCCCTTTCTAGGTATAGGAATATAAATTTTTCAACATAAACCTCTACCTCATTATCTCCTCTTGGGATATGAAATGAGGGAGTTAAAAGTCATTATTTAACATGCGTAGGGCCCGTTTGGGAGGAATTAGGCATTAACCATGGTGTTAATGGATTTAATAAGTTATAAAACTATCTAATGATGGCTTTATGATGTTTATGAGGTCAATTATAGGCTTTTGGGGTGACTTAGTGGTCCATTAAGTATATATTATGTCTCATTATGACCAAAATCATTGACTTTTGACACATATATGACCTTAAAAGGGTATATCAATTAAATTATCATGTCAATACATATAAAAGACCTTTATGACCTATGATAAACCTAAAATGAACCTTAATACACATTCCATGATGTTCCTTAAAATATTGAAAGTGAACATACCTAATTTCATTAGGAAGAAATAATATGTTTATGAGTCTCTATCAAACTACCTCCTTAGTTCACCTTCACCATGGCATCTTTCACATGTTGGAAACCCATCAAAGTGATAAAAGACCATCTAACATGTTTTATCATCATGAAGACACTTTAATAAATATGGGAATGATATATAAATACTAATAATTAAAATTTGTAGCATGACAAGACCATGGACTATTTGAACAACCCTTATAACTCACAAGGATAAGATGAAATTATGAGACTAATAATAGACCAAGACTCAAGGCATTAGGTTGACCCCTTTCTAGGTATAAGAATAGAAAGTGTTCATTATAAACCTCTACCTCATTATCTCCTCTTGGGATATCTTCTTATTTAGATAGCACTAACACTCCTTAAACTAGATTAGGTTCACATTCATCTTATTCTAAGCTGGGAACTTCATCATTGACCATACCAACAAGATCACAACCCAACACTTCAGGAGTGATTTAGCCATCTATTTGTATTTACTTTGATAAATATCAAGTTATAATTACATTTAATGCATTATAACATGTTCCCCTATTTGAATATGGAATATTCTCTAGTTTTAGGACATTAGGGACTATGCCCACTGACAATTGTCATATATATTATCCTTTTATAACCATCTTAGGCATTAGAAGGCCTATATATAGGGGCCATCCTATTAAATTTACTTTAGAATATAATTTTGTGAAATTAATGCAAAGAGAAAGAGGAAATCCTATAATTTTTTCACTATTTCATTATTTGCATATGTTCATGTTTCTCAATCTTTGATAATAGCACATGATTTCATTTCTTCAATGGTTAAAATTGATAGTAGTGTTTTGAATGCATATTTCTAGTTTGTGCTTTCTGATATACTAATAACATTTGTCTATGTATGTTGCATTTACTTTTATTCTAAAAATGAATGTGTTAAAATAAATTTATTATAGGTAGTTATTTCAAATCATAATTTTTAGATATATGCATTATATTTACCCTAGAATCCCTACTACATTTATGATATTCTGAGTCTATCACTAGGATCTCATGGATGTTAGTTTTGTTTTCAATATTATTATAAAGAACTAAATGAGGTCTATTAGTCTTTTTTGTTTCAAATAAAAGCTTCTTTTCTTCTCTACCCTGCTTCCCCTATTGTACTTTTTTAACATGAATCACTTTATATTAATGGGCATTGTAAATATCCACTTGTTTGTTTAAATTTTGGGCTTAAATTAGAAAATTAGAAAATTAATTTTATATAATAACAATATAATAAAATTTTAGATATATTGTGTCACTATTGAGTTCTTGTTATCCCTAAAATAGGGTCTACTTGTAGACTAAAGTGGTGACTGCATAATCATTTTAGCAAAATTGAATTAAGCCCTAAGGTCTTCTAGTACCTACACTATTAGATAAGAAATATTGTTCTAATGTTCACATTATATCATTGACACAAATATACATTAATGTGAGAATTAGTTGGCACTATAAGTAGGTCCTCTTTGTTTGTTTTGAGTAGAAAGTGTAGTGTATTTTATTTGAAATATAGCATAATTTCTTTAAATACAGAAAGATTAGGATAAACATTGCATTTTCTTCTCACTTTATATAAGATATTTTCAACCTTTTAAATATCCCTCAAAAAAGTATTTATTTCAAAATATCCTTCAAATATTAGCTTAGGTCTAAAGATATTCTAGAATTTTCCCTCTAATCTATTTAAATTTCATCTAAAGACATTAACGATAAGCATGCCATTGAATTATTTGAATAGATTAGGCTCTATTTTGTCTATATTTACAATTTTTTTCATGATTTAAACTAAGAAATTTTAGTATGTGATAAATAAGTGTAAATATCAATATCTAAGTGGATTATTTGTGAAAGGTCATTAAACTAGGAGTTTAGAGGTCTAAATTGAATGCATTCATGTAGCATCAGGATATTCTTTGTAAGATATTGCTCTGAAGTGCTCAAATAAGTATAATACACCAATTTTTTCTTCAAATACCTTGTATAACATTGATCTTTTTAGGTTAAACCAAGTTTATGACAAAATTTTCTATAGGTTTCAAAGTTTTAAAGGATCTATATTAGTAAAGGTAAAAGAGGACCACTTTACTTAATTATGGACCTTTTTTTGTGCTTCCTTTATTATAATTTGGTTGATCTTTACCTTAATTAGAAATTTTTGATGAACCTTTGTAGTATTGTAAAATTTTCACATAGATCTTTTACTTAAGTATCTTGGATTTGCCTAGGATCTAAACCAAATCTCATTCTAAAAATAGAGTTCTCCTTAGATATTTATACACCCATTGCAAGGATATAGCTAATAAATGGAGTCATAGGAGATCCAAATCACACCTTATCTCTCCAATAATATAATATCCACATCCTCTATTTTATATGTAGCTAGTCATAGCATGGTTGGGAAGATTTTATATAAATGTGCCTAGCCCTATGCATGATTTGTCTAGGAACCCTAAAAACTACCTCCCTCTCTTCAATCCATCTAGGAGTATAATTTATAAATAGAATATCAAGTCTTCCAAGGTATCCCTTAGGCTTATACACATCATCCATAAAGATGTATCCTATAGACTCTTCCCATTTACCTTCAGGTAAGAAACCTATGATTGGTTCTTTAATTTTCCATAAGACTCCATCATAGTGTGGAACTAGTTTAATGATACCTTCATTGCACAATTTGGAAAGGTTATTTGTCCAAGGATCATTTACCAATAGTTCATCATCCTAAAGTGAGACCTGAATGAACCCATAAGATCTTTTTTATGTTAAATCTAAAAAGATGTATAACATCACCATAGCTCCATACCATCCTATAAATGACCTAACACTTGAAATTTACATGAATGACCTAGATCCAATGACTATTATTTTTCTATATAAGGCCATGAACATCAATATACTACCACATGACTACATAGATACCATACATATTGATGAGTAAATTTACCTACAAGGGCATCCTACCTTTGTTATTCCAAACATCAACCCAACTTTTCCTACTCCAAATATAGTCCAAAATGCAAACTAAAATATTCTAGACTTACGTCAGATACCTAGACTCAATCAATTTCCCTTAATCCATGTAGTTCATGGAAAACAACTAGGATTCTTCAATTATTCTAGTGTTAGGGCTCATCCCTAGATTAATAGTTAAGATATACTCCATATTAACAACTCTAACACCTAAAGCATTATTTAAAACCCAAATAGAATAATAAACCTGACTCCTTCAAAGGAGACTTGGAAGAAATTTAGAGAATCATTAAAAAATTGGTTATGACTTCCTAAATTTACAAAGTCAAATTGGGAACATGGGGGAAGGTTCTAATATAAATAACACATTTAAAAATTACAATAAACCTTTCAACATGTTTAATAATAATAATAACAAAAATGAACCCCCAACAAATAATATGCTTGACATAAATATCTATGAGTTGGCCTTTTCTAATTATTTTAGGGTCCATAACATAGCCCAACATGGAGAGGTAAATTGTATCAAATTCTACATTGACTTTGAGATGTTTTGAGGTCAGATGGAAAATTATGACATTATATCGAACAATCAAGACAATACTAGAAATTTAGGAAATACAAGAGCACTTGATAGTGGGTCCAACACCACCAAAATGTCCCTCACAGTCAAAATCAACAAAATTCCTAACCAAGAAGTAAATGAGATTAAAAATAATATAGATGATACAAACTTTCCAACAATACCATAAAATCAATTATGCCTTGAGAAATAGAGCTCAAAAGGAACCTGTAAAACTTCCACATTGCCTAACAAGGTCAACATGCCACTAGATCATAAAACTAATAACTATCCTCCTCTTCCAAAGAGAAAAGATACTCAGCCAAATATAGATTTGGCTACAAATAGAACCAAAGGAGGATACAAAATTTTTAAAGACATGAAGAAAATCAAAGCCAACATTACATTTCATGAGCTTCATCAAATCATTGAGCAACATGATTTACTTATGAAATCATTAATTAAGAAATAAAACAAAGGTAAAGCTACATCTATCAAATTTGAATGTCGTAATGTATAAAATTAAGGTTGAGGTTCCTTCATCCTTGTTAACTATTAGAATATTTGGGAATTATGCATAATTATTTATTTGACTGTAGAGAATCTACTAACATAATGCCCACAGGTATTTGGGAAAAGATATGACTAATTCCAATCAAATCCAACATAATTTTTATTTAATTGGACAAATAAAAGTAAAGGTGGTAGGAAAACTATTTAATGTTCATATGAAACTTACTCATAAACTCATAATTTAGTATTTCATTTACATTCAAGTAACTGAAATCCTAGAAGCATATGGGATGTTATTGAGTAGAGACTAGACAAAATCCTTGAACAGATATATTTCCATAGACTGATCACATATGTGGTTACCTTGGAGGGGTGTGCCTAATTAGATCTAAAACAAGTGAGATCCTAGGATAAATTTCATGATAATAGAGTATAATTCTAGTAATGAGAAGGTGAATTTGTAGTCCACCAACCTAGTCATATATGATCTTGATACTGCTAGCTCAAATAAAAGTAGCCCTATAACTATGGATGAAGTATTTTGGATGATGTACTTTGATGGTGTGAGATATACTTAGGGCTCAAGGTTAGGTATCATGATAATGAATCCATTTGGTAAGAAATATTTAGCATCTTATAGACTTAAGTTTCAATGTACTAATAATATTGTAGAATATGAGGTTCTAATATTAAGACTTCAATTTTCCATCAAACACAAGATAAGGAAATGGTTAGTATGTGGTGATTCAAAATTACTTGTAAAGAAGGTACATATTCAATACCAATGCAATATTTCTTATTGAAAGAAGTATAAATTTATATCATGGGATTTAATTGAAAATTTTGAATCATTTAACATCACCTCTATACCCAAGCATCAAAATTAGCTCATAGATATGTTGGATTCTATAGAATAAAATCTATCCCCACTTGTGTCCCTCAAATTATATAATGTTATAGTTGAAATTAAATCATTCCTTTCTATACCAAATAACATCAACCACTCTTAGGTGTTTGAGGATGATAAGCAAATCATTAAGTTCATGACTAGTTCTAGAGTCGTTGAGTCACATGTGATCGTTGAGCAAGACAAAGAGTCTATAAAGGAGATATAAGTTGATGATTATGGATTAATCCAACTAAATATGAATATAATTCCTAAGGGTGTGGTCTTTCTAGAGTGGATATTAAACTAAGAAAAGATAATAAGAAATACCAATGTGCCCAAAGTAAGTGGTAAGGATTACAAACAAATTAATCTGTGTTTATTAACATATCCCCAAAAAATCAACATCAAGATTATCTACAATAGATTATTATTAGCCAAATTCACTAAGATATTATCTATATTTAAGGACATCCTTACATGGTCTTATGAATATCTCAAAATCTTCAATACCTGGGTCATCACTCATACGATCCATTTAAAAGAAACATGCAAACCATTTCAACAAAGGCAAATACCCATAAATTTTTTTCTATAACCTCTCATATATAAGGAATTAAATAAGTTAATAGATTCAAGGATAGTCTTCCCAATTATACACTCCACATGGGTGGCTAACCTAGTCCCAATGGGAAAGAAAAATGGCAAAATTAGACTCTAATAGACTTTCTGAATCTCAATAGATCTTGAAGAAAGGATAATTACCCATTGCCTTCTTTGGATGAGTTAATTTAAATTTTTAGTGGCTATAAAATTATTTCCTTTTTAGATGGATTCTCTAGCTACAACCAGGTGCTAGTCAATAAATAAGATAGGATGAAGACTACTTTCACAACAAAGTGGGGAAAATTCACATATAGAAGGATGCATTTTTGGCTTATCAATGTTTAGGCCACCTTCTAAGGTGCCATGGATCATGTATTATAAGAGTTAATAGGTAATTTCATTATAATTTAAATGGATGACTTAACCATTTTCTCTAAAAATAAGAAAGATCACATGATACACTTGTAACAAGTTCTGGATAAATGTATAACCTTTGGTATCTCTCACCCTAAGAAGAGTATCTTTTGCATTACTGAATGTAATTTATTGGGACACACAATCATAAAGGATGGTATGAATATTGAACTTGATAGGATTAATTTTATTTTTAAGGATGATTTTCCTAATAGTAAAAAAATTATAATCATTTTTTGGAGAAATTGACTTTATACATAAATTCATCTGAGGTTTCACCAAAATTATTAGACCCCTGAATGCCAATTTGAAAAAGGATGCAAATATTTATTGGAGTTTTGAGTCTAGGAAATATTTTTAAGAAATCAAATAAGCCATAGTGTAGGCACCCATGCTAATAAGCCCAAATTTTGGTAAATATTTCTACCTTTATTCTTTTGCTTTTGAGCACATGATTATTGTTATCTTAATGTAGAAAGTAGATGAAAAATAAAATCTAGTATCCTTCATGAGTACAAACTTATCTTAGATAAAAATATATATGTCTCAGTAAAGTCCATAAATAAATTCAGACATTACATTCTTTGAAACAAAAATCATGCCATTGTACCTAACATCGTCATTAAGCTTATGCTTAACTAGAACAAGTTAGAATAAAGATGAGGAAAATGGATGAATAAGCTCCAAGAATATTATATAGAGATAAAGTATGCCAAGATGGTATAGTTCTAAGGTTTAATTGAGTTAATTACCAATATTGGTCCTTAGATTGATGTTTTGTAGGTAGAAGTAGACTAGGTCTCAAGTGAGGAATGGTACAAAGACATTGTTTACTACCTATTAAATGGCACTTTCCCTTTGTAATTGAAAGGAGAGAAAATAATAGTACTCAAGATCAAAATTTCACACTTATGATCAAAAGAGGGGTACTCCATAAAAAACTCTGAAGGAATATATTTGAGATGCATCTCCAATAAATAAATTATGGACATACTCAACAACTTCCATGATAAATTGGGAAGTGGACATCCCTTGGGTAGAACCACTACTCATAAAATACTTAGAGAAAGTTATTACTAGCTACCATATTCAATGATGCACATAATCATATTCAAGCATGTCATCAATGCTAAGTGTTAGATAGAAAAGAATTAGGGGTAGCCATGCCTTTACAAATAGTGATTGAAATTAGGTCACTTATATAATGGGAATTGGACTTAAATGGAATCATCAATCTTAACTCTTTGGTGGGCCACAAATTCATATTGATGGCTACTAACTATTACACCACGTAAATTGAAGTAATTTCTGCTAACAATTGTAAGAAAATTAACATCATAAAATTCCTAGAGGGAAACATCAAAACTAGATTTGAGACCCCCTTATCTTTGGTTTGTGATAATGGCCCATATTTTCAATCTACAAAATTCATATAATAGGTTTATGCCAACAAGATTGTTATCAAGTTTTCCTTGAACCACTATCCATAAAGGAATGGTGTTACAAAATTGACAAATAAGAACTTGATGAATGTAATAAATAAGTTAGTAGATAAAAAACTAAGGGATTGGCAATAATTAATGAAATATGCTTTATGGGTAGATTAGACCAAATACAAGAAAGCCTTGGAGTCATCTCCATTCTTACTAGTGTATGGGCAGCAACCAATTTTTCCCATTACATTATAGCTACCCACCTATGATTTCATGATTGAATATATGGATGGTGATGAAATAATTCAATCTATATTATTGAATATCATTCAAATGGAAGATTCTTGAGATGAATCCCTTAATAATTTTAGAAAACATTAAGACATGGTCAAAATATGATTTGACAAAAGGGCTAAAATCAAAATTTTCTAAATATTAGAATTGGTCTTGTTATGGGACATAACCCATGAGAAAAAAATATAGCATGACAAATTCATGCCCCTTTGGATTGGGCCATATCAAATTATAGATATATTGGGTGATAATACATTTAGACTAAAGGACTTGCAAGGAAATGACTTAACTCTATTGGTGAATAGAAAGTACTTGAAGCACTTCTTCTTGGCTACCCCTTTCACCCCTACCAAAGGACTATGAATTGGTTTAGTGTATTAGTAGGTAAGAGAATATTAGTTTCCTTTCTTATTTATTTTCTTGTTGCATGCTTGCTTTTAGTTCTTTTATTTCCTTATATTATTTGTTGCATGTTGTATCCTAACAATAAGCCCTTTAGGTGGGGTCCCAAATGTCTCATGCATTTTTACAAAAAATTTAAATATAAATAATTAAGGTGTTGAATCTTGTGAGCATCCTAATAGATGGTTTTTTGAAGTAAGACATTTTACTATGATAGACTTGTCCAAGATCTAACTGATAGAATTAAACACACAAACTACAAATGCAAAGCAAATAGAAGTAAAACTCCATTGTTGAGACTAAAATCAAATTAGAGTAGAATTATAATAATATTGCATTCATAACTCATTAAAAATATCTTAGATGATAGGAATATTTATAGGTACAATGGTAGCATAGAGCCAATACATTTGGCAATATGAACACAAGACTTTTGCCAAATGGTTTGTGTGCTCCATATGTCAATATTGGTGGGTAAGGGTATCCTTACACACCAATTTGACTAAAATTTTTCTATGTGCATGTGTAACTTAGTTACCTCATTTATGACATCTTAGTGACCTCAAAATAACACCTAAACAAGCTAAACACATGTGTAAGAATAATCCATGATAATAAATACAAGGAAAATAATATCCTACACTAACACCCCCATTAAGCATAGCTTAGGTGGGAAAACAAAATTAGGTCCCAAAAACATGGCCTGATGAGGTACTCAATTACAATGCAACTCTCACAAAATAGAGGAAAAGGAGAAAACCCATATAAAAAACTCCCCCCCTAAAAGAGACAAAAGAAGAAGACTAGAAGGTCCCCCCTTAAAGATGATGCTGATGTAGCTAGTACCCTAAGAAGAGCATGCAAATGAATATACTTACTCTTAGTGAAGGGTTTGGTGAAGATATCAGTGACTTACTCTATAGTCTGATAAAATTTGAGATCAATGACTTATCCATGAATGAGTTCCCAAATGAATTACATATGAATCTTGATGTGCTTAGTCTATTGATGTTGGACAATATTCTTATAGATCTGAATCATACTTTGGATATCACAAAATATGATTTTGGGTCACTTTAACTATATACCAAACTTAGTAAGAATCCCTTGAATCCAATTAAATTTAGTAGCAACATTGATATCCCATTTGTATTCAACCTCAATAGATGAGAAAGCAATAACATTCTACTTCTTACTAGCCCAATCTGAATCTGTGTATCTAATCAAGTCAATATCAATGCCTAATCCATAGTAAATCCTAAAATTGTGATTACCCTGAATGTAATGGAAAATTTATTTGGTTGCTTTTTAATGTAGCTCATGCAGTGTCTACATAAACCTAGAGACCATGCCCCCTACATATGAGTTGTCAAGTCTAGTGTGAGTAAGATAGATGAGATTGCCAACTAGTTATTGATATAATGTACATCAACTAATGGAGAGGAATACTCAGCCTCAAGTTTGAATCTAGAAAGAAAGGGAGTTGGATCTAGCTTAAAAGTATCCATGTGAAACTATAAAATCAAATCAAGAGCATACATGGATTGTGTAATGGTAATACCTAATTTAGATTGTGAAATCTTAATACTAATGAATTAATGCAATAAACCCAAGTCAATCATAGAGAATCTATCATGTAAAGTAATTTTCATTGCTATAATATAGGATTAATAACTCCCTATGATCAACATGGCATCCACATATAGAACTAGAATCAAGAGTGAATTATCTTGCCACAATATGTATAAATTTGGATCAAAATTTCATCTATTGAACCCAACTATGAAAACAAATGAATCCATCTTGGCATACTAAGCTCGAGGGGCCTATTTGAGGCCATAGATATATTTTTGAAGTTTACACACTAAGGAAGAATCTTATACAAAACCTTGTGGTTGTTCCATATATATCTCCTCCTCAAGGTCACCATGAAGAAAGGCACTCTTCACATACATATAATGAACATCCCAATGATAAGCTACAACAATGGATAGAGTGAGTCAAATATAATTAATTTTAGTGATTGGAGAAAATGTTTTAGTATAGTCTATGCTGGGAACTTGTGAAAATCCTTCCACTACTAATCATGATTTTAACTTATCCACCAACCCATCTACTATAAATTTTGTTTGATAGATCCACCTACATCAAATAAGTTTCCTTCCCTTGGGAATATGTACTAATTTCCATGTTTGGTTCCTAATTAAGGAACTATACTCTTCATGCATAGTTGTATCCAACTCAAGAATGCTATATGACTCATGAAATGGCTATGGATCAAAAGCACAAGTAATTAAAACATGTAGAACACCCTAAAATTGTGAACAAGTATGTTTGACATCTGATGGATTCCCAAGCCAATGACCTTCACTCTTTAGAGTTTGTCTAGCCCAAAGAGGACCTAAAATTAGAGAATCAAGGGGAGATTCTTCAACTTTATAAATGTGACTATGAATTAAATGAGGTCAATCTCTATCACTATCTTCATCATCTAAATTGAAAGAAGAATCTTCATCAATAGGTATCTGATCTAGAAAATCTGAATCATATAAACTATCATCATATCCCAAAGAGTCCAAAGAGGAGGGATAAGTGTCATGTTTAGAGTTTGATGGACCCTTTTGAAAACATACACTCCTCTCAATAAAAAACTCATGTGTGGTAGGTTGAATAAGCCTATATCCCTTAACACCTTTTGAATACCCAACAAATATGTAAGTCCTACTCTGACATTCCATGGCATTACATTTCTTCTTAGGATTATGGGCCATAACTAGAGATTTAAATACCCTAAAGTTCTTGAATTTATGTTTTTGATTTTTTCAAGCTTCAAAAGGAGTGGTCCCTTTCAATACTTTAAAAGGAAGATGATTTTGATACAACAAACACAATTAATGGATTTTACCCAATATTATGGTGTAAGTGATTTAGAGTGTATCATATAGTTTGCCATTTCCTTTAAATATATATTATTATGTTTTGAAACACCATTTTACCTAGGAATATATTAAACTATTCATTGTATATTAATCCTTTTTGAAGTACAAAATATCTCAAAGTGATGATTAACATACTCACCACCATTATCAGTGCACAAATTTCTAATGCTTTTTCCTAACAGTTTCTCAATAAGATCCTTGAAATCCTTAAAATGGTCAAATAACTCAAACTTTTGCTGAATAAAATATATCCTAGTATACCTAGATAATTCATAAATGAAGGTAAGCATGTACCTAGTCTTGTTGAATGAAGGCTTTGGAAATGGTCTGGAAACATTACTATGAATTATCTCCAAAATTTTAGTGGCTCTCCATGATTTGACTTTATCATATTTCTCTTTAGGATGTTTACTATGCATGTAACCTTCACAAAAACCATCATAAAAATTAACATGAGGCAACCCTATTATGATATCTTATTGACTAAGTTGTTCCAAGTAGCAATAGTTTAGATGGCCAAATCACTCATGCCATAGTTTTCTCACTCCATGAAAATGAGTATGTAGTAGAAGGGTAATCAAGTGAAAATTTTGAGAAGGTGTACAAACTTTATTGGATATTTTCTTTCCTAATGACCACTGTAGTATTACTATACAACTCCTTAATGACAATAGAATTTGGAGTAAACTCAACTTTATTGCCTGATCTAATGTGGGTGATTTGATAAATATATAGGAGATTAGTTGATAGTGATGGAACACATAATATATTTTTAAATGTTCCATCATTAAATTAAATAGATCCTCTCCCACAAACTTCAATATAAGTATCATCACCTATTATAATATATGTCATAGAATGTGGCTCTAAGGATGAGAACAAGTCTTGTGAAGAAGCCATGTGATATGAGGCACCAAAATCAATCAAACATGTGGATGGATGAGATGATACTATAACAAGGGCCTTGCCCTTACCTTTCCCCTTACTAATTTATTTTTTCCTTAGAAGACTCCTATGTGATGAGGTTGATTTGACTATATTAGGGACATTGATGTTGTTCTTCTCAAGCATCTTTGTTAAATGATAAATCTATTTTTTTATACATTTTATTTCATCATGCCCACTTCTCTTATAATAGGCACATGCGATCCTCTCTTTCTTGGATTTCCAACCTAATGAGGAGGACTCATATGATAATTTTAGCTTAGTATTTTATTTTTGACCCTTTCATTGCTCTTGGTCTTTCTTGTTTTGTTTCTTCTCTTTATTTATTAAAGTATTTGATTTGTCATGACTCTACAAAGCATGTGATTTGGAGGACTTAAGTATACCCATTTAGATGAGTTTGTCTTTCTCGCTAGTTAATTATTTGGCAAAATAATCTAAGGATGGCATACTCTAGTAGGTCCTAGGGCACTTTTCAAAGTATAAAAGGTAGAGACAAAAACTAAGTAGTCAGGACCTATCTTGGAAAGAATAGAGATGATGTAAGTTTGGAGAAAAAGTCTTCTATAGTGTCAAAATTTATTAGACTCAAACTAATGAGCTCATTCTCTATCTCATGACCCCTCATTACATCCTGCTTTCCAAATATTTGTTTTAAAATTTTCTAAATCTCATGTGGTGATTTAGTATATTCAATGTAAAAGAGTAAGTCAAGAAAAATAGATTAAAAAAAAATACCATATGCTTCATCACACCTATTATACCACTTAATTTTATCTACATCAAGTTTTGGTTTAGTTTTGATATTCATGGTTATCCTATGTAAACCATTGCTTCTTATAAAAAATTTCACTTTAAATTTCCAATCATGATAATTTAATGGAGTGAGAAGTGGAACCAAATTGTGATCCATGATGTAGTGCAAGAAGAAACTAAATGAGTAATAGAGAAGACAATGCACTCAAAAACTCCCCTAAAACTATCAAAAATAATCCCCCTAATTATAGAGGTTTGGCACTTTATGTTTTAGTGCATATATAATCAACACTTTAGTGTGCATAAAATTGGTACTTTATGTTTTAGTTTGTATACAATCATAACTTTAGTGCATAAACAATGGGCACTAATTTTTTTTTTCACAATAAAACCCATCAAATCTTTAGATATCATGTAGGGCCAAAGATAGTCATAAACATGAGTATAGAGTTGATTCTTGAAGCTTTAACTCATGTACCAAGGATAGATGATGTATGCACTAAAAATAAGATACTACATAGTAGATCTACACTTAGATACAATTAATTATAGGTATATATCCACATAATAAACCACAAAGATATAATTAATGTTGTCAAATTGCATGATTTATTGTAGTGCTCACCATCATGAAATACACACAACAACAAGATAACTATTTGAGGTTATAGAATGTGTAGTATAATTTAGTATTTACTATTTCACAATACACATAGTAATAAAGTGTCTAGCATATAAATGATTGAGATATTTGCATTAAAGAAACAAACAACAATACACACTCATAAAAAATGGAAGCTGGACTCAACCAAGAATACATCCACAAATGAGCAATATATGAAATTATTACATAATCAATAGTGAAAGATCACAAAAAATGGATGTCAGGTTTAGTGAAAAAAATGTCCATGAGGAGAACAAGACTGTTAAATTATGAGTTAAGGAAAGGAGAGGATAAATTTTGTTTTGCTTGTGAGGGGTTTTGACTACCTGCCAAAACTAGACCTCATCCTTCATGAAATAGAAGGAATATTAAAAAACAATAAAAAAATCCTTAAAATAGTATTTCCCACAATAATATTGTTTATATAAAAACAATTAAAAAAAACTCCTTAAAACTTCATCATAAAAAATGTAATTTTTGCAATTTTCTGAATAGTATCATAGTTAGTAAAACTATGATAACTTTTTTAATTATTAACAAAATTAAGAATTTAAAAATGATCCAAAAAGAGGAAAAAAAGGTGCACATATATCATCAATTTTTTTGAGCAATTGTTTACCATTTAATCATAATTAAAAAAATACAAATTATTTTTTTCAGAAAAATAGATTTGCAAAATAAATTATAAATCTTGCCTTCTTATCAAAAAATAATTTTGTCTACTATCAAACCAGCTTGAATCCTCATTTTAGATATAAAAAATGTTACTTATATGTCCAATATAATTAAAATAATTGCAAATATGTATGGAGTTCATGAAATAGAGAAGAAAAGACTGTAGATGATACACAGATCTGCAGGTTTCTTCTTTACAATCTTATAATACAAATTCAAAAAACTACTCGAGATTTCAAGAAATTAAAAATAAAATAGTGTTAATTACTATAAAATAGCTTTGAAACCATGATGGAATTTTCCAAGGTCCAATTGATAGAATCAAACACATGAACTGTAAATACAAAGTAAATAGAAGCAAAACTTTATTGTTCAGACCGAAATCAAAATAGAGTAGAATTATAATAATATTGCATTCATAACTCATAATAAAATATATTATATTAGAGTCGTGTTTATAGGTACAATGGAGGTATAGAGCCAAGACATTTAGAAATGTGAACACAATACTTTTTCCAAATGGCTTGTGTGCTCCATATGTCAATACTGGTGGGTAAGGGTATCCTTACCCACCAATTTGACTACAATTTTCCCATGTGCATGTGCAAATTAATTACCTCATTTATGACACATAAGTGACCTCAAAATAACACATAATCAATATAAACACATGTGTAGGAATAATCCATAATAATAAATACAAGGAAAATAATATCCTACACTAACATACTATGTGTTGATTTAGAAAAATGGAATAATTTAAATTTAAAAGTTGTCATTTCATGGAATATGTGCTTTATTATGATTGTTATTAAATTCTAACAATCATATATTTGACTAGATGAATGTATTTAAAATTTTAAGGTCCATATATATTGTCACTTAATTTCACATCATAATATTGCTTGGGCAAAACTCAATCACTAAAAGCGAGTGGTTCTTGAACAAAAGTTGTGAAACTCCTTAAACCTTGGCTAACAAACTAGTTCCCAAAATCCAAGGGGTTAGTAAAAAATATCAAAAACATGTGTATAAATTTCAAATTTAATTGACAGTATAAGATGAATTCTCTTGGAGGTGATTTAGATAAAATCCACTAGGGTTATGGACACCTAGATATTAGTGGAGCAAGGCCTAGAGTGGATCTAAATATATCACTATTGGGGATATGGATTCCTAGTTGGAAGTATAAAAATTTCCAATCCATCCCATTTAAATCTTATCATAAATATATACATTTAAAAATTCTTGCCTAATACCTATGTTCAAAACCATAAAGTTTGAAGCCACCGATTCTGAAACCCAAAGGCATGTTGGTCAATGCATTCGAAGCACACACATGGTATGAATGTTTTTTAGGTTTTTAGTATTTAATACTTCAAGTGAAAAATTTCTAGTTATAGAGAACCAATTATAATACTTGTTACATCTACCAAGGGATGATTACTCAGTGATTACATTCTAAACTAGTATAACTGAATTCTAACATATTGATATGTTTCCCATAAAAGTCACTATTTGTTCTGATCATCACAACCTATTGACCCTAGGAAATACCTTACCATTTATTATATATGATAAAAACCCTTTATGTGAATTTAAAATTTTTAATGTCATGTTGGTCCATGACAAATATTAATGGGTACCTTTTAAAAATGTTTCATTAATGTCTAGATCATTGGTTTTCTAATAATCTAACTTGTTATAAAATAACTCTTTTAAGGGACAAAAATTTTGAAAAAAAATATATGATCCATAAGATGTACTAAAAATTACTTAATTAATGTTTCTACATCATATTATTACTTTTGCTATGTCAAAAATCATATTCAATACTATGACGTACCTTGATTTAATGTTTTAGAAAAGTGTCCAAGTCAGATTCCATACTTAAGGTTTAAAAATTTAGACTTTTCCCTTTTTATTTATTGTGCAGTTCTCTAACCTTCACATTTATTTCCTTTATGTAAAAACCCAATGCCAACTTAGCCTCAATTAACATATGACAATATCACATGCATTGGTAACTTGGTCATATAAAGTTTGAGGCTTCATCATTTACATTTTAGCTTTTGAAAATAGTCACAACCCAATGACCCTATTAGAGCATGAAATTTGGCACTTAATCACAACATTTCAAGTTCAAAGAGAACTTACAAAAAGTTCTACAACTTGGTGATCCAATCACATCATGCAACTTAGCATTTAGTCATGATCTTCCAAGGGTCACACTATTTTCCCAAGTTTCATGACCCAAAAACCTATTTGAAATGTGCCACTTGTCATTCAATCACTACATTTAAACCTATAAAAAAGAGTAACCCAATCAAAACATGCCATGTGGCACCCAGTCATAACCTTCTAAGACATTGATTATTTTCAATAGTCCCATGACAAAGTGATAAAATTATAATATTCCACTTGGTACTCGGTCTAAGCTTTCATACCCCCACAACTAAGACGTGAAATTAAATTTCAATAATACTATGAGTACATGATAATGAAACTTATCACTTAGTCCCTCAATCTTGGATAGATAGATGATATGTAGAAGCCACCCTATATTTGAAATTAATGGGATGATTACATGCAAACCTCGTACCTCATGGTAATAATCTCATCAAAGTAAATCATGAAACCCAATGAAGAGAAATCCAATCAAAAGACAACACTTGGATAAGTTTCATAGTAGTCAAGTATATTAAAGGTTTAATATAAAAAATTTGTATGATAACATGAGCTAATGAGATCTTGCCACTTGACAAGTTAGTAAAGGTCTCAAGGCCTTACCAACAAAAAATAAAAGGGGTCAATCCATGAAACATAAAAAGGAATAGTTATCCGATCATAAGGTGACACTTGGCATAATATCATGCAATCTATCCAAATAGCCCAATATTCAAAATAAAATGATGAAGTGCACAAAAAGGTGTCAAGTGTCAATAACATGTCAAGTACATCACCTAGGTGGCACATAAATGTCTGTAAAGTGCTAGTTTTTGGTGAAAATTAAATGTTGATGGGGCTCATTTTGGTAGTTATAAATCCAAGTGACTTCATGGAAAAAGTCAAGCCTATAATGAAAGTCCACTTGAACAAAGTGAAATAAGTTATTGGGTGAGTCTTTAAAGTGGATTTTTTAAGCCATTAAAATAAAATTGAAGAGCCACCTAGGCTTTAAGTCAAATCAAGTTAGAGATACTTGCCATTATGACTTGTATCTTTTGTTTCAAAATTCTAAAGATCTAGAGTTTAAATATTGTTGTCTCAAGGCATTACATTAAAGTTGAATTGCTATTTGATAAGAACTTTAAAGTATTATGTGATTTTTGCTAAGGAATTTTGTGAATTCACTCACCATTGAAGCAATCCACAAGAACATTAATTAGAAAAATTATAAACCATGGTTGAAAAAAGAACATACAAAGTGACCAAACTAGAGTAAGTTCCATTCCTCTACTCCTATAAAATGAACATCATATTTCAGGACACCAGTTTTAATTTTGTTACATTGGACACTGAAGACAAGCATTATAATCATTTATTCTACCATGTGGAAAAGATTATAGATAGAGATATTGATGATGATGAAGGATCTAATGATGTATAAGATAGTATGGACATCTTAGCACTCAAATCTATGGGTTTGTACAAAGCTACATCTAATCCAAAGGTACTCCCCTACATAGACTTAGTCGATCAAATATTTCTCTAGTCTCGATGTGTTGATAATATGATCAAGTATTTTAATTCAAGTAATGACATTGCTTTCATATCCAGGCTAACCTTTCAATATTATTACAATATTTCTATGTTAGAGATTTTTTACAATCAAGAAATGGTCACACAATGGATTAAATAACATAACATCAATGATGTTTTGAGGGAATGGGTAGAGAACAAGGGGAGGTTCATATGAAAATCCAAGATTAACCAGATCCCCATCACCTAATTTAGGAAGGGGGTAAGGATGTGGATAGATATGATGAATAGGCTACATGGAACCAAAGACATAAGCCATGTAAATGAGAAGTGGATTCTACTTCTATCCATGATCATAGATGATGCCAAGAATTCCCCTCTAGGAGAAATCATTTCCTATGACTTATAATCCTAGATTAGGAAGGTCATGGGCAACCAAGGGGATCATTTCTATATGATGTCTTATCTGGTAGATGCCAGCTATGATACCAAGAAGTTCCCCTCAGTTCACCAATTGGTATCCCAATCTAAATTAGACCATGCCTCATGTCTTCTCAAAGGTAAGGATTTAAAAATACAAGAAGAAGATGAAGGAAATTTATAAACATTTATACCCAATTATATATAGGGTCATCTATGAGAGGCCTAGGCCTTAGATCTCAGAAGAAATTAGAACAACACTCAACACCTTAGGAGCATACTAGTTTTATCTATACTATACAATAATAAGTGTAGTAGGAATAAATATAACCCTCTTTAGGCTACCTAACATAGTGCCATACAAGTTAGGTGAACAATATATTGCCTTCAAATTACTCATAGGGGTAGATGGATTGTGTAAGAATAAGAAAAGAGGATCGGTTCATCCTTAGTTATCCAACATTGGCTAGTTTAAAATTGAAAATTGGTACTCAATTACTATTTCCACCAAGTTAAGACCCACATTTGGTTTGTAAATAGATACTAATAGAGAATGGGACCTTGAAAATTTAAGTTTCAAACACTACATCAAACACAAGCAACTTTAAGCATCACTTATCATCATGAGCTTGAAGATGGAGATAATTTTTATATCAATGAAACCAATGACACAGAGGTGAAGCAAAGTCTAAAGGATACCAATATCCTATAGGTAAAAGGGAGGTTAGATGATATAGGTTCCTATGAGTTTTTCTAATATAAGGATACCTAGGCAAGATCATCTACCTCTATAGTCCATGTTTCTAATATCAAGGAAGAATGGTTGATTGACCCTCAACTCAGTCAAACGATATTATAGGTATTATCTCCCACTTTGGAGAAGGGAGGGGAGGGAACAATATTTAGAAACACGCTAAACAAGATTTTATTTTAGGAGTAACATATGGTATACCATCCTAGATACAAAACATTTCCCCAAAGTAGGTAAGACCTTTAGTGGAGGTAATGGTTATAACTACTCCAACACTAGCCACCTCAGAATCAGGCTTACCTCCCTTGTTTCTTGACAAAGAAGAACTAGATATAATAGGTCAAGAATGCATTTATTTACCTCCATTATTTTATAACCAACCCTTGGGAATATTTTATTAACCCCCAATATAGACCATATGAACCTCATAACCTACAAACCCCGCACCAAACCTATAATTAGGCCTATGACTATGCCATTTACCATGTCAACCCTTTCATCATATCATCCACTTTTAAGGTATTAGTAATGGCCAATTTACCTTTATTACTACTCAAACCTATGCCTATAATAGGTCCCTAATTACCAAAGAAGAGGCCCACTATTATCATCCCCCAAGTTCCTATGTTCACAATGAGTGTTTTGACTAGAACTAGTTCTTCTTCATCCTTAAGAATGATAATTCCCACTTCATCCCCTAGATATACATTTGTCTTACTCACATCTATAGTTACTTCACACACATATTCTTTCTAAATATTAACATCAACCTATAAATTACCTCGTACACAACCTCAAAGTGGTTTTATAGATGAATCATGGATAAAACAAATGTAGTTAACTACATTGGAAAACCAATATTTGGTCATAGTAAACCCTCTATAGATAACATTATAATTTGACAAGAAGGCTAGGTCCATGAAGAGGTTAACTAAGAGGAAGGTCACCCATCTGTACCAAATAATTATATATGATTCAAAGGATACCTAATTTGAGCTAACTAATAAGAAGAGAGCTAGGCTTGGTCGGTAGTAATAGTATGAAGAGGAGTCTCTCTTGACTCTAAGACTATATGGTGATGTCATTTTTGAATTGATAAAAGAAGTGCAACAGAGAGCATCTAACCCAAATTAGAAACACAAAGCTACATTACTAGAGGAGACCATAACTAATGTAGAATGGGTAGTGGAATTAATGCTTGATATATCAAATACCTTAGCCCAATACAAGGTAAAGGGAGATGAAATATACGATAGGATCCTAAAATTATAAGGTGCATATGGGATTATGATAGAAAGATAATCAACGTGGTAAATTTGATCAGGATGAAAAAATTTTAGGACCTAATTTTGATCCCCTTAGATGACATGAGCATTTCTCAGTCCTATATAATTGGTAGAAGGAAAGCATTGAACCAGTGGATTGATGAAATGAGATCCTTAGTCTAATCTCTCACCCAACAAGGTGACATAGTCATAACTCTACTAAACAAGGCTAAGGTAATGCACCTTTCCAATAAGGATGGTTTCATTATTAGCAAGGATGCCTTCAGAGACCGACTACAAAACTTTATTATAAAATTTATAAAGTAGGTCATGGATAAAGGAGTAACCTTGTGATAAGAGATGGTAGATTTGGTAGCATCTAGCAATCAAAGGATAGAAAAGGCTATGGAAATTAATGAGGATGTAGGACCTCTTTTGAAAAATTATGATGTAATGGCATGGCTAACAATCAAAATACTAAAGGAACCTATTATTAATCTATAATTAATTGATAATGATTTAAAACCATAATAATGTAAGGCTAAATTCCTTTCACATATGAGCAACATAATGGGGAAGAAGTAGATATGTAGGTGAAGCACAATGGAAGTGGATGAGTAGATTGACACCTAAGAGCTTATGTAATAGAATTATAAAAAGAGAAGGTGTAAGCAAATAGAAAATATGGAACTTGGAAGTCTTGAGAGAACCTATAGCAAGTGGGGAGGGCATGGGGAAAGATCTCTTGAATTATAGTACTGCCAAGAGGAGATAAATAATGAATCCATTGATTGAGCTCAACATTTGATGGGTGTAAAATACTCTAGGTTCATATATAATTTGACCATTTAAGATGCATTAGATATGCCTACCCTATTTGAACTTATGGTACAATATCATGCACTAGATCCCCCTTAGGAAGAAAGAAGAGTGATAATTAATCTTGTTATCAACATTGACTAGTTTTTAGACTTAGAGTATTATTGTGTGATTGAATAAGTTATTCCTTATGAGGAGATAAGTGAGGATACCTATAAAACTTTGGGTGCTAGCTTAATAACATAAAACATGAGAAAAATCATTCTAGTTCATCAAATGTTAGTTGTGTAGATTAGTCAATAGCCCATAAGAAGTGGTCTGATGCAACAAGTGAGTAGTATCATGCCATTGAAGTTAATGGTGTTAATAGTAATAATGGGGCTACTACCCAACCTAATGACTAGAGGCATCAAAGGACCACCACTAGGACAAGTACCAGGGGGAAAGCACCTTAGATGTTACCACCTCCCCAAAAAATATATTATGGAATGACCATGAACCTACTAAAATATCATGACATGGAAAATGTGGTAGAGCATGTGGTAAAATGTGAACTTTAATGGCATGCTAAGGGTATAACCTAGTTTGAGCACAAGGAAACATAGATTGTGACAACTCTACTTGATTACACTCATACTTGGTATAGGAAATTTGATCCTAACTAAAATATTATTGATTATGACACTTTTAAGGAAGAATTCGTATAGTAATTTGATATACCCAAGTTTTAACAATAGAGAATCACCATGCTCAAGGAGATTAACCAAACACTATCAAAGAGCATGCACATGTATGATACTAGGTTCAATATTCTTCTTTCAAACCTTCCTTATGATATTCACCCCTCCCATCATGTGTAATGGTTTATTAGATTATTATTAGTACCTTTTAGAAGAGCATTATCTATGAAGACATTCATAGAACCTTGAGAAGTGCTTGAAGTCGCATTCTAAGCCAAGGTAGTTGGGAGTGTCGATAAATGAATCAACCCTTTTATGTAGATGTAAATTTCATATATGGCCTTTCAAATATATATGTTAACTTCTAGTTCATCACAATATTATAGAATCATATTATGGTGCACTAAGTGCAAGACATAAGGCCACAATAGGAATAACTACCCCAAAAGGAATGTGTCCACATTGATTTTAAGTTATGAGGTTTATTATAAGACATATGATGTTTGCAAATGCCATTTGTTACAATGTAATAATCAAGTTATCACAAACATCTACTTATGGTTGTGAAAATCATATACTCATACCACAACTAATTGTCATGTGATATATGAGATGTGTGAAAATATGGAGAGAGGGACATGAAAAAAAACTATAGTAGCTAGAGGGTAGATAACCCAAGGAAATGAGGGATATGTCCATTAGAATGTAGGATATGAGATGAACATAGGTGATAAAAGGTGAGGTAGAGGATGAAGTAGATGAATATTCCCACTATAATCATGTTATAAGTATGGCTCGATTGAGCACTATTAGTACAACTGACCTACACATGTAATCTGTGTATTATTGAGGAACACATAAGGTTGAGAAATGCATAGAATTATACAAAAAATTAACTCAAGGATATCTTGGCATATATAAGGGCACACAAATGATCTAACATGAGCCAAAAATATATAAGTGGGTTGTGAAGGTGTAACCAACTTGCACAAAGCCAATCAAAGTGTTGGCAACTAATCATAGTGGGTTTACCACTCAGCCTTTAGTTGTACTAACACCAAAGTTACACCTAGAGTATGGGTAATTGAGTACATTACATGGCTATAACCCAAGTTGGTGCCTTAACCTAGCCTTGTGTGTCAAAAAGATGTTCTACAGTAGGACATGAGCATCAATCAAAACCTATAAGAAGAAATCCAACTAGCATGAGGCCTAAAAGTGCAAGTTGCCACCTCATTATAGAATAAATATAGATAAGAGATTGAAATATAAGATCTAATAGAGATCCTACACCTCCTCTATATAAGGAATGTTTTCCCTACTAAAAAAATTCCTTTTAGGGCATGTAGGGTAAAAGCCAGTGGAAGTTACCATGCCCTATATAGAAAGGGCATGAGAAGTAAGGAATACATAGAATGTAGAGTATGATCAATAAATCCTTGTAAATTCCACTATTTATGGTTTTTTGGTATTTGAGGTCCTTCTAGACACTAGTACTAAGGTTTATATTTTGACCAAGAACACATGGGAAAAGATGGGCAGGCCAACCTTGAGGCCTTCACCCCATGTGCTTTTCATGGCTAATAAGACTAAAGTAAAACCCATTGAATTATGAAGAGAACCATTGTATATATCATGATCTATAAGTTCCACATTTAATTTGAGGTAATCAAGTTGGTATAATAAGATAATTACCCAATGCTCTTGGGAAGGCCATGGTACTACACAAATAATGCATACATACGCTTCAAGAGGAACTACATGACCTTTGAAAATGACAAAGAGAGAGTAGAGATCCCATTATCAAGTGACCAAGGACCCTTTACATATAAATTTTTGATCTTGAGGATGAGATCAACCATATATATAACATCATGGGGAAAAGTGTCAAGAATCTCAATCCCAATGACCAAAGAGTATTATCTTGGGAAGATGGACAATTAGCCTCGAAAACCACTGACATTGCTTGTGACTGATGGGTTGAATAATATTATGAAACCATTATTTGAAGGTATCATTTATTATGTGTGAAGGAACCAAAACTTATGAATATTTTTTGGGTCCAAATTGATCATACTCTTAAGATACGGGTCCTTTGTGCCAAGAAGGGCAAGAAAGTGTTTTGCAAGAACAAAGAAAAACATGCAGTTCTCCCAAAGTATGAAGGGAGAAAACATATAGAAGAGGATGTCTATGACCTAGAATCATGTGTCCCAAATGAGATAGACAATATGGGTACACTGATGTATAGTTTAAGGAACATTGTCGCTCATTGGTGGGTAGTGAAAATGCCTAGCTTTCCAACTTGGCATGGTGTAAAAGCATAAATACATACTAGATTTAGGAAAATTAATTAGGACCTAGACATCTCCCCTACTCTAATGATGCTTACCCTATATCACATGTGTACTTATGTGAATAAACTTTGATTTTTTGTAGGGAGAACATGCCAAACAACTTGTGGGTGTACACCTTCTATAAAACCTTGATGTGGGAACAAGCATGGTACTCCATCAACATAATGTGGCATGAGATAGAAAATTGGGATGAACTCAAGGAGAGGTTAGTGAAAACCTTAGCATTTTCTTCACATAACTTATAATTAATCAAACCACTATAAGTGATTCATAGAGTAGTATTTAAAGATACTACCATCTTTGAGGAACACCTAAGAGAAATGTTTAAGGAAAAAGGGCTGGCACTCTTGACTTTATTTAAGTATCAAGAACTCAATAGTGATGCAAGTGAAGAATAATATGAAACTTTGAAGGAATATAATTGGATGACCTTGATAGATAAGAAGAAACTAGTGATATAAATAGGTGATATCACCCTTAGTGAAGAACACCCAAATCATCTTTACATAGAGACAACTAAGGGAAATCAACAAGTTGAAGACTCGCACTACGTAAGGAATGAGCCCTACTTCACATTTATTGAGATCACCAAGGTAGACATAAATGTATAATGGGAACCACATATGGTTACTATAGTCACATGTTGTTTTGACACAGAGCTGGTATAAGTTATGGATCTCCTAAAGGAGTTCAAAGACTTATTTCCTAAGAATTATTAAGACATGAAGTTAACCTACCCATCCCTTGGGAAAATGATTATAAATTTGGTGGATGGCACTAGACCTATCAATAAGTTCCCCTAAGAATGAATCCTAATATCCATTCCAAATTCAAGATAGAGATTGATGGTATGCTAGATGTAGGCATCATCTACCCTTTACATGAATCTAAATAAGTGATCCCCATGGTGATTATCATCAAGAATGATGGGTGTATTTCTATTTGAATCAATTATAAAATGTTGAAAACTACCTACATCACTAACCCCTTCCTAAATCCATTTTCTAATGAAGTCTTGGATGGAATCATAGGCTATGAGATCTACACCTTTATGGATGGGTTATTTAAATACCATCAAGTCTAGATTAAATAGGATGACAAGCTCAAAACAACCTTTTTTATTAAATGGGGCTATTTCACTTATAACATGATATCATTTGGAATCAATAATGTTCCAACCATGTTATCTATGGTGGTGATCATTGCATTCAAGGACTACATCCACAAGTTCCTCCAAGGGTACCTAAATGACTGGACTATGTATGGGCTCATCAAGGACCATTATGATAACATGTAGACTAATGTTTTAAAGGTTTAGGTATCTAAAAATATCCTTAAACCTAAATAATTTCATCTTCATGACACCCTTTTTAACCTTGCTCAATCATATCATCTATAAATATGGTATGCTCATCAATCTCATGAAGATTGTAATAATCATTCAGCTCTAAACCCCTTCAATAGAGAAATATGTTTGTACCTTTCTTGGCCATTGAATTTATTATAGGAAATTACTAAGGATCTATGAAAAAAATTTGGTGCCACTATAGGATTTCTTATGAAATTATGGTCCATTTATTGGGACGCAGTGTAAGAGGATGCCTTTAAAACTTTGAAGCTCAAATTGGCTAGCATGCCTATTTTATATTTTCCCAACTGGATGACCCCATTCTACATCCATATCAATGCATTTAGCTCTACAATTGGCACCATCCTAGTGCAACCCAATAAATGTAAATTGGATCATCCCATCTCCTTCATAAGCAAAAAAATGACCCAAGTAGATTAAAATTATACAAAAACTAAGTGCAAGGTATTGGCTATGGTCTATACCCTAAAAAAATTTAGGAAATACATGTTGGAAACTCCATTCATCTTCTTCATGGAGTATGAGGTTATTAAGTACCTTATGAATAATTTCATCCCCATGGGAAAATTTGTAGATGGATAGTTATGTTTTAACAATTTTAGTTCTTAGTTATTGTCAACCCTGGAAAATATAACTCATGCCTAGACCATTTATCCCACATCAATTATGATGATGTAGCAGTGATTATTAAGGATGACATAATAGATGCATAATAATATAGTGTCCATCATGTTCATGAGAACTTTATGGAGATAGCCACTTTACTAACATATATATATGTTCCCTAGACTATGCCTACCAATGAGAAAAAATAACTCATAGTTCATGCTACCCCTTTTTAGCTCATCAACAAGGAATTATTTAAACTAGGTAAAGATGATGTCATGTACTGATGTGTCTTATAACATGAAATGGACTCAATTTTATGCGAGGTGCATGAGGGGATAATAGGAATCCATTACATTGGAGACACAATGGTGCACAAGGTATTTCAATCAAGATTATGGTAGCGAAGTCTATTATAAGATGCAAAAGATTATGCCAAGGCATGTAACATAATCCAATGCATATGGAATCCCAAACACTAAAATTAGATACCTCTCATCCCCATTATTTCCTAAGAACCATTTTATAATGTTCCATTGATTTTTATAGGATGATCACTCCTATAATAAGGAAAATAGGTACAATATATATTCTAGTAGCTACCAACTATTTCACCAAGTGGACTGATGTAACACCATAGATATAAGGTTCATATAGGAGAACATCATAAGTCACTATGGGTACCCACTTAGTTTGAATAGTGATAGAGGCACACACTTCATCAATGAAACTATGTAGATCTTATTGACCAAATACATGGTGGTGCACCATAAGACAATGCCTTATCATCCATAAGCTAATGGCATAGTTGAGGCATTAAACAAGATCCTATGGATGTACCTCACTAATATATACAATGTTTTTTGTAAATATTGGGATGATTGAGTATTAATAGTATTATGGACATATCACACAACCTACAAGCACCTGAACAAAGCTACACCATTCTAACTAGTGTTTTTCATAGAGGTAATTCTATCGATGGAGTTCTTGGAGATATCATTTTGCATTACATGTATTGGTCAATTGGATGACCAAAAATCCTTGAGTCTGAGGTTGGAGAACTTGGAACACTTGGATGAGATGCTCACCCAAGTAAGATGGATCCAATAAATAGAGAAGGTGTGCTAAAATCTTTGGCATGATAAGCATATTAAGTGAAAGCTACTAATTTAAGGAGCATTGGTCTTGCTCTATGACTCCAATTACTTCAATCACTTGGGCAAGTTGTAGATAAGGTGGATGTGTTTTCATGTCATCCATAACATATTGGAGATAAGTGAATGCATGTTGCACATGTTATCTAGTGAAATGTTCCCTAGGCATTTCAATGGAAACTAATCAAATTCTTATACGCAATAGGATGGTATTTCACTATCATAGACTAACATCCTAGTCACAAGTTAGTTATGTTATGCTAACCCAAATAATGTTTTTTTATGAGCCAAACATTTCCTTGTATTTTGTGTTGTTTTTTTGAGTGAATAAGTGACACTTTAAGGCTCACTAGTAAAATCTTCTCATGCTTCCACACATAAATCAAGCTAGATGAGTTAAGTATAAATGATTTATAAAGAACTTGAGTCCAAAAACCTAAGTTATGAGTGCATGAAGTTGTCCAGATTCATAAAATAGGTGCATAAGATCCTCATACATAAGGTTCAAGAAGTGATTCCCTTTAGGCCCACAAGAATCTAGGCTAACACTTCCATGCATAATACTAGTCACGTGAGTCAAATGAAATTGATTTATTAACATGTAAGGATAGACACCAAAGTTTATAGGTACATGGAATTTTTAAAACTTTGAAAAATCACAAGTACCAAGTAACAAAGAGAGGTGCATAGGATGTTAGTGTGCATAAGATGAAAGAGAGCTACACAAGATGTTAAGTTTACAAGACACCTAGATAATGAAGCACTAGAAGACCAATCCAATGGATTTGTATGGGGTAGGGTAGACCAAGGTAAGAGAGTAAAGTGTAGATAAATCAACTAAAAAGGGAAAAAATGCTTGAAATAGAAGCATAATAGGAAGAGAAGATGGAACCTTGGATGTTGAATCTCATGCATGTGAGGTGTTGTTCTCATGTTACTAGGAGGAAGGTGAAAGTTGCACAAAGTGAATAAAGTGCATGAGAAGATCATCAATATAAGTTATCATTCACCCAAAGTTAGGTGGGAAGTGATCATTTGATTTAAATGTCACTTCACCCAAAATATTATTAAGAGAATTTATTAAAGTGATGATAGAGGCACAAAGATCTACATTGAATGCATATGTGGTAGTGCATTTTCATGGATTTCATGGGTTTTAGAAAAATCTAATAATCTAGGTACCACCATGCCATTACTCTCTTATAAGTAATAAGGTAGATTAATTAGGGGTATAAAGTATCGAAGGGACAACTAGTTTAGGTAAAAATCCTCAATATAATTTGAAATAAGAATGCAAATCATAGAACCAAAGCAATAAAATTCTACCATAGTGAAACCTTAAGAACCCATAGATGTAAAAATTCAATGACCAAATAGAGAGATGAATTACATTCCCTTTGAGATTGACATAGAGAAGTATGGGGCATGAATTGTGAAAGAACAAGGTAGTATAAAATTTGAGTGATGTTGAGACCATCATTAATAATAAGCAAAGATTGAGATATAAATTTAAAGTTATAGATCTCATGAATATGAGGAGCACCAATAGACATTACAGGCATTGACAAGTTAAATAGACCATGCTTCAACATTAGTCAATTTAGGATAGGGAAAAAATGCATGAGTTTTGATCCTCACCAAGTGTAGAAGGACACCAAGAGGGAATACATAGTTGAATATATGACCAATACAAAGAAGAAAATGTAGTCAATAAAAGGAATTAGCATCACTAAGGTTGATCTTGAGGTACTTATAAATATGTCCTACTAGGAAATGTAATTTCCCATGGAATTGTTGGTAGGATAAAATTCGGCATCTTTTTTGCACACCTACCAACTCAAAGAATACAACCAGCACACCTCAAGTAATGTGAAAGATCTATCACAATACTAGGTGGCTAATACAAGGGTATAACTTTAAGTGGGCATGACATTATTTAATGTTTCCATTTGGGATAGAATGGTGACCACTGGCACAACTTAGCTCTATTAGTTTCCATGTTTTTTGAAGCTAGAGAAACTCATGTAATTCCTCCTCTTACACATATATGGATACTACTTCTAATTTTTTGTGAGGTGCATGTAGTTGTCAAAAATCCTTATCTATAAAATCATCAAGTTCCCAAACTCTAGTATAGATATCCACCAGATGATGGTGGATGATGTTGAAGTTTAAAGGATCATGAAACTCCTTAGCTACTACAAGGGAGGATTCATTTTCCTTATAAAATATATCAAGGAACCTGAAACAAGGGTGGAGGCATGACTTGTATGTTCAAAACTTTGCCCCAATAGTTGATGGACAAACATCACCAAGGCCTAACTTTGTATCATCTACCACATGGCACAAGGGGTTAATTTTAACATGACAAAGTTCATTACAAAAGAAATGGTGAAGAATGTGCTTGAATCTCATGTGGTGTGAGACACCTTCCAGTGGGGGTCAATGCTACTTCTAATTGTAATGGAGGACATTGACATGCCTAATGGTGACAAGGACAAACTTTGGGTCTTTCTAATGCATAAGGACTCCCCAATGTTGAAGTATAATAACTTCACCTATCCCCTCACATTTTCCTAGAAGTATAAGACATGAGTAATGGATTGGCACACCCAATATATCAAAGTATTAAGGGTGGAATGGTACATCCCCAAGGAGCTCCCTCAGAATATATTTTGAACAAAAACCTTTGTCATGATGCAAAACTTCTATACAGTGTGCTTGGTGTTCATAGATGGAAAAAAATAGGTTGGATTAAGCTCCATTACACATTTTTAGCCAAATAATTTACATTTGTGCTTAGCAAAATCCCTAACACATAGTAGTTAAACATCCTAATATATGTGTAAGAGGAAAAACTACCAAAGATGAGGAGGATGACTTAGATCACAATAACCTCTATCTCCTCTATAAATAAGTGATCCTCAAGCACACCCACATGATTTATTATGATATAAAGTTGAGAAATAAGGGCATGCACCCCAAGAAGGAAAATGACCTTCCCCTCAAAATTGGTGAAGAAGGAAATTTTTTTCTAGTAACATAGAAAAAATTCCCCCAAAAATGTGGGGAGAAACACTAGAATAAATTGAAGAGTAACTTACGTTGAAGATCACATATCATGATGAAGTAACTCCCTCTACCCCAAATAAGAAGGATGTGACCTTCATGATGGGGATTTATTCACCCAAAAAAATGAGAAGAAGTACAAGGGGTGAGTTGTAATTCCTGAAATAACCTTGGAAAAGATGGAGGCACAAGAGGCACATGAAGAAATGGAATCACAAAAGGCATGTGAAGAGATGGAGGATGAAGAAGAAGTAGCAGTAAGTGTTTTCATTGTCCAAGAAGAAGAAACAAAAGAAGAGCCTAATTACAAAGAAGTTCAATAATCCCTCCAAGCTATCATTACCCACATACTTGAAGAAGAAAAGAATATAGCGCTTGCATCATCCAAAGAACACACTACACAGCCTCCCTAAATTGAGGAGGAAAAGAGAGAATCATGGAGTAATTTGGGGAAGAGTGAGGTATAAATATTAAAGGTGTTTATGCTAGAAGATAAAAAGGGATGCCATGAGGAAGAAAGGTATGACTTAGGAGGAGATTGAGAAGGTAGAGGAGGAAGAAAAGAAGGAAGAGGAAGAAAGGGCCTTAGCATAGGCCAAATAGAGGAAGGTCAAGAAAAATAAGGCCATGGAAGAAAGGGCCAAGAAATAGGAGGAAGAGAAAAAGGTTACTGCAAGCATATAACTAATGGATGAAATAGTAATAAAATCACCTAGCACCCCCATTGGTGTAATAGACTAAAATGCATAATAGGCATGCCCAAGAAGTAAAGGGGCACTTGGAGATAAGGAAGGTGATGATGGAACCTTGAAATAAAAAATAGAGAGTGTTTAAAAAACCTAACATAAATAAAAGGGTGAAGTTCTTGTTGAGGAAGAATAAAAAGTAGATAGAGGGAACAAGTCTAAAGAATAAACCCTATTTGAGCAATAAGAAACCTCAAAGGGAAGAACCAAAGAGATAAGTATCACTAATGAAGAGGAATAATAATAGATGAAGTTTTTCATCTTTGAATAAAAAGGCATGAGCCAAGCCTAATAAAAAAGGCATAGAAGGGTTAGACATATGAAAATTATTACATGTTTGAGTGCATTCCCCCTAATTTTGTCATAATTAAGACATGCTAATAACTATCATTTAATTTTTATAGTTATATGGATGATCCTCATTTTAAGGTACCATAGAAGACCATACTAGGCACAAAAAAGCTAGATGGGCATGATTCCCTTATCTAACCCCTGCATGATGAACCTAGTAAGGTTGGCAAATGAACTCATCTAGATGGCCTTGAAGTCACATGGAAGAATATCATCAATGATGTTAGGGATTTAAAATGGAAGAAGATCATGCTAATAATAGAAGACAAAATAAAGTCCATAAATTTTAAATTAAAACATCTAGTTGATTGTGTAGGAAGCTGATCTATCCATCTTGGATGGCATTGACACTTCAAACCTCTCAAAGTTTGATAAGGTATGCATTCTAGTGGAGTATATTCTCCCAAGGTTGAAGGTAAACCCAGCATAAAAGAAGAGGAGGACCCATGCACTATGATCTAATAGGTGGAAGGCCTCTTTACACAAATTTAAGAGTGTATAGATGTATCTAATGCCATCTTATATAGATTCTCTAATTAGGCATCAATCATAGACATGTGCCTTAATAAGGTAAAGGATGAGAAGGAGGAGTTGATGGCAAAGGTTTACACTATAAGGAAATTAAAGCCTAGCAAAATAATGGATAATTTTAATGCCTTAAACACACAAATAAAAGACCAATAATAAATCCTAGAAGCACTCTTCGAAACCTTTTACACCAAGGATTGCAAACAAGGAGAAATATTGGATAGTGGAGTGGCAAAATATAATGCAAGCCTCGAGGCCTTACAGAAGGATTTAAAGAAGACAAATGTGATTTCACTCAACACTACCTCTATGAAGATAGATAACATTATTTAAGAACTCAATCTCTCCATTAAGGTCTTTGACGACTTCAATGTTAAACTAAAGAAGAGCATGCCTAAGTTTTACACAACAAAATCCTTAAAAGACTAGTCATAGAGTGGCCTAGAAATTTTTTATGGGGTAATGTTAGGACCCTAATTCATATAATTATGGATCCATACCAACTTAGTAGACATCTTAGCATGAGTCAATCACTTATTATTATTGTTTTGACATCTTTCCACTAGCTGGAGGAATCATCATAGACCTACCACCAGCTAGCAGGTAGTTACTTGGCTCCTAGGTTTTAAGGGCATCTTCTTGAGTAAGCTACACATGGTGATCACATCAAAAATGGAACATGGTGATGGAACTATAAGAATGATCAACCAAGGCTCTAACTTATCACTTGATATGCACTCTCCACCCTAACATGAAGATACTCCTAAGTGTTATAAATCTAAACTTGATCTTGTTAGTAAAAGATGTGAATTGAATTAGCAAAGATTTATATAATTGGGTCTATATATCATGTCAAGGACACCATTAGAATAATTTTTAACCTAGATGCATTTAAGGATCCAATAGTATCACCTAAGCTCACCTATGATCCCTTGGGCCATCTAGTAGTATAGATAATCATTTAATCTATTTTTTAATATGAACTATACTCTGTATTTGGAGGATAAAGTAAATGAAGATTGGTTACTATAATACATGGTGTCTTTTTGATTGAATGTCTTTCAATTCATTATTGAATTTCATAATTTTTAGAATAGGTATAATGATTAGTTTAATATATGAATGATAATTTTTAGAAAGCTTTTGATCCAGGATGTTAATAGTATCTCTATAAAAATGATGATGTCAATATAACTTGAAAATTAGCCTAAGTATAGGAAAAGTCATGTGCCCAAGATTTGATACCCTTATCAAGAGCACTAGCCTAAGCATGAACCCATGATATAAAGTAATTCCCTTAACCCATTGAATTTTTGAATGGTTCTAAGCACAGTAAGATGAAGGCATGTACCCTTGATACAATAGAACCACCAAACATAATCTTGTGCCCTTATGACCAGAATGAGTTTCCCGAATAGGCTTTGTGCCTATAGACCATCAGACTCCACCTAGAATAGATTGATCCAATGAACCTACCAATGTTTTTGTTATAATGAACAAGTCTTATGAAGCATGAGTTGTTCCATGGCACAACTAGCCCAATACGAGGCCCAATTATTTATCTATTGTGCTTTGGGTGAGCACATAAGGCTTGCACCTTATGTGAATTGATGCCAGCATAGCTATGTGGTAAATTTTGAGTGATAATAGAACACACCTTATTTTTTCCTCATTTTACAAAGTTTAGAACTGATTTGGAATAGTCAAATAAGCAGCTAACTAAATAAATAAAGTGAAAACCCAATTAAACTACAACAATTTCTTCACTAAATATGAAATTGTGAATAATGCATAGGTAATACCTCTATGACATGACCCAATTGATATGCCCCCCATTTTAAGGTTATGGGAAATATAATATATTAGTCACCTTATCTCAAAAGGATAAGTTAACTATAAAATATGTGAATGTATCATGTATCATAGAAGAGTAGCATGTCTAGGTAGATATAATAATGTGTTACATAGTATGTGATCACATCAAGTCTTCAATATGCATGATATAAATAATGTAAATTTATAGATATAAAAGTACAATCTCAATAAGAAATCAAGTAGACACACATAATATCACTCCAAATAAAATAAAAATATAATAGTCCAAGGATATCTCAAATAATGGGCATATTCAAATGCCACACAATCGAAGGAACATGACTTAGTAAAGTGTCTACAAGGTAAGTAATGATGTATTCAAATGTCAAATTAAGTGAATAAAGGCATAGGGGACACAAAAAATGGATCATATGTAAATGCTTAGATAAGACAAATAATAACAAGCAAGTAAAGGTACTCAAGGAAGTGTACAAATGGAAAGTATGGAACATAAGCATCTCATTCTAATCCCTAGATATATGTGTTATAAAAATAAAATTTTTAAGTATAGAGCATATCAGGTATATTTTGAAATATATAAACATGGATAGAGGCATGCATAAGTATATAATATAATACATGATAATGGAAAATGATCATAGAATGATATAACATGGGTGTATCATGATCAAAGAAGTGGATGCACCTAATATCCATATGACATGAGTAGATGGAAGGCCTAACATCCAAAATTACATAGATCATATGCCTGGGTATGCATGTGTCACACTCAAAACATGTGTGAAACATGTGTATATAGAAATGAGTAATATATTATCTACCAACATGTAACTAAAAAAAAAGATGTTAAGGACCTAATAAAATATGTAAATTTAGATGCTAAAATTATTTTTGGAATTTTTATTTTTGATTATTTTTGGTATTTTTGGAATATTTGAAAATAAAATATTATCCTATGTTGTCATCTAAAGGATGGTCATAGGTATCTCCCTACTTATGACCTAGAGCAATAAATTGGTGGTACTACCAAAAAACATGTATATGTGTAATATCTATCATTATAGGATCTATGATTCTATACATATGTATAATAGTACTATGTGATCATGAAGAAACAATAGGAGGATTGAGGATTTGTGGAGCCCATCATTAAATAATCCATGTTTTTTTAAGTGGTAGTAATAGTAACATGGTTGGTTGTTCTATATATCTGAATATACTATGTAGGAGTATATGAGGATTCCATGGAATCCACTATGTGTCTTTAATGTAATGGTATCTCAAGTACTGGTCATCCAAGAAAATGGATTGCATGTTACTTACCCTTTATCAGAGAAACAAACTTAGTAAGTTTCATAATTAACTGTTTAGGTATGAATTTATCTTATTCCATTGGATGCTCATATAGAATTCAAGAAACATTAGTCACCCAATTGGAATGAATGTATATAACACACCCATGCACTATAGAAGGTATTGCATAGAGTGAATGTATCCAATTTCACCCCAATAACATATCAAAGACACTCATTTAAGGTATATTATAAAATATAGTAACCACATGTGTTTCACCCACCTATAAAGGTACATTACTCTCACCAAGAAATTGTTATGAGGTCCTATAAAATGCTCTAGCTAATTTAATCAAAGGATGTAAATAAACTTTTGTATAAAATAGATGTGTAAGTAATTTCATGGTGAAAACATTCTTTATTACACCATTATCAATCATAACAATGTGTATAAGTTTATGATCAAGGTATGATTGAATGAATAATTAATTAATATCTAAGTCATGATCCCTAATATCATTATCATCAAAAGTAATACAATATCTCTAAAGTATGGGCAGTGAATGTCATATACAAGTACCAATAATCCTAAATAATGGGTTCCCATAATGTGATGAAGGATAATGTGCATTATATGTCATTTATAATTTTTATTCCTTATTATGATAGTCTTATAAAGGGTTGTTAAATATTTTATGATTCTAGTGATCACCAAGTTATGAGCCTAATTCCTTTGGAGAATCATCAAATGTAAATTTTTGGTCATCGATAAGGTTTTGTATTTTATTATTTGAGGTAAAATATTTGTTCAAATAATTCTTAGGTCCTTGGTGATTGTCAGAATAAACATTTGAATCATATCATTTGGGTAGAGTTTCAATCATATCAACCTCTATAAGATGAGGGAGAGATATGAGGTGACACTCCACAATCTTCAAAATTAATTAAGTTGGAGACTTGGGTAAGCATGTAAATTTTATCCTTGGTAAAATAGATAAGATAATCTAATTAGGTTATTGTGACACTACATTAACCATAGTAGTTGTTTCTTTTTTAGTTTCTTTAGGATTCACCTTATAACTTGGTTTGATAGTAAAATTTATATTTGATGTATTTGGTGTGTTTACTACATACTTAAGTTTTTTCAATGAGATAATTTTCATTTCATTATCATGAAAAATATGGTATAAGTCATTGAAAGATTTGAACTATTTAAAAATAATAGACTCATGTAACAGGGAAATCAAATTTCTATTGAAGATGTCTTGAATTTGATCATCTTCCATTGGATTAGTCATTTTATCAAACATTTTCTTGTATATTATGACAAATTCATTGATTGGTTCATTAGTTCCTTGTTTTATCTTTGTAATTTGGGAATAGGAAACCCTTTTAGTAATTTTGCATGATAAGTGTGCCAAAAATTGATCTACAAGAAATTTGAATGTTTTTACTGATTATATTGGTAAGTCATAAAACCAACTTAGAGAATAGTCATTGAGGATCCTTGGAAATAATTTAAAATTTTATCATTCAAGGCATAATCATGGAATGCCAAGTAGAAATATTGAAGTTGTTATTCAAGATCACCCTTGGAATCATAAAATGTGAACTTAGGTGCAAAAAATTTAGTTGGAAAAGGGTAAAAATATTTTAGGTGCAATAGATTTATGTAACACCTATTTTGAATCAATAGCATAAGGTGATTTTATAGAATTTTGTGCAATATTTATAACCTTGTCTTGCAACAATTTTATAGTTTGGACAATATTTTGCACATATTGGTCATTAAGGTTTTAATGTTTAGAAGTCACCAAAGGATGTGTATCTATAGATTGAGTGGATATACATAATGAAACTATTAATTGGGTTGAGGTATTAATGTTTTGAATGTAATATGTATAAATAGTAGGATTTATTTTAGAGAACAATGGGATAAACACATAACCCATGACCCCATTATAAGTATGAATTGATGATGTGCTCAAGGGGAGGGTTATTGATATATTGGGATGGCCCATATCTCTAATAACATGATCGATATATGGACATATTTATTCATTTATGATTTATGATTTTTTATTTTCCAATACGGTGTTGAATATCTCATCAATATCCTAAGGGTTTTTATAGATATGGGTTTAAAATATAAAGATATTATACTTTCTCTAGATCTATTTGTTTATGTTCATTGGTTTCATTAGATTCATCATTTTCATGATCAGATTCATTTTCTATGATAACCTCTTCAATATGTGGTTTGAATTCATTATTAGCATCTTCATTAGGTAAAAGATTGGTTACTTAATTGGTTGGATCCATATTAGGTGTACAATGAGGAAGATATAGGAGTTATACAAAAACACCTACTAATTTATGGCTATGCCTAGGTTGCATACAAATGATAGAGTAAATATAGAAAAATACAACAATAAAGAACCTCAAAAGGCTGAATATGCTAGGATAAGCTAAGGTTTATATAAAGAGATAAGTTTACCAAATTTTTAACTCTAAATTGATATGGGTCGATATAGTATAGGGTTAAGGATATATAAATGAATAAGTTCAAGGGTAAAAAACAAATCTATAACAAGACAACTAATTGTGAACTTATATAAATAATATTATAAATTTAAATGTTGAGATATGCTAAAAATAATAAGTAAAACTATCAATTGACATTAGAATAAATGGAAAACAAGATTAATTATCTAGTTTACCATGTGCATGTAGATCTGATATGGTATAGGCTAGAATTAGACTAGATATAAATTCTAGATCAATTGTTAGATTCTATATATTTTTAATATGTGGGCCCAAATGCTTGTATTACATCTGGATGGTCACATCAACACACCTGTCTAACTTAGACATAGGTGTCCAGTATTAAATATTGAATATATCTAGATGTGACCACCTAAGACCTTTTGGGTTTTTTATTACCTTTGATTTGGTTTAATCATATCTCACCCATAGGTTGTCATTCCTTGTCAAATGATCAAACCCTAGTTTTTCATCTTCAAAGTGACTATGGGAAAAATGGGTTAGTGGGATCATTATGTCGAGCTTCCCCAAGGACCCCTATCTAAATGGTCTTACCTACATATCCAATACTCTAAATACAGACTCAAACTTATGTGGTTCTCCAATGCATTTTAGCTTATGTGTGCATAAAGATGCAATGTGTGATAAGCAAGTACATAGAGTGACCTAGATTTTAACTTATAAAATGTGCTCATGGGATGATCTTTTATTTTAGATTAAGGTAAAAACAGGTTTTGAAGGGGCCCCGAAACCCTATAACAGAATCAAGAAAGATAAAGCGTTAACATGCACCAGGAAAAGTATTCCTGAAACCTACTAAAAAGTAGCATCAGCCTAAGGTTATACAGGGACAACCTCTAAAATCATTATACATTCAGCCCCCTAATTTCCAAATAATGATATTTTATTATTTCATACCGATGTGGATAATAATATTGATATAGATATAGGGATATATAGGTAATAATTTGTCACTTGAATTCTTGATTGAGTGTTTTTATTAAGTTTCCTTGTGAGATGCTAGGTATTTTCTAGGTGAGGAATGAATTAGGGATGATCTTGTGTGTGTGTGTGTGTGTGTGTGTGTGTGTGTGTGTGTGTGTGTGTGTGTGTGTGTGTGTGTGTGTGTGTGTGTGTGTGTGTGTGTGTGTGTGTGTGTGTGTGTGTGTCTATATATATATATATATATAATAAATGTCACATTAAATAACATATTCTGACCATAAGGACATGTTATAATTACAAATTTTATGACTTTAGGGCATTGAACATTTAATTTGGCATAAGATACTTGTATTGACATATACATCTAGATAGGATACGAGTGCCTAAGAATTTGAAAAATAAGTATTGGTCCAAAACTTATAGAGGATGATAATAATTGGGTTTATAAAATAATACATATTATATAAGGTCTAATCATTAGAATAACATTTTTTTTACTAAGAGATAAACAATAGGCACAAAATATAACATATATGAATCTTTCAACAATAAGAAGGTTGACGAATTGAACCATATAGCCATGAGAAATAATTTATAAGAATACAAGAATGAGGTGTTATATAATTAAATTTATTATATACATAAACCATTAAAATTTTAAAATTATTTATAATCTTATTAGGGAGCCCTTGGTATTATAAATTAATTGATACAAATATTAAACCATATAGGTATGTGAGACATAACAATCAAATGAAAAATATTATTCCTATGTCTTTTTTATTTTATTTCATTAATTATGTATAATTAAATAAGTAATTAGTTAATTACATAAATGGATTAATTGTATTTTATTAATTATAAATAATTAACTAGTATTTAGTTAATTATTAATCAATAATATTAGGTTGTTCCTTTTTATTGGTGAGATACCCAACTATCTATTTTTTCCATTGTGATTTTTCATACTATTATTATTAGATTTTTCTATGCTTCTTTCAATGGGATTAATATTCATATGCATTCTCTCCTTCATGAAGGTTACACATATCACACTTGAAACATTGGATATTATTTCAATTAACATGATAAATCCATAATCTCATTCATAAATTTTTAATTCAACATTTTCCCTTTACTTGTTTATAATTTTTAGGGACTAAGACATGTCTATATTTATTGTTTTACATTAATGTTAAAAAAATTTCATCCTTTTTGAACTACTATATGTTTTCCTCACATACAATAATCGAATTTAGATTTTTTATGTAAATGGGATATATTTAAAGTGATTAATTCAAATATTGGGTGAGCCAAATTTTTAAATTAATAGATTCATAAGTTGAAAAATTATACCTAAGTATTTTAAAATCTAAATCTTCCTTTATTTTAAAATGAGCCCATTATTTATAAAAATAAAATGCTAAGAAGTTGACAAGAAGTGATACAAAAGTGAAAATGAGTCACCATGAATTTAGTATTCAAAAGACAACTTATTTTTTTTAAAACTAATATGGAAGTGACTAAAATATAATTAAGTTTTAATCCAATCAAATAAATAGTATGGGCACCATGGAGAACCTACAAAATATATTTTTGGATTTATAGAATCAGAATGAAAAAGCAAAGAAGGTTCAAAATTTTAATTAATTGTGATAGTAGGAAGGTAAAATTAGAGTCATTTCCCTCTCTTTCTTCACTTCATATTATATATATTATTATTTTATTATTTTATAAAAGAAATGATCTTCCTATACTTTTAGTCCCCTAAAATTATGAAATTAAAATCTAAACCTATATTATTTTGTTGTGTATGAATATCCTAAATCCATTTTTATAATGTAATGTGAATGTGCATAATTTTTTAAATTTAAAAGCTTACGTTTCTATCTTTTTCTTCCCTCTACTTTTTATCTTTCTAGTAACCTTTTGTTGATTCATATAGTTATGGGTCCATCCCATTTTATTATTCCAGTGCATCACCACCTCTGATTTCATGTTTTTTTCTCCTCTTTCTCTTACAAGTTTAATTTTCATGTTGGTAGAGTAGCATTAGGCTAGGAAACAAAAATAGATACATTTGGAGGCATTATACAATGATAATTCCCACACTAAACAAATATCACATGTTATTTTTTATTTTTGGGTTACATTTAATTAGAAAAAATAGAACATTAATAATTAATCAATTTTAGATCTTCCTTTTGAAATATTTTTGTCTTGTTTTTAGTGTTTTCTCTGCATTGTACTAGACATACTATTATATTGAGTTTGATAGTTGTGAATTGATATATTTAGCTTTTCATAGATCTCATGTTTCAGCCTATATATATTGAGATAAATTTTTTGATGTTCCTCTTTACAAAATTGATGGGGATATAAATATACATACTTTGGGATGGATGTGCCTTTTATAATGCTAATTTTGATGATAATTCTAGTGAGTATGATAACCATGAATGTGATGATACACCTGTTAATCCTATAGATGTGCCAAATGTCATAGACATGACTTAAGAATAGTTGAATGATTTACAATCCTAAATGGCTTGGTGTTTTGGTTTTATTACTTATTAAATCCCACAAAACATGATTTAGAAAAAAAATTGTTCCATAAGCAACCTCTATTAGATGGTTATAGTCATTTTACACAAGGTGGTGTGGCTTGTACCCCTCATGATGCTAAAATTCCTAAGCTTCCACCTAGTTCTATAGCACCCTCTTGCATTGATGTTTCTATTCCTAATACTTGTGTGACTGTACTTACCAATCCAAAGACCATTGTGCCTATAAAAGATTCATATATTCAATCTCTTGGTTTTGGACATAGTCACAACATTAATAATTCCTTTATTACTAATGCTAATATTTTTAAGGCACCTATACATCTCAATGTTAGACATACACCTAATGGTGAATCTACTTATCTAGTATTGCAATAATAACTTAATGACACAAGGGCACAAATTTTATAATTATCTCAATTTTATATAAATTCTAACCGTGTGGTTTCATATTATGACATATTACACAACCTTTTGGCTCAGGAAGTGCTTGTTCACCCCTTTCATCCATCATTCCAAGTGTCCAAGTTTACAAAATATAGTGGTAAAGGGGATCCATCTTAGTATATGTTACATATTTTATTGGATCTAAACATGACCAATTGATTATGAAAACATTTTTTTTGAGGATATTCCCTAGATTGGCTTTATTTCTTGCCTATGAGATCTATGTATGGATCACATAAATTACTTGACCTATTCCTAGTGCATAATTCAATAAAAAAAATTAAAACATTAATTTCTCCCAAATTTATCAAATAAAACAAGGAATTAATGACCATATCAATAAATATGTGCTTAAATTTAACACCATGCCTACTAAAATGTCACATCAATTACCTAATAGTGAGCTTAAAGTATATTCTCAAATATTTTTCTCAAATCACTCAATAATAAAGTCATGTTTAACATGTATGATTCATTTGATGATATTTTTCATGTGTTATGAAAAATTTAGGTTAAACTTATAGATGCTAATATGTTAAATTACACATATATTTATTATACATCGATGACATTAAGATTTCAAGGAAAAGTAAAATTCAAACCTAAGATTAATGATGCACCTAAAAAAATTACTCTATTGTGTATTAATTTGATCCATCAACCCTTAATAAGATAAAACCATATAAATTATATCATATTACAAATATATAAAATGAATAAAAAATGTGGATGTAAAATAATTAAAATGAATTGCAAATATAGCTTACTAAATATAGAAAGTAAAATTAAGGATATAATACTTAGTTGTTTTCTATATTATGTAGGTCTAAGATTGTAGGTAGGTGGTAGAAGGTCAAAAAAGTGGATTGTGATTAATTTATATTAATAGCTAGATTTTTGGCCTTGTAGATACATTAATTTTATATTTTATTCATTTTCATCTGATGCAGTGTTCTAAACCTAGTAGTTTTATCTATGTAAATCTTTCCTCTTTATTTCACTACAAGCTAGTTTGAATTTTTTTTTTGTATGTATGAGTTATCCCATGGTTTGACTATGACCATGACTGATATAAATATATCTCCTTCACTTAAAACAATAGGTCCACTTGTAATTATTAAATTAGTCCTAAAAAGGGGGAAGAAAAGTGGGTTAATCTAACCCCAACCACTCCCCCTTGAATGGTTGAGTATTCACTACATATCCAATACTCCAAAGAGGCAATTAAAACTACATATAGTTATTTCTATTAGTATAATGTGTGAAATGGTGATCATTAATTTTATGAAACCTATGTATATCCTTGATACTTAGAAACTAAAAAATTTGGGTTCGTTCTTCAATGTTTTATAATTGGCTAAGACTTACTACTCGTGACTTATTGGTAGATTAGGAAGAATAGGGTAGTCCTTTTGAATGTGTAAGTGTTTGAATATGTATGTTAAGTAATTTTTATATTATTAATATGTTTATACCTATTTATTGTTTATATGATACTCTTTAGGTACTTTCTCATGCTTCCAACATGTGAAATGTATAGGCCAACCCATATGAATGATTTAAATTTAAAATGACTGTCATTTAGAATGGGATAAAAGCATCAGACTTAGTTAGTACCATAAGATAATATGTTATTATTCTAACATTATTTTCCAAGAGACAAGAATATTGATCTAATGTTCTATATATTTCTAAATATGATAATAACTAGGTTGACATAGACTATGGGAATTATTATGGGTGATTGCTAGCAACTTGGAAAGTTTATAGCCATATAAATCTTATGGATGTGAGAGAATGCCAAATGAGATTAATTTACATTGAATATTTCATATAGGGTGAAGTTAAATAAAAAATATTTTAATGTCTAAAAATACCCCCCTTTTAGTCTAGTATTGAAATGCAATACAAATACTAGAGTAAAAGGATAAAGAGATGTACCTAAGTGTGTACAACATAGTTTGTCATTTTTATATGATCCAAATATGTATCCTAATCTACACAAACATAAAATTAAAATGTATCATTTAGTCTCCAAAAAATGAAATTTTAAAATGCATATATTAAAACTTAAAATTTAAGAGTAAGGGAAGACTACACATGTAGTTTGGTGAACCATGTTTCCCTATAGCTTGTTATAAATGATATTTACTTATTGAATAATTGTATAATGGTTACTATTATTTTTCCCTTTAGATAATTGGGGTGATAAATAACCCAAAAAATGTAACTAACATGAGGCCATATATTTGAAAGGAAAACATCCCAACCCTCACTAGAAAATACAAATGGATTAGTTCTATGGATATTGAGCATCACACAAATCTCAACCACACTAACCCATGTATAATATTTCACTACTATTATAACCACAAGATGGAAATTAGAATCCAAATATTGGTCTTAATAATTAATTCCAAGGCTAATGAGGGCATTTAATCTCAACTATGGTACTTATTTAATCATGAAGCAATCATTGTAGATGAATTTATAGATTGAAGGATTCTCACTACCAAGTACCATGGAATGTGCTAAAAAAATATAAATTATAATAAGTATGAATTTTCATAAATAATATTAATTCCTAATATCATTACTACCATTATAAATTATGATAACATGTATACATAAACCAAATTTATTCCCCATAATTTAAACTAGTTAGTGTAAATTTTACTCCATATCTAAAAAATATTAAAACCTTTAACTCATGCCATATAAAATGAGTGCATATGCCCCTAAAATCTATTTTAAACCCATCAATATCTATCCCACTTAGAGATATGAACCACTATGAAGTCTTTTTATTTTTTCATACATTTTTATTTTATACTCATGGAGGCTTAAATATTTATGACAATCCCATTAATATGCCCCATTTTGAGGTGAGGGGTGTAGCCTTCAAGTCACTCATCTTAAAATAAAAATTTGATGGTATAATTTTATGTGTAAACATGTAAGCATGTATAATCATGTCAACATATAGATAATATGTCATCCAAATAATGAATATGTCATAAAACCATGTATGAAACATAAATAATTCAAGGCATATAAGTGTGATGTGAACACATATATAGTAATTATGCATGCAGTAGGAATCATCATTTATAAATTTACTCAATAAGACTATGGATGAGAAGTTTCATGATATGGATCATATAACCACACATAAAGGGTAGGTTCATGATATGGATCATGACACCTACAAAATTAAAAAATGTAACAAGCTCAAAAATTGATGTCATGGTCAATATGCACACTATGAAAGTATACTAAATAACATATAATGTCACACATAAAATCAAGTGGCTGCATATAAGGGATGATAAATGTTTCACACAAAAAGATAAGGAGCAAAAACAAGGAAAATAAATATCACATGCATAATCCTAAGGATAAAAAAATAATATATCATTAATTATTAACCTATTATACAATTAAATAGCTTCAAAGTGGTGTATAACATGTAAGTTATTATACACCATCAAACATGTAAATGTCACAACATATTGGAATAACATATCCATGTTTAGATACTTAAATATGGATTTTATAGCATAAAATAGTCTTAAACACTTGAAAAATATTAATTAAGGCTCTACCCTTTATTCCTTGGCTTTCTCATTGTCTAAAGGCTCATGGTCTTCATCTCACTATGCCTACATGCTTATCTTATGGTCTGAATCTAATATTATAATTACCTAGATCACATTTAGCCCATAATATACTTAAAACTTTATATATATTCTTTAATATCAATTAAATAAATTCAAATTTTCTCTATTCTCCAAGACACTACCATTTAGACATGGACACTAGTGTCTAAGATCCAACACTAATGTATGTATCCTTCAAACACTCAAATTTTCAAATCATTCAATATGTGTGGGTTGACCTATTTTTATTATTTAACCTTCCATGATATTATTTTCAAAAAATTTATTATAAATATAAAAAAAATCCAACTCATTATTCATATACCAATTACCAATAAATCACCTAATCAAGTTCACTAAATCATTTACACAACTAATTTATACTACCCTATTCTTCCAAATTTTTAAATCAGTTTAAGAAGTAGTGTTCTTACATATAATCTACAAGGTGAAAAATAAATCTAACAAGCACAATTTAAATTTCTATAAAAGGACATATACTTCACTATGGATATAAGCATTAGTTTCAAGATAGAAGCATCAACACTAGTGTCCCTATTTTTATGGTAGTATCTAAGTAACTAAAGATCTATTTTTTAGAATTTAATGAATCCCTATGTACCATAAATTTGTCTTATTTCACACTTGTATATGTCATACATATATGTGTTTCAGTAAACAAGATAATTATTATCTCTTATTGGTTTTTAAACAAGAAAATTACTATTTAGCATTATATTTAGAAAAATTGCATGATTTAGTATTGTATCAGGAATATATTATGAATTTGGATTAGTTAATTGGTCTAATTTTTAGAGTAACATAATCCTTACTTGAGTAGACTATTTTCTCTTTCATGTTAATTTGTATTTCTAAAAAATATTAAACATTTGGTTAACTTGGCCTATGACTCTTCTTTGTGAAACCATATCTTAATCCAATATTCTCACTTTTTTAGAGTATCATTTTGTGTATTTATTCTATTCAATCTTTTGTCACAATATGGATCCACATTATAAGAGTACCAAGGCTAAAATTTAATATCCTTACATGAACACATTTTTCAAATCAAGCATAACTTATTAGTAGTAATAATCATATATTTGCAATTCCATTGATATTGAATAAAATCAATCAAAAATGTTAAACTATCATTATTAAAATATAAAATCAAAAACCTTACCAAAAGCAAGTGGATAATAAGAGTAATGTTTGAAAATTTTCATGGCCTAACCTACACTTAAGGTTTCTAATATTCATCATCTTACTCACACTATTCACCCATAGATTATATTAGATATCATGATCCATGATATTAATAATCAAGAATGTAGGTTATCACATCATGGATATAGTCAACATGTTCCTTCCCTCCAATTATATGCACATGAACAAAATTCTCCTTTATTCAATTCTGAATTTTTTTATAATGAGATCATGGTTTCCTTGCAAAAATCAAATGATGTGAATGTTCCTTCAAGAAAACAATTACAATTAATCAAAGTTCTTACACCTAATGTGAACTCCTTTGATAATGATCAATTTATTGTTCCCATGTTTTAAATCAATGGTAAATTTTAAATTTTTAGCACATATTATCAAAATTTAACCACTCCCACAAATCATGTGTTGTCAATGATGAGTGATATAAGAGATCTTCAAAATCATGTCACAATTCTCAAATTTTAATTATTCGCATGTCATGCTTAAATTAATAATAATATCATAGAAAGTAAACATATTACATGTGATTTTTTTGAATATCCTTATCCAAATAATTTTATTATGCCTGTGTTACCACCATTTTATGGTCATGGGGAACCCTCCATCCATTTTTTCTAATGTGTATGTTCTTTTAGTCATTGGGATAAAAAAAGTGTGTAACTTGTTAAAAAAATTGATAAAATTCTAGAAATAATGGCTTGGGATTGGGTATATAATTTTCCCAATGGTCCCTTATCCACTTTCCAAAATCTAGAATAAATATTCTTGTTATATTTTCATAAGCATGATGTGTCTGAATCCTCATTCGATCATTTACAAGACTTGAGTCAATATGATGAAGATTCTATTCATAGCTATGTTATAAGGTTTAAAGATATAATACATTACTTAACATTTTTACCCTTAGATTTTTAAATACAATTCATATTGAATAGGGGCCTTATTCCTCAACTTCAATAAATTATCATTACATAAGACTTATACTTCCTTTAATACTTTACATATGGATGTGCAAATGTATGAATTTGAGCTAGTAGACAATAAAACAAATTAAAATCCTATTTATTAAAAGGAAAAGACTTATCCTTACATATATTTATTTTTATTATGATTTTTATGTCATTTTATTTATAAATAAGATATTTATTATTTTGACATGGTTCTAAACCCCAAATACGTTTATTACCTTATCAACACCTTATGATCAGTTAGCAAGCATAATTCATTGTATCACTACAATAAATATCTCTCTGATCTCCATTTATCCCCTTTATCTCCTCTTCATACTTCGCACACATATAGTTAAGTCTTGAGATCACATATTGGTTTGTATGCATGCCTAATTATTTAGTAAACATGCCAATAACACTAGGTATATTGTTTCTTATAACCAAATCATAAATCTCATATGTGTTTGTCACTTATATTATTAGTATTTGATTATTCCAAATATGTATGGAGGAGGAATTGAAAAATCCATAAAAAAATAAAAATCCAAATTATTTAAAATAAAATGCAATGATAAAAAGGTAAAAATAGACATTCAAAATTCAAAATCACACCAAAAGATGTGATTCATATACTAGCACATCTCCTAATCCTAATCAAATTTTAAACTCCATATTTGGCCTCATGATAGAGCTGAGGTCCATTATGGTGTGGTAGGCTATGATAGGAGATTTCAAAATACTTTCTAGTGTTACCTACTTTCTCATGCAAGTACGTAATCTTCATAGTATACTAATGCCTATGAAAGGTGTCCTGAGGAATGGGGAACATGTTATAGGAAGGTAGGTCCATTTAAATTTTATTATATATAATCTTCACGAGTTAATATTATTACTACACTTATTTTGCCACAAATTTTTGTGCTTATTGTGAACAAATACCTTTTGCATTTGGCATATATTAAATTCTTAGCATGTACCTATTTACTTATTATGTCTCATGCCTACTAAGTTTTTATGAAAAAAGCCTATGTCATGATTTTTCCATTCCTTAATTCATTGCAATATTCCAAATATTTATCTTTGATGAATATATTTTTTTAACTGATCATACCCCTTGGGTTTTCCTTTTGTGAGTTGCAATGCAAGACCTTGGATAGGACCAAGACCTCCTCAAAAACATCTCCTTATTTTTAATAAATATTTCCCATTACTATTACTTACCTCATTGGTTTTCCCTTTGTGAGTTGTAGTGTAAGACCTTGGATAAGACAAAGCTTTCCTCACAAAGTAATCTTCACAGTGCCATACCATGTTTAATCACAAGAATAACTATAAATCTTGATTTTATCTTGTCTTACTTATCATTTGTTTTTCATACTTCTCAAATTGATTTAATGTGTCTTGAATTTTTACTTTCAAATAATTTACATACTTCCTAGCTTGATTTAGTATGTCCTACACTTATATTTTCTCATTTTTAATATATTTTATGTTTTACATGCTTTTCAAGCTTTGATTTAAGTGTGTTTTACATTTTAATTTATTTATTTTATCATTTACCTATATTTACATGTTTATCAATGTGATTTAGTGTGTTTCATATTTTTCATTTATATTACAAACTTTTAAAACTTGATTTAGTGTGTTTATACACATTATTTTATCTTATGTTTTACACACTTCCCAATATGATTTAGTGTTTTCACATTTTATTTTTTCATATGATCTAGTGTATTTTTTTAATTTATACTTTTACATTTTTATATTTTTTCTATCATTCTTTTTAACCATGCATCTATTCACAACTGCTAGAAAATAATAAAAATATATCACATATTTTCTCACAACATATAAATAATAATTAAACATGTGCAAAAAATAAAACATATACATCCATAACATCCATAATAAATATAAAACAAAAACTATATATACTCAGGGATCAAGTGTTTTCATACAATATAACTAAACATGATACAAATATAATACGATAAAATAGATCTATGGTTGTGGTCCACCATGTCTATTTGGTGGATAGACCAAACTACCCATTGATGCATGTGAATATCCCATATGAATAGTCTATTGCAATGAATTTTTCTAGTAATGAAGACCCTCTAATCATCCCTATAGATTGGCCACCTAGGCCCAAATACATCCCAACTCTATAGAGGTATCCATATGATTTGTTTTCTCCTTGGCCATTATCTATCATGCTTATAGATCTCCATCACCTACTCTAAGGGGTAGTTATGCACTATTTCCTAGTATTTGTACCTATATAGCTACCTCACCAACCAATCAAAACCAATTATCATACATTAGGGTAGATAGTACAATAAGATTAGCCATATTGGTAGTCTCACGATGCATCAACATATCATACAAAATGTCATGGTGTGTTTCCCATACTATCACCCCCTATATGAACTCCTCCTTAATAGTATTTGTAAAATGGAAACCAAATTTAAATTAGATATTGCATATGTATAATATCTCAAAAACATCTATTTAAACAAAATATATCTATCTATCTAAATATACCAACTAAACAAAATAATATAAAATACTTGCCAATGATAGTCTCCCTATCAACATGTCTACTAAATACCTCCACTAGATTATGTCTCTAAGGTGATATAAAACTAGGGTAGAGTATGTTTTAGTCAATGTTAGATCTATTACTCTATTGACAAATTATATGATGGTTGTGTCATGGTATCTCCATGCTTATCTACCTCTACCTATGAATCCTCCTCTTATGCCTCCACTACAACCTACTTATGTCTAAAACATCATGGTACATGTGGTGGAAATTATAAAACCTATTATGGCACAACAATAGCCAAATCCACATCCTTTACATTTATTACAACCATATCTACAACTACCACTGTGACCTCCTTTTCAACATCTTTACTTATTATCTACCATCATTTTCATATAGTCAAATGTTTTGATTGGTATGGTTGAGTAATAGGTACATCTACAAGAAAATCTACACCACCACCACCCCTCCACTCCCTAGCATGTTGTTCCCAATACTTAAGCACTGCTATCTAATCAACTAGAGGTGGAAATCCTAACTGTCTAGGTAGGAAAGCAATAAGATGTATCTCTACCCACCATGTATAGTGTCCAATCATCAACACATGGGACAATACAAGAGAAACATTAGGACAAGTAAGACAAATCACTAAAACTCCTACATAGGGCATGTTGATGCATGTAAGTGTATCACAGGGTTTAAATAGTGTTTAACACATTTCTCATTTAAAGATTCAAAGAATATTTTCCATGAGATTCTCTTTATGATCTTCTTGTGATCTATGGTGGAGTAGTGACCAAGTTATATGACCATTTCACAAAATGATGATGCAAATGGTTGTTGGGAGTAACCATGGTCTTAAATCTTGTGAAAATAAAATTAATTTAGACTAATTTTAATGAATAATGATCAAAAACTAAAGTTGAACTCTAATCTAACATGAATACATACAATTAGAAATTAAACTACAGTGAATTGGTCAAAAAATGAGAAAATAGGTAGGGTAGGGAAGAAAGAAGGATATTTCTTATCTTCAGTCCAGGAAACAAATCTTTAATTACATCAAATACATGCACTTCAAACTAGCATATGACATGAAATTTCCAAAATCATAGATCCTATCATATATCAAGAATATGTCTAATGGTATTTGAAACAATGCAAATAAGATATAAAAATCACTTCAAATATTTACTTCCATAAGAAAATTTCATTTTCACATCTTCAAGAAAATCAAAGAAAATGAAATGAATCTAAAATATTTCAGTCAACCTAGCATAATCTTAAATTAACAACTCTACATTAACATTTTCACATCTAGAATTCATAGAAACAATTAAAATCTAAACATCAAACCAAATACTTGAGTAAGTAGCCATGATAAAAAAAAATCAAAAAAATATGAGACAATCTTTGTAGAATTCCCTTTCTTATATTACTTGCTCCCAAATCTACATAAAAGTTTTTATTTAAAAAATCCACCCTTTTTTACAAATGATAATACCTAATTTTATAAGCAACCTATGAGGTATGTCATTCAATAATTGTCCAATGAAAATTAGACAAGTGTCATGTACAATTATCCTTTTACAACATTATAGAATCAATGACACTTTTCAAGTTTGACTAACCTCTAAGCCTTGTTAGTAAAAAATTGCACGTGCTTTTACAAAATAGAATATTCTTTCAAAATGATTTATATGGTTTTGTCACCAAAGAATATGCTAAGTCAACTCATTTGACTTTGAGATTCCCCTATTGTTGTAACCTTTTACTTCTATTCCAAGATGTTCATGGCTTTTTCATATTGTTCACCAATAAAATTGAGATTGATAATTGGATCTATGAACAACTCTTCTTTCCCTACCAAATCTTTATAAACTCCATCAGTTCTATCCAAGGCTTATTTAATGATTCTATCATTGCTAATATTCTCCTCTGCTAATAGGATCATGTCCAACATACACTTATTATCAACCCTTGTAGTGCCCTATATTTTATTTATAACCTCTTAGATCAATTGAGTAGCTATGTGTTGGAACTCTTCATTAGTTATCAAGCCATTAGGATTGAGGATGGTTGTATCCTTGATCATGCTCCCTAGTACTTACACTATTTTGTTTTCTAATTGTTTAAAGTATCTTGAGAGATATCCCATGCCTTTGGACCACTTATTCATATCCATTATCTTCTCCATTAATATTATGATATCCATATTCAAATGTGATAGGATGAATATTTTGAACTTAGGAATTTCGCCTTCTATCAATATCTTGATCAATTCTTTTACCTTCTTGTATGAAGCTTGTCATTAGTTAACTTGTTTCATAGCCATGTAATATATTTTTTTTTGCCACATCTAATTTAGACCTTATTAGTTTAAAATATTTGAATATATCATATATGGTGGCTTCAAAGCTATTAAAAGCTTTCCATATAATGATAGAATGGACTGCTCTTCCAAATTCTTATTTTCTTGTTTCAATCTTTTGATGGTAGACTACTACTTTTCTGCCTAGAATTGTGCCAACTCTATAACATATTCAAATATAGGATCTTCACCTAGCCTCTATTCTCTCTTTTTATTCAAGTGAACTAAGGGATTAACCTTTTGATGAAAAACATCTTGACCTCCTTCCATGACCACTATATCAGGACTCTTTATAAGCCTATAGTATTTGGATCATATCTAACTCTAATTGAGGATTGGACCATATGCTTGAGTGGGAACTTTATTTGTGACTAGATAGATGATTGAGCTTGTGTATAAATTCTCTTTTCTTTTTTCCTCTTATAATTTAACGATCCAAGGCCTCAACTCATGTTGCATATGAATGTTTGTAGTCTTGACTAGAGCCCATGGATGATTTATAGTAGGAAGATTTTCCATCCTTGGTTCTTATATGAACCATTTAGGTATAGGTGGTCCATATATTAGGTTTTCCTCACTAAATACGTTTATGTTATATAAATGTGGTGTGATGGACACCTTAGTTTTCTTTTCCTTTTTGTCAAATGCAGTCTCAACTTTACTCTTGAGAGGATCAATGACTATCAATTCCAATGAATTTTGTTTTTTATTTTCCTCAACATTTACCTCTTCAGCTGAATCTAATTTATTTGTCATAGATAACATTCTCAAACTATCCTCCATAAATTCATGATGATCTAAAGCTATTATGTGATCCTCTGATTGAGGTGAATCTTGCTCTACTATTCTAGATGATTCAAGGGATGAGGAGCTATAATCAATTTATCTTGGTCTTCTCTCTTTAGGCTTATGTTCTTCTTGTGTATCATTTGATGGTATCCTAGAAGAACCAACATATATTAGATGATACTTCCTTGGGCCTAGCTTCCATCTATCTTCCATCTTTTGATCTCTATGTAATTTAGACTCAAGCTTTATATTGTGCCCTTTTAATCTCTTATCAACTTCATAGTAGGTAGATTCCTTGGTGTATACAAAATAAAATGCACTAGGCTCATGTTCATAAGGCATAGAGAGAATATATTTTATGCTCAAATATTCCTTTACCCTACCATATGGATCCCATTATCTATGACCATCAATCTACAAATTGAAAAAAAACCTATTCTTTAAAGCAGCTTCAATGTGGTCCCATTGCCTAAAAATAGTTTTTCCAATTGTTAAAATAAAATTTTGTATAAGTACCTTCCTCTTAGTTTTAAAAATTCCATCTATCCAACTAGATAATTGATATGCCACCTCTTGTTCTACCAATTTGTTAAGAACATGAACTGGTAGTTTGAGAGGAACACTTTAGGTTCCTTCAATTATTATAAATGTACAATTAGGATATAACCATGTGTCTCCCATTACTTCAATGGATTTCTTGATTAGTGGACCTATCCTCATCATGGTGATACCATCAATGGCTTGGATTAATGTAAGGTAAACACAATCACAAACAAGCTAGATATGGTCTCTATATTTATAGATATGTAATTCTAAATAGTATTTAGAGATAGTTTGGGTACCATTATGTGACCATTCTCTTTTATTAGGGATCTTGGTAGTAGCACACAGGGCATCTAGCAAAGAGGACATCATGTATAATTTAGTCTTCTTCTTTATCTTTATCTTATATATCTATCTACTTAGGGAAATGCTAATGATTTCACCCAAAGGAGGAACCACCACTTCTTTAATGATGAAATATACCATAGGCACCCATGTTGGTTCTACATGTGTTTTATGTGCAAATCCATACAGCTTGTTTAACATAGTCATGACCATTCTAACTCCAAATCTAAATTAAATTATAAGGATCATCTTTGCAAGATAAATAATGAAATTATCACCAAATTCTAACCATTTTTCTAGGATGTCCATCATGGTGTGTTTTTGAGCCCATGAATTAATAGAGGTTATCTCTATCTAGGGCTTATGTAACCTATAATATGACTCAAAGTAAGTAGGGGATGTATTCAATTTTATTCAAACTATGTTTATGTATGATCATACTCTTGTCAATTTTAGTGTCTTTGAAGTTTAGATGAAGGACATCGATATAGTGTAATACCTCTAGTTTAATAGTAACATAGTGGAGTCCTATCATCTAGATTTCCAAAATATCATCATAGAGTCTCTTTGTCAAGAGTAGCTTCTCTTCTTCCTTGGTTATAACTCCCTGGTTCTCAATAGTCTAGAACAAATTTGAGTAATTATTGTCTCCAGTGTTTAAAAAATAATCTATGAACTTTATGTTAGTGAAAACCCAACCCCTACATCTGATGAAAAATATAACTCAACCACTTACTTTGAAATGTGTCCATAGGTTATCATTGTTATTACTATGATTAAATTATGCATTTGCAAATGATAATTGAGCTCTCTTAGCTCAAAATAGTGAATCTAGGAATAATTTATGGATTTTCATACATTCTAAGGATTTTTAGAGGTTTAAATAGAGATTTAATAGTGGCAAGCCATTTCAAAGTATGTGTTTTAGTGACTTAAATCATATTTGGATCTTGTATTTATACCTTCACATGCTAAAGTCCTTAAGATATTTCAATATGATGTGTATACCTATGTGGCATTGCCTTGTCACATAACTTATTTACTTTTAAAATATGGCATTTTAATTTTAAAACATGTCATCATCTCATATCTCCTGAAGCTTGATCAAATTTTCTCCATTCATCTCCATCTATACTATTTGAATGTGGGCCATCAATCTTTGATCTGAATGATCAAACACATTTTGTTAATCTCCTTAAGAGTATTTTAGCCTTGACTTTAATTATGGCCATTGATATTTGATCTAGGCCTCTCAGATCATGACACTTGGTAGCATAGAATGTTTTTTGTGTTCCTTGTAATCAATATTCATTGCTTAAACACTCTTAATCCATATCATGGCATCATGTTCAATCTAGGTGCTTTGATTCCTTAACTCACTTCACACCATTGATATTCATCTACAAGATAAAATGTGGGTCATTGATATTCCATATATAGGATTAAACATGCATATTTGATCATTTGAACATATTATTGAAAGTAAAATGTTGATCTACTTCCTATTCAAAAGACTAAATATATGTGTTTCTCTTAATTTTTTCTCATTTATTAATTTTGGAAGAAGATAAGAAACTAGTAATAATGGTGTGGTAAAAGAACTTGGTTGTTGATGTGTACATGGTATAGATAAGTTTTGGATATCTCCTTTTTGTCTTGGAAGTATTACCTATAGATAATAAATCACTAATAAAATGGGTTATTATTAAGATAACTAAGTGGAATTCCTAGCATGAGCTAGATCCAAGAAGTGAGAGCTTACTAAGAGGATGTTAATCCACTCTTTGATAAAAATTAAGTTTAAAGAGATCAAAGTAAGATACTTGCATCAAATAATAGAAAGGAACTCAAATTAAATACAAGAAGAAACTAAATTCTTGATAGATAAAATAACTAAATATAGAAAAAAGTGGGTTAATATTAGTTTTAAAATAGATCAAGCTAGGTTCATAAAATTAGGTAGGGGTTTATGAACAAGCAGGGACATAAAAAGTTGGATTTGGTTGGGGATAAAGGGTTAGAAATAAATTGATGTTAATTCTTACCATAGTGACTATCGATGATTGGTCTGACCATTGGTGGTTAAATTGACCATCAACGGTTGGGTAACCATTAGTAGTTGTGATAACCATCGGTAGTTGCTTGTGGATTTTTGAAGGTGTTCAAAAAAGAGTTACATACTAGATTAGTGATCAAGTAAAGGTTGATTTAAGGGTCCAAGAGATATAAATAAAGATATAAACAAGGTCTAATGTGGGAGAGAGGTTATAAACTATAATAACAAAATCAAAGTACAAATATACCTATTGCTTGCTAAATGGTTGATGGCTAGAGTAAATTTTGTAGAATAACGATACTTTACCTTGAGAATAATTTTAATAGAGGTTAAAATATATATTTATATTACATAATTATTGGAATAATATGGGTTGGGAAGCTTTAATACCTATATGCTATAATGTTTGTGATGATGGATCCATTTCACCTCCTACTCCCCTCTTTTTATAGGTAAAAAGAGATAGAGGATAGAAGGTTCCCTAGTAGGTTGGGTTGATGATTTTGATTCTTTGGAATTCATTATAAATATCCAAGGTAGACATATTAAATTATACCATTTTATCTTATATAATTTTTATTTATTTAATAACTAGTAGGACCTCATCATCGATAGTTAGCCTAACCATTAGTGGTCAAGCTGACCATCGATGGTCAAGTGTCTAAAGAAAGAAGGGGTAAAAGTGGGTGAAAAAGGGGTTGTATAAGGTTAAATTAGTAAGTTATTTATTTTATTTAGATAATTAACTAGATAAATTTAATGTTAAATGTGGTATTTAGTGGTTTAAGAAGGGTTAGGTGGTCCCTGAGGTATCTTGAGGCATTTCAGCATCTAGTGAAGTTGTGTGCAGTTTTTTAGTGTCTACATTTTACCCCTTTTTATTATATGGATTTAAATTAATAAGATAAAAAAATAGATTTATTGGTTAAAGGTATATTTTTACCAAGTATGGTATGAGGTGTTCCCCCTCAAACTGAGTTTTGATAAGGTGAAACCAAACTTCAGTCAGGGTTTGATAAGCGGTGTATGGTGAATCATGAGATTGGTGATAAAAAGGGTGGTTTGGAATTTTTAAATTCAAACAAAAAAAATGTGACTTGATGCAATATCCAAGATTAAACACAAACTAATATTACCAATGTTCATAAAAATAAGGTTAGTTTTAGAAGGACTGGTGATGGGGTAACTGAGCCACAACATTAGGCATAACTAATTGGGTTTTTTCTATCAAGTCTTCTAAACAAGGTAAATGTTTTTATAGGTATCTAAGGTAGGAATTGATCATTTGAAAAACACAAATGGTATGGTTGTGTATGAGGTGGTGTAAATTCAAATGTTTAATATGGTAAGGTTGGTTGGTGTGGTCAAAAAGACCAAGTAAGGTTATCATAGAATATACAATAGTTTAGGTCAAAAAATCGACAACATTAAGGTGGATGTGGTCTAATGGTTGGTTGGAGAAGGGTAATCTCCAAAAGTGTAGGTTTGGATTTGGGGCAGAAAGGTTATATCTAAAAATTTGTCACTTAGGTGTAGGTTCCTTAAAAATTTAAATGTGTAGGTGTAGGTTTAGCAACCAATTTTGGGTGGGATGATGGAGGCCAATAAGCCATGGATGTGGATCCAACTGGTGGGGGTCCATAGGTATAGGTACAAGGTGGTGGACCTAATGGATAGGAAGGAGTAGTAGTGGATACTATATAAGCATAAATTATAGGGTTATAAGGACAAGTTTCCACATTATAAGGCTAGATTATGACTTTACAAGGTTATATTTCCACGGTTATAGGTGAGAGAGATCAGGATAGGACATCCTTAGGTTTAGTGACCCAAAAAAGGGACACCTTGAGATAGAGGGTACTAGTAGTGGTAACACTAAAAAGACCACTAAGTACTATATTGATGGTGTAGTATTTAGCCATAGTGGAGGATTTAAGGTATTACAAGGCCATAGTTATAGCATAGTATCCTAAGTAGCCATGATGGGGTGAGTATAGAGATAGTTTAGTAGGTGGGGAAATTGTGGAGACTCTAGGTCAGTGGGCCATGTTAGTAAGTGGATAGGTAGACATCTTAAGAGGATTGGCACCAAATGGTAGTGGTAGTGAAGGTTCAAGAGGGGCTAGGAGAGTGGTACCCCATGGGGCATGATATGATATGATAGGATGTATAGGTATAGATGTACATGATTTTGATACCATCTTGCATGTCGATGTAGCGAGATGTACATGATTTAAGAGAGAGATATACATTATTACATGTATTATTTATTTTGATGACATGATGTATATGATTTTCATGATGATATGTAGATGTTTATGGCTCATGGATCATAGTGTGCATGTTTTTATGTTTTATGATTTATGCTTATGAGATGTGGACTCAATAGTATAGACATGTGATGATTATGGATGATGTTTTGCTATGTTTATGGATATGATGTTGATGATTATAGATGGTGTGATTATGGTTATTGATGTGGTTTGTGATATGATGTTATATAATGCTATTTATTTCATTTATTATGGATGTGATGTGTGTTTATGGTTATGATGTTGATGGAAGCACATAGAGTATGTTTAGATAACAAACTAGATGTGGAAAAAGAGATAATAATAACAAGACATATGTCTACATGAACCAATGATTAGAAGGTAAGGAAAAATCATGATTCCTTTTCATTGGTAAGAAAAAAATAAAAACTAAAGTTAAATTTTCTTAGGGAACATAATCCTTTCAAATTCTTTGCATTAGCATGTTTTGGTTGATAAAAAAAGGTATCTTGATCACAATGTGTTAGGCAAGCTCATAATCCCTTGATTTGTATATGGTATAAGGGGAAGGTAGGTGGTAGGTGAAAGGTAAATGGGTGATAGGTAGGGTAACCTTATGTGGGTTAGTTTTTGCCTTCTATAGGTGACCTAAAAACCATATTAGATAAGTCCATATCTTCATGCAAGGTGTAGACTGATTGATGTGAGAAGTAAACTAATGAAAGTTAATTACAACTTTCTTAGAATAACTTGTTATAATTTTTATATAAGGTTTTTTTTTGATTTTGTTTTGATAAGTTTGTGAAGATGATCAATGTGGAAAGATTCAAATGATTTATTTTGACCCATTTGACTTAACCATCCTTTAAGGGAGTGGTCTAAGTTTGAGTTTGTTTTTTTGGTAGTTGTCCTTGAAGGGAACAGTCTACATGCTAGAGATATGTGACCCAAATGATATTTTGGTATCCAAAATTATTTTGATGATAGGCTTAGGAATGGACTTGTATATATAAGCTTAGATTTTTACCTTTATTATGGAAAAACTTTATCATAAAATTTTAAGGATAGGTGAAAGGATTTTGATAGACAATGATCATGGGATTTCATTTGGATTAGAGATGAAAAGTGACCATGAAAACCATGCTACAGGTAGAGTTTTGGTACCCATTTTTAGGATTAGGCTATGACTGTGATGGTTAATCACATGGTTCTATGTTATAATTAGTTATCCTCAAAGGGATGGTGATAGGTAAGTTAATGTGAAAATCTTGTAAATGAAGGGATGAGTTTAAGTTAGACAATAAAGTGAGTTTGATCCTTTTCAACAAAAGAAAGGATGTAGATGTAAACAATTTAGAGGCTTAGGTTTTGGTTTCCCTTTGAGAGAGGATAAATGATAAGCTCTTGATCCATAATTGTGGGTTATAATGTAGGGTCCAAGTTAATTTAAAGAAAACTTACCTCTTTGACTTTTCTCCATATTGGTTACATGTTAATTTTCCTTTAGTATGAGGTCTTTAATATTGAATTCTCATTCCTTTATATGATTTTTATAGGCATGCTTGATTCGCTCTTGGTAGACACAAAGATGGTTAAGTGTGGTTAGGTGATGCTCATCAAGTAGTTCAAGTTGAGCTAGATGTTCTTGATGATAGTCACTCTTAGAAATGATGTCTCATAATGATATGTGAAGAGAATGAATCTAGACTTGAAGAGGCAAGATTGCCTCTATTATAAATATTAGAGAGAAAGGGGTAGCACCCTTAGAGGTTCAAATTCTAGTGCAAAAGGCCCATAAAGTGAAAGGGATGTGCAAGTGCCAATCCCAACCTAAATCACTAACTACTTTGGTTAGTATTATGTTAATGGTTTTGTTAGAGGCTTTTGCCTATCCATTTTCTTGTGGATGGTAAGGTGAGGAAAAGCTTAACTTAATGCCAAATGCATCAAAAAGACATTAGACTTGCTTGTTTTTAAAATATTTTTCATTATTAATGATGATATTATGGGGAACACTAAAATTATAGATGATATGATAGTTGATGAAGTTGGCTATCTTGTCAATTTTTGTTGAGATGAGAGGAATAACATCCACCCACTTGGTTAAATACTTAGTGGTGGTGATGATGGATTGGTGTTATTTTGAAGAATGAGCATTGATTTCCCCAATGAGATCAAGTCCCCATTATGAGAAGGTCTAATAGTCTTTAGATACTTGAAGGTCATGGGTCAGTGCATGATGTAAATTGGCATGTTGTAGACATTTAACACACTTATTTACATAATCACAAAAATCTAGGTTGAGGGTAGGCCAATAGTATCCAAGGTGAAGGATACATTTAGTGATATTTAAAACACTAAAGTGTCCCCCAAATATTTTATCATGTGTTTCCTTGATAGCATGGGAAGCTTCATGACTATGTAGACAATGAATAAGGAGGCCATTGAAATCACAGTTTTAAAGTATTCCCCCTAATATGGTATAGGCACTCTCAATAAAATCTATTCAGGTATTCCTTGAGAGGTTAGGAGGAATGATGATGAGGTTGAGGTAGTTGAAGGTTTATTTATGCCATATGTCTAATGGATATTTTTCCACACTATAAATTGTAGGAAGGTTATAATGGATATAATAAGGTGTGATAAAGTGATGGATTGTGATAAAGAGTATATAATTGGTAGGTTGAGATGGGATCAAGGAAGCAAGGGAAACCATTGTATCCATGAACTTGTTGGTAGATCAAGGAATAGAATATATAAGGTAATGATCAAATGATGCTAAGAGTACATCTACTAACTATTTTTACTTTTATAAGACATCATTCTTACATTGGTAGGATCTATTGACCTATTTGACCATAAGTTGGGAATCACTAAAGATACTAATGGTCTTAATTCCCAATTCTAGAGAAGTTTGGAGACTTATCAATAGGGCTTCATACTCAACCACATTATTGGTTCACTCAAAATAAAGTTTAAAGGAAAGTTTAAGAGGTTCACCATAAAGGGTAATGAGAATAACTCTAGCATTATCACAACATAGGCATTTAGAGACATCAAAGAACATGGTCATTTAGTAAGTGGGGTACTCTTGAGAAAGAGTCATGATGGACTCATTCAGAAATTTGAGAGGAAGTAGTTGGTTGTCTGGTAGAGGAACTTTGTCCAATTGATCAAAAATTACTTTCCATTTAATTTACATTTAATGAAGGAACTCAAGGTTAAACTTAGGTAAAATCATGAGCTATTTATCCATACGTTGGTTTTGGTATGGTTTAGAGTTCATGTATTTGAGTGGGTCAGTATTAGTGATAAAGAAAGTTTTGTAATTGAGAAGGTAATGATGAAGTTTGGAAGCCACAAATACTAAGGCAAGGAAAATTTTCTCAAAATGGTTTTATCGAGTCTCATACTCTATAAGTGTTTGAGTTATGTAGTAGATAGCTTGCTCTTTATTCTATTCATCATGATGAGCAAGAATTGCCCTAAGGAATGGTCAGTGGTATAACTATAAAGGTAAAAGGTTTGGTCCTCTTTAGGTGGGGTAAGAAAAGGTGGAGAAAGGAGGTACTCTTTGAGTAAATCAAATTCTTATTGACAGTCGTTAGTCCACTTAAAAGATGTATCTTTTTTGAGAAGATGGTGAAAATGTTGACATATATCTGATAATTGAAAGATGAAGCAATAGATGGATTGGATACTCCCCTATAGGATATGGAGTTACTTAAGGTGGGTTAGATGTATCATCTCCAAAATTGATCTAACTCTGCAGTATCTACTTTGACTCCTTAGAGAGAGACAATAAAGACAAGAAGTTTTCTAGATAGGACCCCAAAAATACATTTCTTAGGGTTGAACTTGACATGGAAATGTATTAGGTGATTAAAGATGATTGTGAGAATGGATAAGTGATCCTTATTGTATTTATAATTTCTATGGATATCATTTATATAGTCCTCTATGATTTTATGGATGAGATCATGGAAGATGTAGGTCATTGCACACTGGAAGGTTGCTCTAGTGTTCATCAAACCAAATGGCATGAACCTCTAGAAAAATTTTCTCTAATGGGTGATGAAAGAAGTTTTATGTTGATCATTGGGGGAAATAAATATTTTATTATATCCCAATAAACTTTCCATTAGAGATAACATCTCATATCCAGCTGTAAGATCAACAAGTTGGTCAATGCTAGGCAAAGGCATGTCATCCTTTGGGAAAGCAAGGTTGAGGTCACAAAAGTCAATACAGAGGTGAATTCCCCCTATGTGCTTGGTAATTGGAATGATAATATAAACCCATTAAGGATAATAAAAGGGTTAGATGAAATCAACAATAAGAGATGATAAAGCTCTTCTTTTACTAGAAGGGCGATGTGAGGGTGCATCTTAAAAATCTTTTGACAAATAGTCTTACCATCAGGATGGGTAAAAAAGTTGTGGAGGGAAATGGAAGGGTAAATTCTGGGCATATCATGAAGGATAGAAGGATAATATTATTGCTCTATAGAATCTAAGGATTGACCAATCTTGACAATGCAAGGGTTATCTTGAGTACCTAAGTTGACATTGATAGTGGATTCATTCAACATGGTTTGGTTCTTAAAAAGAAGGGATTTATGGACAGAATAATCCCACACATTTAGGTAGGTGAGAATGGAATCATCATCCTAATGTTCCATGGTGTTGATGGTAGGAGAATCATTTTCTACCATTTTAGAATGAATGAGAGGAAGGGTTTTAGTTAGGCCATCATTTTGATAGGTTAGGGGGCCTAAAATAATAGTATTAACTAAAAAAACATTAATAAGAATGGTTTAAAAATCTTAAAACTTTGAAGGAGATTGGGTAGGTGAAGATGTGATGTTTTCCTTAATGGTGGTGATGGGTTTTGGTGAATTGGTGGGTTCTTCTGGTGGTATGAACCCAATGCCAAATAAATCACAACATTTTTGGGTTTTGATGGAAGGTAACTCATGAGGTCCATGTTCATAATGGCCTAAGACAAATCCCTTTTAGGCACACTTATGAAGTTATAATTTATAAAATTTTGGTTTGTCAATATAGGAGAAGATAGAGGTAAATAATTGGATAGAAGAGGTAGTAGTGGAAGCAAGAAGTGGATGGTCAAATCCCCCATAGATTAAGTTAGTTTGATCATTGAGAGGCCTAAAAGGGATGATGGTTTTAATGTTGGGGTCATAAATAAGATCATGGTAAAGGTTCCCATACTCTTGAGGAGTAGTGAAAGCATCTAAGGCTAAAATAAAATACTCCCCCAATGAGAGACATTGGAACATGGGTTCCAAAGGGTCCTCTATGGGGATATAAGAAGAAGGGATAGATAAGCTAGTGGAAGCTTCATCTATGGTAGGGGTGGAGTTGTTTTTGGTTGGTGGTGAGGTGTATAAGGGAGGAATAAAAATTACATTGGGTCTATATGTCATATTATAATATGTGAAGGGATTAGGGTCAGCTTTTATGGTAACAACTTGACCTTCATGTTCAAAATTGACACATCAATGCAAGGTGGATGGGACAAAACTCATGGCATAGATCCAAGGGAATCCAAGTAATATGTTCTATTAGAATTCACCTTAAAAAAATTAAAAGATTTTAGGAATTATGTAAGGTCTCAAGTGAATGCGAAGGATGACTATCCCCAGGGTAGTGGCCATTGTGTCATTAAAGGAGTACAGGACCATTGCAATTTTTGATATGATATTCTTAGGAAGTTGAAGTTAGTCATAGGAATGAGAGGAGATAATGTTAATACTAGCTCCTTTATCAATCATCATCCTTTTTATATGGGTTTTACTGATGTATGTAGTGACAAATAAGGGAGGATCAAGATCTTCAAAATGAACATAAGGTTTTTCTAAATCCTAGAATGTTACGAAGGTAGAAAGTTGAAGGGCTCTAAAAAAATGAAAGAGGTTTAGGGTCTTTTGGTTTAACCTCTACTGATTATATGGACTCTATCAATGCTTGGTGGTGATGGGGTGAGGTGTTTATTAGTTCATAAAGGCTCATCTTCACCATTGTATGGTGAAGTTGTTTTAACACTACTTGCTAGATGGATTTAGAAGCGTTGGAGGGAGAGTTACCCAAAATGGATATTTTGGGTTTTAGAAAAGGTGAAGGTAAAGGTGAGGTGATTAGGTTTGGTTGGAATGTTGAGGGATATAAGGGTATGTCCAAAGAATTGATACTTTGGATTTTCCCTTATCCTTTTATTGGGCCCTAGATCGGGTAACCATATGGATAGTATAGATTAAGGGAGGTGTTGGGCTAGATGGTTTCTTCAGTTCCTCTTTATTTTTATATGAGATTAGAGGAGTAGGTAAGTTTTGGATAAGTGGTTGGATTAGTAATGGGCTTAAGGAAGGTTCATTTAATAATAAATCATCCTCATTACATAAGTTATGGATACGTGTTTGGAGAGTTTTGTAATTCTCCATGTTATGTCCAAGAGTCCTATGGTATAAATAGATCAAATTATCATTAAAGCATTATGGTTTAAGATGTGAAGGGTAAAAATGTTTGATAGGTGGTAGGTTTAAGGAAGATGTTTTCAACAACCTTTGTATAATGGTCAAATAATATTTGAGCAAAGGTGTTGAGGGTGTTGGGATTTTATTTTTAGGAGTGGGAGCCTTCTTAGAAGTAGGATTCATCATAGAAGTTATAGGTGGTGGAATGGTTTTGGTAGGTGGTTCTAGTTGGGATTGTTTTGTTATGGTTGGTTTGGAGGTGGAATATTTAGAGGTGGAGGGTGAAGGTTTGGTGATAGGTGGGAAGGTAGAGGTAGATAGGTTAGTTAAGAATGATGTGGAGTTTGATGATTTGGTGTAGGTAGAGTAAAATGAGAAGGTTTACTAGATGAGGAATAGTTAATTTTAGGAGGGTTTATCTTCTTGGTAGAAGTATGAGCTCCTAGGATGGTAGAAGGATGGGGTCCTAAGGTATAAGCTAAGTGTGAAGGAGCTGGTATATCTCTAATTTGAGGTGGGAGTTTGGGTGGCTAAACCATCTTAGATGGTTTAGTTGTGGTTTTATTTAGTGGACTAAATGGGGTTAATTCCAATTTAAAATATGGATGAGCAAGGCTAGGTTTAGGACATATTACTAGATTCTTGATGGATTTGGTTAAAGAGGCATAAGGTGATTTGATAATTTTAGATGGAGGTGGGTTAGATAGTTCCCCTAAGGTTTTGGAGTGAGAAGTGTTTGATGAAGGTATTAAGGTAATGATAGGTTTGATGATGGATACAAGTGAGGTTGAGTTTTTAAGTTTATTTTTTCAAGGGATCCCAAGATGATGCTAAAAGGTGGCTCTATTTAGATTAGGTTGAGAAGTGAACTCTAGATTTTGGACCAATCTTGAAAAAAGTATCGTAAATGGGTTTGATCCCTTGGTCATTGGCTCAAAGATTAATCCCATATGTTGAGGTGAGGGAATTTTTTCTTAACCTATGTTCTTGATGGAAGGTTCCAATATTTGGGAGGAGGTATCCTCCATAAAAGGTGTAGACAAGGTAATCTCTTCTTTTGAGATGGTTCCCAAAGAGAGAATAGGTGGTTGTATGATAGGGGAGGAAGGTGTGATGGCCTTAAGTGAAGGGATATAAATTATTGTTTCCTTTATTTGGGTGTCCAAAGGAATGATATGTAATTCCACCACTTCAATAAGTGGAGTGGGAGAAGAGGAGGTTGAAGTAATGGTTTCCTCCTTTGGTATTTCTATCAAAGGAGATGTCGATAAGTTCATGGTCTCATCATGTAAAGAAAGATGGGTGGTTATTTCCTCTATTTGGGTATCCAAAGGAATAGAGGGTGATTTCTCCACTTCAATGAGTGGAGGGGATGAAGAGGTAGTTAATGTGATGGTATCCTTAATGATAAGTTCACTAATAATGACATTAACTATATGAACCTCACAAGTGTGAGATGATTCTAGTTTATTATCATCATAGTTGGTAGTAAGGGCATGATTGGGGAAAGGTTTATGAAAAATGTCAAGGGAATGATTTGGGGGTGAATTTGGATTATCAAATACAAGTTTTCCCTTATAAATTATGTTTTTAACAATGGTTTTAAAGGTGTTACACCTACTAACATCATGTCTAATGACCCTATGGAAAGCACATAGATCATTCTCATTGTACCAACCAAGTGTAGGGTGAGAAGCATCAAATTTTTAGGGAGGTTTTATGGGAGGAAGTTGTCTAATGTTTGTTTTAAGTAATTTATCCAAAACTAAAGCATAAGACTCCCCTATCAGAGTGTATTATTTTGGGGCTGCTTAGTTTGGTTTTAGTTTTATTGGTTGGAAGAGTTAGAGGATTTGGTTAGGCTGGGTTAGTTTATAGTTAGAGGTGGAGTGCTTTTAAGGATAATAAATCTGGTGGATGCCTTTGGCTTGGTATTGGGATGGTTAGATTGATTGGTGGTTTTAGATGAGGAAGGGTTAATGGATTTAAAGCTAGAATGTTTTTCTATAGTTTCAATTTTCCCTCATCAATGGCTCTAATTTCCAATTTACATGCCATGGTGAAAGCCTCATCAAAAATCTTGGAATCTTGAACTTGAAGAGTAGGGGAAATATGTTTGGCACAACCTTGAGATAATAGTTAAATCAACTTGGGTTGGGGTAAAGAGAAATAAATTTGGTTGTTAAGTCCTCTCCATATAGCAAAAATATTGGAAATTGATTCATCATTAAATTACTTGATGGAGTAAAGGTTAGTAATAGAGACCTTTTTAGATATATTGATTGATAAATGATCTAAAAATACTTGGGAAATTTGGGAAAAGGAAAAGATGGAGTGTTTGGTGAGAGAAATATACCAATCCAAGGTTGGTCCTGATAAAGACATGGGAAAATTATGGAGGGGAACATCGTCATATGCAATCAAATAGTAAGAATGGAAAAATGATCTTAAGTATTGTTGGGGGTCCTCCCTACTCTGGAACTTGGAAAACTAGGGTAGTTCCCATTGAGGATAATATTAGATAGGTATATATGGGTGAATAGGTTCATTGGATATTTGATCATAAGATAAAAGGTTATGAGCCCTAGAGATAGATGACTCCAAGTTGGTCAAATTGTCTATTAACATTTTGATCAAATATATTTGAGTTTGGGAAGCTCCATAATTGTGTGGTAAGTTTGGTTGAGGTTGGGTGGAATCAATATATGGATAAGTAATGGAAGGTTAAGAAGATACCACATATTGGTATATGGTCATTGGAGGTTTGGATGGTGCCACATAAGGGTTAATGGGTTTAAGTTTGGGTTGGGTAGAAGGTGATATGTATCCTTGTGGATTAAGAACATATTGGTAAGATGTCATGGGTATTTGTTGAGGGATTGATATGGCTTGATTTGGAGGTATGGATGCATTGGTAGATGGTTGGGGTTGAGTGGTAACTCTTGTTATAATAGGTGGAAGGGTAGGAGGTATGGAAAGCACCAAATTTTGATGTGGGGAATAAATTGTTGGGTTGATAGTGACAAGGGGAATGGTGGAAATAGGGGTAGAAGATACCCCCATGGTAGATGAGGTATGTGTAACAAGATGTGATGTTTTCCCTGTGTAGGAGGTGGTAGTTGGTGTAAGGGGTGTTTGGATATTGGTTGGGATGTTAGATTGAGTTTGGGTGGTGGTATAAGATGGGTTATGCATGGAAGAAGATGCTTGGGTGTTTATAGTTTTGGTAGAGGTATCACCAACCATAGGATGGGGACACATACCATAAGGTGGATCCTTAAGAGGAACTAAATCAATAAAGGTATGGTGAGATAAGGTTTTGAGGTAATGTTGAAGGACTTTGAGGTTGTTATCAAGGAAGGTAGTGAAATACACATCACCCTCAACAAGTATCTGAGGCATGGTAGGTGGGGAGAAATATGAAGAGAACTCTCAATATCAGAAGTATACTCCATAGAAGAAGAGGAAGAGGAAGAAGGTGGTTCTTGGTTGGTTTAATTCCTTAAATATTTTCTAATAAAGACCATGTTAGTAATAAAAAAGAGATGACAAAAATCTCATAACTTAAACACAAAGCAAGAAAAAGGAAAATAATCTCAAGGTAATCAAAACATACACAAGTGCATTTGAAACTTAGGATTTTTTTAGATAACTTTTGGCTTATGCCTTAGAAAGTATGAAGAAGAAATTTGGTTTGTATATTGAGTACTAAAGAGGAATCCTAAGGTTGGTTTTATGTATTAAAGGCTCTTAAAAAGAATCTATATTAAATATCAATATGTGGATTGATATTGGGGCCTACCCTCTCACTTCACACACCACAATGATAAGGGTGTTAGGTGCTTATCCAAGATATACTAAATTTTAGAGTTTACACTCAACTAGAGAGCTGCATTGGTTCTCCCCTTGGTAACGACCTCCAAGTGGGATTGTCGAGAAAGGGTAAGGTTACTAATAAGTGATGAAATCCTAGTAGGGCATTATTTAAAGTTTGTTTTGATGTGTTGATTGATTATGTGGTTTGGTGAAGTGTGTGATAAAAAGAGTGAAACTATAATTAAGTAATTTGATTTTAAGTTACTAAATGAACTAAAAATAAGCAAGCAATCTATTTATGCAAGGTTTATTTTAAGCCCAAAAATAAATTTCAGATTTTGTTATATAATCATATAATAAAGGAATAAAAGGGAACCTATATGATGCTAGGGTCCAATCGGGCATGCCAAAATGTTTCTCTTAGTTTTTTCTCATTTCTTAATTTTGGAAAAAGATAAGAAACTAGTAAATAAGGATGTGGTAGAAGAACCTAGTTGTTGATGTGCCATGGTCTAGATGAGTATGGAGAGCTTATTTATGTCTTGGAGGGATTACCTTTAGATAAGAAATCAATAACAAAATGGGTTGTTAGCAAGATAGTTAGGTGGACTTCCTAGCATGAGTTTGCTAGAAGGTTCTCAATCCACTCTTTGATAACAATTAAGTTGAAAGAGATCAAAATAAGATATTTGCATCAAATAATAGAGAGGAATTGAAATGAAATACAAGAATAAAGTGAATACTTGATAGATAAAATAACTAAATATACCAAAAATTAGGTGAATACTAGTGCTAAAATAAATCAGGTCAGGTTCATAAAATTAGGCAGTGGTATACAAACATGTAGGGACACAAAAAGTTAGATTTCATTGGGGTAAAGGGTTAGAAATAACTTGTTATTTCTTACCATAGTGACCATGAATGTTTAGTATAAATGTCAATGGTTACGTTGTCCATCAGTAGTTGGGTAACCATCAGTGGTTAGGGGTGACCGTCAGTGGTTATGTTAACCATCAACCATTGCTTATGGATTTCTCAAGGTGTTTAGAAAAGAGTTGTAGACTAGATCAGTGATTAGGTAAGGGTTTATTTAAGGGTTCAAGAGTTAGAAATCAAGATGAAAAAAATGTTTAATGGGGGCGAGAGGTCAAAAACCATAATAACAAAATAGAATTATAAATATACCTATTACTTGCTAAATGGTTGATGGTTGATAGTTGGAGAAATTTTGGTAAACAGTGCTTTACCTTGAGAACAATTTTGGTAGAGGTTTAGATCTTTGTTTTTGTTATGGAATTGATGGAATAAGACTAGTTGGGAAGCTTGAATACATGTATGATATAATTCTTGTGATGATGGGTTCATTTCACCTCCTACTCCCCTCCTTTTATAGGCAAAGAGAGATGGAGGATAGAAGGTTCCCTAGGAGGTTGGCTTGCTTATTTCAGTGCTTGAGAGTTAGGTATCAATTAGCAAGGTGGAAATATTAAATTGTACCATGTTATCTTTCACAATTGATATTTGTGTAAGAACAAGGAGGACTTGACCATCGATGGCTAGCTTAACTATCAATGATTGAGTGTCTAAAGAAAGAAGGGGTCAAGTTGGATTAAAAAGGAGTTGGATAAAGTTAAGTTAGTAATGTATTGAGTTTAGTTAGCTAATTAGTTAACTAAACTCAAGGTCTGATGGGTTGGTCAGTGGGATGAGAAGGGTTAGGTGGTCCCTAAGGTATCATGAGGCATTTTGACATCTAGTGTGATTATGTGTAGTTTTCTATTGTCTACAATGGGCCATTAATCTACTTGATCATTTTCCCAAATTTTGACACATGTCACTATCATGTCCATTCTCAAGATATTTGACATATTGACTCCATGCTCACCATCAATATTTAAATGCATGATTAAATATGCACCATCTATCTTTGATCTTAGGAACTTTGACATGTTGACTTTGGGTGAACACCCACATACCATTAATCTTCAATCCAATAAAGTAATATTTTGACACTTGGCATACTCACATTTAATTTATACCTATGAATATTAAAATCAATAGAATAATCACTTGGGATATATAAATACTTATGAAAAATTTTAGACTAAGGTTTTAATTTTCATTTAAACATAGATTCAATTAAGAAATTAAAAACCAAGGGTTAATAAAAAGGGTCAAATTGATCACTGAAACATAAACCATGAACATTTGTTCATTATAATATAGATTTATTGATCCTATAAAATGGAAACACATGAAGTAAATGTTAGTAATATTAGGTAAAACCAAACAAATCTTATATGTTAGTATGTTAATTAAGTTAAATCAACACATGATATTCAACAATGCACTCTAGTCAAGTTCAATGCCTAATTTATAACATAATTTGAATATTTTGAACAAGGGTTCTCATTTTTTAGAAATGGGGGTATGTTGACCTCAACAAATTACAACTTCTAAGGGGAACATTGTAAAATGTTACAATTCAAATACTCTTGGTTCAAAATAATAACTAGACTAATCATTTCACATGATTAAGTACCATTATTAAGATCAATTCATAATTAAAACAAGTCTTACAAATGTAGAATTAAGATAAAATATCAAAACTCAATCATGTTGTGTATGTGCTTTGATTCATTTATGGATTTCCAATAGAATTCAGAGAATAACTTCCATATTTCACGACCTTATTCATTAACATAGAATTGTAGAATATTTGTATATTCATTATGAATCATTATTTATATAAAAATGAAGGCTTTGTAATTTCTCTATTACTATCCAAGCATCTATATCCCCAAAAGAGATACCTTTAGTTCCAATCTAGGTATTGGTCCACTACCAGTTAGGTGTCCATAGCCCTGATGGAGGTTATGAGAATCACCTTTTCTTAGAAAGCTTTTTAATTTTTAATGAGGCTCTTATTTTTATATATTTAAATTTTATTTATCTTTCTAACAAAGTTTGGGAACCATAATTAGCTAGTATTACTAGTTTTGACAATTTTTTGATCTTCTAATAATCATCCTTAGTCATAGACTTCATCCCACATAATAATGTTGTTTAAGTGCTAACATAATTTTGATCTAATAATTAATAATTTCACTCAGACATGTGCAATCCTTATTGAAATCAAACTTAGATCAAAATAAGGTTTAATATTTTTAGGGAATAATTAGTCTATATATCAATCTTTATCAATTTCTCAACATCATAACATTAAGCTCAGAATTTCAAAAATCCATGGTCAACTGATGTTTAAGGGTCATATTCACATTCAAGGTTTATGAAATTATTTTGAGAATTTGGATGGATTTTGGAGCTTGGGGACCTATCTTGGAAAAGACTTACTAAAAACTAGAGAGAAAAACAAAGAAAGCAAACACACACACACAAAAAAAAGCTATTTAGAAACACTATTTAAAAACAAGGTCATGAATGAGACTAATCTAAACATACCTACACCAACTCTAACTAATTTTATAGATTATTCCATAAATAATTCATCATATATTACCTGATAATGGCAAATTAAAGCATACTAACTTTGACTTGATACTTTTTTTTATTAACAAATAGACTAAAATAATAAGCTTTCCTCTAAGATCAAATGGAAAGATATTTAGTCTACCATATAACCTTGAAACATTATTGATTCCTTTTGATGGTAACCTATTACAAATAGAATCACTTGTATGTTTCTCTTCTAGATGATGCATCTTGGATTCATATATCCATTCTTAGGTACATAGATTGAAAATATGGATCCAAGATCCAATCATCTTCTTCCAAAATTCTTATTTCTTGCATCAAGAGTGATAATTATAATCTATTCATAAATTGATCATAACTTGTCTCATTCAATAATTATATTATCAAATTAACTAGTATGTTTGGAATGATATCTTCACTAGGTTCCATTTGAGGTGGGGATAAACTATCAATCTTTGCACAAAAACTCTCCAAGTCATCCCAAAAAGCTTATTTATTCTAATTAACTAAAATAAAATGAAACTAATTTGAATTATTACCATTTGAAACATGTTTATCACATATTTTTAGCCTTTTGATATAGTCATATGAAAATTCTTGATCTGTTGCACTTGTTTCATATTCATCTTCTATAAAGAATGGCATCTCATCTACCTAATCAAGATATATCTCTTCTTGCTTTTGGATTTCTATAATAGCATTGACTTCTTGAATATTTTAAATTCCGTTCAAGAAATAATGGTATAAGTGATACCAATGATCATCTTCTTCAATAATATTCTCTATTTCAATAATGACTCTATATGAGTTGTCCTCGTAACTATCTTCTAAAGAAAGATCAACTTGTACTTGATCTATATCAGCTACTAAATTTTATTAATAAATTTATTACAACTTATCTTATTTAGTTTTTTTACATAGGATGGGTTTTTTTTCCATTATTAGCATAGTAAATCCCTCCTCTATAGTATCTTTAGGTTCATCTTCATCTTGAAATGAAAAATCAAAAATCTCCACCATAAGAGTTATTTCACAAGATTTAGATGTCTCTGAAGTTCTAGATGATCCTAAAACACTATATTTTTTATTCACAATTTAAAATTTATTTAATTCTTCTTTATTAGCTTTCAAATCATTAAAAAATTCTACACATTCTAATTTACCATGTTTTGCAATTTTATGAACCTTACAATAATTAGATAAAGCTACATCACAAATTTTTACTTTAGGTAGGTCCTTAGTTATATATTAATCATTATTATTGTTTTTTTTTGTATTATGAAACTTATTTTTAATTTTATTAACATTTTTATAAGAATAGTCCGTGTTGGTATTATCCCTAGTGTTACCTACTTATTTTTGTAAGTGAAGAAAATCAATGCAAAATTTTTGAACCATCTTCAATATGGAGTCATTTTCATTTTTAGGTGACTCTAAATTGTGAACTTAAGTACTATTAATATATGTTTTCACCAAATCTCATTGATCTTTTGGATGGGATCCACCTGTAGTGTTATTTAATAATCCTAGGTTTTGATTAGGATGAACATGACTCAAAGGCAATTGGTTTAATACTAGAGTTTGATTCAAAGAAGGAATGTTTTGATTAGCATTTAGAATTATATTAAATATAGGAAAATTATGATTTAAATTATGAATAACATATGATAATTGACCTTAGGGTTATATTTGATCATTAATTGTGACAGCTTTAACATAGGTGAGAGATAATGTATCTATGACTCTAATAGATATTTTCAAAAATATAAAAGTCATTGGATCCAAATCATCCTTATAAATATCTAAAGATAAAAATTTAACAGGACTATAGGGAGCTATAGTTATGTTAAACAATATTTGAAATCTAGCATTAAAATATCTAATGGTTTTATTTAAATATCTCTTCATTATAGTGAATTATTGATAAAGAACACATGGACTGATGATATTTCTAAACTAATAAATGAAATAATTATTAAAATAATTCTAGATGACAGTGTAATTTTCAATAAAGTTAAGAAACCAATCATATGATGAATCTCTAAAGGTAGAAGGAAACAACTTGAAAACAACATCTTCATGCTTAACATTTAACAATATTAAGGTAGCCTTAAAAGACTTGATATGTTCTTCAATAGTAACAACACCTAGAAAAATGAAATAAGGAAAATATTTCTTTGGATTTACTGGTAGGTCATGTACTTAACCAATCATATTGATATAAGACACACCTAACCAATCCATATCTTGATGAGGATTGAATATAATAACATGAAAAAGTGAATTAGGTTGAGATTTAGAAACTCTATGCTTACCTTTATCTACTCTTGTTTTCCTATGAATTCCAAAGAAATAAGAAGTAACCTTGTCTCAAACCATGAAATAGTTACTATTATTGGTACTTCCATCTTGTTAAATATAAATCTTATTCAAAATATGATGTAAAAACCTTATATTTGAAAATATATATTATTATATTTACATTTTAACAAAACTTTGTACAAATTCATAAAAATATTTCAAATAAAAGCTATCTTTAACTATATAAGCCTAAATATTTATCCAAGCTTGTGAATACGAATGATATTTACACAAAATTATTATCACTAACCTTAAACACATCAGATTCCTAAATCTTAGGTAACCTTTGCAATAGTTTTACATAAATCTTTAGAAAATATCTATCTTTAGCTAAATAAGTTTAAAGACTTGTTTAAAACAATGAATATTAGTGATCTTTACATTATTCAACTAAGCAAAACATAAATATATTGAGGATCAATTGATTTATAAACAAAAATCACTAAAATTATCTAAGAATACTTTAGATTCACAAAGCTTAAGTTAAATGACCACCTTCTAACACCAATGAAATTGTTTGTTGATGCATCTAAGTGTATCATATGGTTTACATAGCATTTAAAACACTTCTCATTTCAATATTAAAATAATATTTTGCATGATTTGTTGGTTCTAATATTTTTGTGATCTATGGTGGAGTAGTGGCCAAGATATATGACTATTTCACAAAATGATAATGTAGATGGTTATTTGGAGAAACCATGGTCCTAAGGCTTGTGAAAATGAAATTAATTTAAACTAATTTTAATGAATAATTATTAGAAATTAAATTTTGACTCTAATCTAACATGAAAATTTACAATGAGAAATTAAACTACAGTGAATTGATTAAAAAATGTGAAAATACGTAGGTAGGTCAAAAAGAAGGATGTTTATGATCTTCAGTCTAGACATCATGAAATATCTATAATTTCATCAAAGGAATGCACTTAAAACCAACATATGACATGAAATTTTTAAAATCATAGATCATATCATATACTAGTCAAATGTCTAAGGATATTTAAAACAATGCAAATAAGAAATCGAATTCACTTCAAAGATTTACATCCACAAGAAAATTGCATTTGCACATCTTCAATAAAATCAAGGAAAATTAAATCAATCTAAAATATTTTATTCAACCTATCATAAGCTTAAATTAATAACTCTACATTGAAATTATCACATCTAGAATTCATAGAAGCAATTCAAATCTAAACACCAAACCAAATACTTGAGGAATCATCCATGATAACAAAAAATTAAAAAGATATGAGACAATCTTTGTAGAATTCCATTTCTTGTATTATTTGATCCAAAATTTACACAAAAGTTTTTCTCTAAAAACTCCCCCTTTTTTACAATGACAATACCTCCTTTTATAGGCAACCTATGATGTATGTCGATCAATCATTATCAAACTAAAATTTGATAAGTGTTAAATATAGTTGTCCTTCTACAATATTCTATAATAAATGACACTTTTCAAGTGTGACTAACCTATAATCCATGTGTGTTAAAAATTACACATGCTTTTATAAAATAGAATATTCTTTTAAAATGATTTACATGGTTTTGTTACAAAAGAATATGTTAATTCAACTTAATTTACATTGAGATGCCCCTATTATTGTAGCCTTTTTTTTCTCTAGAATCTTCATGGATTTGTCATATTTTTCACCAATCAACTTGAAATTGATGATTAGATCTATGAATAATTCATATTTTTTCCCTACCAAATATTTGAAGACTCCATCAGTTCTATCCAAGGATTCTTTAATGCTTTTAGCATTGCCAATCTTCTCCTCTACTAACATAATCATGTCCAAGATGCAATGATTATCAGCTCCTCTAGTTCCCTATATTTTATTCCTAACCTCTTTGATGAACTAAGTATCTCTATGTTAGCACTCATAAGTTATCAATCTAATAATACTAAGGATGGTTGGATCCTTGATCAATCTCCCTAGTACTTTCACCATTTTTTCTCTAATTATTTTTAGTCTTTTGAGAGATCTTCCATGCCTTTGGACCACTTATTCATATCCCTTATATTATCCATTAAAATTATCATATCCATATTCAAATGTGATAGGCTACCTATGTTTATCTCAAGAATTTGGCCTTCTATTAATATCTTGATCAGTTATTTTACCTTCTTGTCTAAATGTTTCCATTGGTTAACTTGTTTCATATCCATGGAATGTTGTTTGTTCACCACATATAGTTTAAACCTAATTTCTTTCAAATAAATATATGTATCATATATTTTTGATTCAAAGATATTAAAAATGTTCCTTAAAACTGATAAAATGGATTACTCTTCCAGATTCTTCTTTTCTAGTTTCAATCCTTTGATGGTAGCTTGTAACCTTTCTACCTAAGATTGATAGCTCTAGAACATCTTCAAATATAGGATCTTCACCTAGCCTCTATTATCTATTTTTATTCAAGTGAACTAAAGGTTAAAAATTTTGATGAAAAACTTTTTGACCTCCTATGACCACTATCTCAGTGACTCTTTGTAAGCTTGTAGTATCTAGATCATATCTAGCTCTAAATAAGGACTAGTCCATATGCTTGAATGGGAGCTTTATTTGTAATTGGTTAGATGATTGAGCTTAGGAAGTAAGTATATTTTCTTATTCCTATTTCAAGGCAATTATCTAAGGCTTTAACTCTTGTTGTATAGGGATGTTTGTAGTCTTGGCTAGAGCCCATGGATGATTGGTAGTAGGAAGATTTTATAACCTTGGTTCATATATGAACCATTCAGGTATAGGTGGTCAATATATTAATTTATCCTCACTAAAATTTTTGATGTTCTCCAAAGGTGGTGTGATGGCAACCTTAGATTTCCTTGCCTTTTTGTCAATTATAGTCTTAACTTTCCTCTTGGGAGGATCAATGACTATCATGTCCAATGACCTTTTTTTCCCCAATGTTTTCCTCTTCATTTAATTTTGATTCATATGTTATGGATAAAATTCTAAATACATCCTCCACACAATCATGAGGATATAAATCTATCATGTGATCCTCCTATTTAGGTAAATCTTTCTCTATTATTCTAGATGATTTAGGGGCTGAGGAGCTATAATAAATTTCTCCTAGTCTTCTCTTTTTAGGCCTATGTTCTACTTGTGTATTTGATGATAAAAGCCTGAAAGAACCAATATATATTAGATGATATTTCCTAGGGCCTAACTACCACATATATTTCATATTTTGATTTCTATGTAATCTAGACTTAGGATTTATATTGTGTTCTTTTAATCTCCTAGAAACTTCATAGTAGGTAGATGCCTTGGTGTATATAAAATAAAATGTACTAGGCTCATGTTCATAAGGCACAACCAAAATACATTTGATTGTAAAATATTCCTTTACCTACCATAGGGATCCCATTATTTATGATCATCAATATGCAATTTTAAAGACAACCTATGCTTTGAATCAACTTCAATGTGGTCCCATTGCCTAATAATATTTTTGTCAATTGTCATAGGAAAACTATGTAGAAGTCCATTCCTTTTAGTTTTTTAAATGTCATATATCTTATTAAATAATTGATATGGCACATATTATTCTACCAATATATTAGGTACATGAATTTTTAGTTTGAGAGGAGCTCTTTGGGTTTAGTTATTCTCATCATGGGGATACCATCAATGGCGTGGATCAATACAAGGTAAACACAATCACAAATAAACTAGATATGGTCTCTATATTTATAAATATGTAATTTTGAATAGTATTAAGATATAGTTTGGTTACCATTAGGTAACTATTATCTTTGATTAGGGATATTTGTAGTAGCACAGAAGGCATCTGGTAGATAGCACCTCATGTAAATTTAGTCCTCTTCTTTGTCTTTATTCCATATATTTATATTCTTATGTAAATGTGAATGATTTCACCTATAGGAGGAACCACCACTTATTTAATGATGAAATATACCATAGTAACCCATTTTGGTTCTACATGTGATATATGTGAAAATCTATATAGCTTATTTAACATTATCATGACCATTCTAACTCTAGGTCTAAATTGACTTACAAGGATATTCTTTGTATGATATATAATGACTTTGTCACTAAATTCTAACCATTTTACTAGGATGTCCATCATGGTGCGATTTTGAGCCCATGAATTAATATATTCTAGGTCTATCTGGGGCTTAATTAACTTATGATAAGACTTAAAAGCAACAAGGGAGGCATATGTAATTTTAATCAAACTATGTTCATGTATGATCATAATCTTATCAATTTTAGTGTCTTTGAAAATTGGACCAAGGACATTGATACAATGTAATACCTTTTATTTAGTAGTAGCATAATGGAGTCTTATCATCTATATTGCCACACTATCATCATAGAGTATCTTGATCGAGTGTAGCTTCTCTTCTTCCTTGGTTATAACTTCCTATTTTTCAATACTCTAGAACAACTTTGAGTAATTATTATTTATAGTGTTTAATGAAGTAGCTATGAAATCTATGTCTTTGAAAACTTGGCCCTCTACATCTATTGACAAAAATAACTCAACCACTTGCTTTGAAATGTGTACATGGGTCTCCATTACTATGACTATGATAAAAAAATTCACTTGTAAATGATAATTGAACTCTCTCATCTCAAAATAGTGAATCTAATAACAATTTAGGGTTTTCATACATTTTAGGGCTTTTCACAGGTTTAAACAAAGCTTTAATGGTGGAAAGTTCAAAGTATGTGCTTTGGTGGCTTAAATCGTATTTGGATCTTGTATTTATACCTTTAGATGTTCAAGTCCTCAAGATATTTCAATATGATGTGTATGCCTATGTGGAATTACCTTGTCACACTACTTATCTACTTTTAAAATGTGACCATTTTCATTCTTGACATGTGTCATCATCTCATTTTTATTGAAGCTTGATCAAATTTACTCTATTGATATTCATTTTTACTATTTGAATATGGGCTATCGATATTTGATCTAAATTATCAAATGCATGTTGTTGATCTTCTTATGAGTCTTCTAGCCCTAACTTTCACCATGACCATTTATATTTGATCTAGGCCTCCAAGATCATGACACTTGGTAACATCACATTCTTTCTATGTTCATTGCAATAATTCTTCATTACTTTAATGCTTTTATGCCATGTGGTGACATAATTTGTAATCTAGCTTATTTGACTCATTGACTCTATTCACACCATTATTCCTCATCTACAAGATTTAATGTGGGCCATTGACCTTCCATCTCTAGTATTAAAAATGTTCCATTCATCCTCTAAACATATGATTAAATGTGGATCATTGATCTACCTCCTATTTGTAAGACCAAACATGGGACATTGATCTTCTTGATAATTTTCCAAAATTATCACACATGTCACTCTCACATCCCTTCTTAAAATATTTGACATATAACTTTGTGTTCACCATCGATCCTTGAATGCATGATTGAATGCACACCATCGATCTTTGATCTCAGAAGCTTTGACATGCTAAATTTAGGTGAACACCTGGGTACCATTGATCTTTGATTTGATCAAGTGATAATTTGACACATGGAATCCTCATGTTTAATTAGTACCTACCAAGACTAAAATCAAAGGTTTAATCACTCAAGACATATAAAGGCTTAGGATAAATTTTAGACTAAGGTTTTAGTCATTTAAACATTGATTCAATTAAGCAATTAAAGACCAAAGGTTAATAAAAAGGGTCAAATTGATCACTGAAGCATGAACCATGAACTTTTTTTCATTCTAATGGATATTTATTGATCCTAAAAAATGGAAGCACATGAGGTAATAGTTAGTAACATTAGGTAAAATCAGCTTATATGCTAGTACGCTAATTAATCTAAATCAACACATGATATTTAATAATGCACTCTGATCAAGTTGAATGCCTAATTTATAGCATAATTTGCAAAATTTGAACAATGGTACTCATTTTTTAGAAATGGGGGTATGTTGACCTCAATAAATGTAAAATTTTATGGGAAACTTTACAAAATGTTATAATTCAAATACTTTTAGTTCAAAATAATAACCAAAATAATTATTACACATGATAAAGTACCATTATTAAGATCAATTAATAATTAAAACAAGTCTTATAAATGTAGAATTAGGATCAAATATCAAAACCTAGTCATGTAATGCATGTGCTTTGATTCATTTTCTTATTTCCATTAGAATTCAGAGAATAACTTCTAGATTTCATGACCTTAATCATTAACATAGAATTGTCACATATTTATATATTCATTATGAATCATGATTTATAGAAAAAGAAGGCTTGGGAATTGTTGTTCTATTAACCAGGCATTTATAGCCTCGACAAAAATACTTTTGGTTCCACTCTAGGCCTTACCCCATTGTCAGTCATGCATCCATAGCCCTGGTGGGGGTTACCATAATCACTTTTTCTCAAAAAACTTTTAAATTTTCAATAAGGCTCTTATTTTTATATTTTTAAACTGTATATATCTTTCCAACAAATCTTGTGAACTAAAATTAGCCAAGTATTAGGATTTTTGTCATATGTTTTATCCTTAGACAATCATCCTTGGTCATTGAATCCATCCCAAGCAATAATTTTATTTAAGAGTTATCATGACTTTGATCTAATAATTCAAAATTTCACTCAAACATATGCAATCCTTATTGAAATGAAAATTAGATCAAAATAAGGTTTAATATTTTTAGGGAATAATTAGTCTAGATATCAATCTTCATCAATTTCTCAACATCATAACATTAAGCTAAGAATTTCCAAAATCCATCGTCAACCAATGTTTAAGAGTCATGTTCACATTCAAGGTTTATGAAGTTATTTTGAGAATTTAGATGGATTTTAGAGCTTTGGGACCCATTTTGTAAGATACTTATTAAAATCCAGAGAAGAAAATAAAGAAAGCAAACACACACAAAAAATATATTTACAAAGAAAGACATCAATGAAACTAATCTAAACCTACCTACACTAACTCTAAATAATTTTGTATATTAATCCATAAATATTTCATTATATATTACCTAATAGTGGAAAATTAAATCATAATAACTTTGACTTGATGATTTTTTTAACTAAGAAATAGACTAAAATAACATGCTTTCCTCCAAGATCAAATGGAAAGCTATTGATTCTACCATAGAACATTACAACATGATTGCTTATTTTGATGGTATCTTCTTGAAAATAGGATCACTTGTATGTTTATGTCTTCTAGATGATACAACTTGGATTCCTATCTCTATCATCAAGTACATGGATTGAAGATATGGATCCAAGTTTCAATCATCTTCTTCCCAAATTCTTATTTATTGCATCAAGACTGCTAATTCTAATTTATTCATAGACTAATCATGACTTGTCTCATTCAATAATTTTATTGGATAATTAAATGGTATTTTTAGACTAATGTCTTCACTAGGATCCATTTAAGGTGGGATGGACTATCAATATTTGCAAAAAAATAGTCTGAGTCATCTCAAAAGGCTTCTTCATCCTAATCAACTAAAAGTACATGAAATTCATTTGCATTTTTACCAATTGAAACATCTTGACCACATATTTATAACCATTTTATGTATTTATATGAAAATTATTTAACTATTTTACTTGTTTCATCTTCATCTTCTATAAAGAATGGCATCTCATTTACCCAATCAAGATCTATCTCATCTTGCTTTGGGATTTCTGGAATAACATTACCTTCTTGAAGCTTTTAAATTCCATTCATTAAATCATCCTCTTAAATAATATTCTCTATTTTAACAATGACTCTATATGAGTTGTCCTCGTAGATGTCTTCTGAAGAAATATCAACTTATACTTGATCTATATCATCTATTGTAAGTTCTTGAGAAATTTTTTTCAACTCATCTTTTTCGATTGTTTTAGAAAGGATAGGTTCTTTTTTCATTATTAGCATAAAAAATCCCTCCTCTAGAGTATTTTTAGGTTCATTCTCATCTTGAAATGGAAAATCATAATTCTCCATCATTAGTGTTGTTTTGAAATATTTGTGTGTCTCTAAAGAGCCAGATGATCATGCAACATTATATTTGTTAGTCAAAACTTCAAATATATTTAGTTCATCTTGATATTCTTCAAAATCATTAAATAATTATATACATTCTAATTCACCATGTTTTTTAGTGTTATGAACCCTACAATAATTAGATAAAGCTACATCACAAATTTTTAATTAACGTAGGTACTTAGTTGTAGATGACTCATTATTATTGTTTTTTTTGCTATTATGAAACTTATTTTTAGGTCTATTAATCTTCTGATAAAAATAGTCTCTATTGAAATTCTCCCTCCTGTTACTTGTTTCTGTAACTAAAGAAAATTGGTGCTCAATTTTTGAACCATCTTTAATATGGAGTCATTTTCATTCTTATGCACATTTTAATTGTGAACTTGAGTAATACTAATAGTTTTTGGGACCAAATATAGTTTATCTCATGGATGGGATCCACCTGTAGTTTTATTTACCAATCTTAGGTTTTGACCAAGATGAGCATGACTTAAAGGTAACTGGATTAAAACTAGATTTTGATTCAAAATAGGCATGTTATGATTAGCATTTGGAATGAAATTCAATACAATAAAATTATGATTGACATTAGTAATAACATATAATAATTGACTCTAGGGTTGTATTTGATCATTAATTATCACAGCTTTAGCATAGGCCAAAACTAATGTATTTATGACTCTAACAGATCTTTTCATAAATATAGAAGTCATTGGATCAAAATCATCCTTATAAATCTCTAAATATAAATCTTTAATAGGTATATAGGGATTTATATTTCTAATAAATATATTTTGAAATCTATCATTAAAATATCTAATGGTTTCATTTGAATCTCTCTTCATTATAGTGAACTATTGATAAAGAACACATGGACTAATAATCTTTGTAAACTAATCAATGAAATAATTTTAAAATCATTCCAAATGAAAATTTAATTTTTATTAAGGTTAAAAAACCAATCATATGTTACATATCTAAAGGTAAAGGAAACAAACTACAAACAACATCTTCATGAACAACATTTAACAATTTAAGGTAGCCTTAAAAGACATGGTATGTTATTCAGTAGTAACAACACTTGTAAGACTAAAATAAGGAAAATATTTCTCTATATTTATTGATAGGTCATGTACCTAACCAAGCATATTGATAGAATGTCCACCTAATAATATCATACCTTGATGAGGATTGAATAAATTGACATGAATAGGTGAAGTAGGTTAAGATTTAGAAACTCTACACTTACCTTTATCTGCTGTTGTTTTCCTATGAAGTTCAAATAATGAAGAGGTAAAATTGTCTCGAATTGTGACATATTTATTATTCTTGGTAGTTCCATCTTATGAAATCTAAATCCCATTCAATATAAAATGTACAAACCTTATCTTTGTAAACACAAATTATTAAATTTACATGTTAAGTAAACTTTTCATAAATTCATATAAATCTTTCAAAGAATAACTATATTTAACTTTATAAGCTTAAATTTTTATCTAGTCTTACGAATATGAATTATCTTTAAACAAAATTACTATCACTAACCTTAAACATGTCAGATTCACAAATCTTAAACAAACTTTACAATAGTTTTACATAAATTTTCAAAGAATAGATATCTTTAGCTAAATAATCCTAAAGACTAGTCTAAAACCATGAATATCAATGATCTTTACACAATTAAGCTAATAAAAATACAAATCTACAAAGGATCAACTAATATTTGAACAAAATTCACTAAAATTAGATAAGAATACTTTAAATTCACAAAACTTAAGCTAAATTCCCTCCTTCTAGCACCAATGAAATTAATTGTTGATGTGTGTAAGTGTATCATAGAGTTTACCTAGTGTTCAAAAATATTCTCATTTCAATATTCAAAGAATATTTTACATGAGTTTTTGGTTTTGATATTATTATGATCTATGGTGGAGCAGTGGCCAAGCTATATGACTATTTCACAAAATGATAATGCAAATGGGTTTTAGGAGGAATCATGGTCCTAAGGATTGAGAAAATGAAATTAATTTAAACTAATTTTAATGAAAAATGATAAAAAATTAAATTCTAACTCTAATATAACATTAATATTTACAATGAGAAATTAAACTATAGTGAATTGGTCAAAAAATGAGAAAATAGGTAGGGTAGGGTAGAAAGAAGGATGGTTTTGATCTTTAGTCTAGACATCATGACAAAGCTTTAATTTCATCAAAGACATGTACTTAAATCTATCATATAACATGAAATTTCCAAAAGCACAAATCCTATCATATGCCAAGCAAATGTCTAAGGATATTTGAAACAATGAAAATAATAAATCAAATTCATGTCAAAGATTTACTTCCACAAGAAAATTGCATTTACACAACCTCAAGAAAATCATGAAAAATGAAATAAATTTAAAATATTTTAGTCAACCTAACATAAGTTCAAATTAAAAACTCTGCATTAACATATTCACATATATAATTCATAGAATAAATTGAAATATGAACATCAAACTAGATACTTGAAGAAGCACCCATGATAAAAAATAATCAAACAAATATGATATGATCTTTTCAAAATTCCCTTGATTGTATTACTTGCTCCAAAATTTACACAAATTTTTTTCTCTAAAAACTCTATCCTTTTTTAAAATTAAAATACCTCCTTTTATAGGCAACATATGAGATATGTCAATCAACCATTATTAAATGAAAATTAGATAAGTGTCAAGGATAGTTGTCCTTTTAAAACATTCTAGAATGAATGAAAATTTTGAAGTGTGACTAAGCTATAAGCCATGTGTGTTACAAGTTTCACATGATTTTATAAAGTATAATATTATTTCAAACTGATTTAAATGGTATTGTTACAAATGAATATGCTAAGTCAACTCAATTGACATTGAGATGCCCCTATTGTTGTATCCTTTTATTTTTACTCTAGGATCTTCATGGCTTTGTCATATTATTAACCAATCAACTTGAATTTGATGATTGGATCTATGAATATCTCCTCTTGTTGCCTTGACAAATCTTTGAATACTCCATCAGTTCTTTTTAAGGATTCTTTAATTCTTCTATAATTTCCAATATTTCTCCTCTACGGATAAGATCATGTCCAAGATATACTTATCATCAACCCCTATAGTGCACTAGCTTTTATTCCTAACATCTTGGATGAAATGAGTAACTCTTTGTTGGAACTCCTCATGAGTTATCAAACCAGTAGGACTAAGGATGGTTGGATCCTTGATCAAGCTCCCTAGTACTTTCACCATTGTGTTCTCTAATTTTTAAAGTCTTTTGAGAGATCTTCCATGCCTTTGGACCACTTATTCATATCCATTATCTTCTCAATTAAGATTATCATAACCATATTCAAATGTGATATGTTGATTATTTTGAGCTCAAGAATTTGACCTTCTATCAATATTTTGATTAAATAGTTTACCTTCTTATCTGAAGCTTGTCATTGGTTAACTTATTTCATATCTATGGAAAGTTGTTTCTTTACCACATCTATTTTATAACTTATTGATTAAAAACAACTAAATGTATCATAGATGGTGTCTTCAAAGATATTAACAATGTTCCCTATAACTAATAGAATGGATTGCTCTTCAAGATTCTTCTTTTCTTGTTTCAATCCTTTGATGATAGCTTGCAACCTTTCTACCTGGGATTGTGCTAGATCTAGAACATCTTCTTCAAATATAGGATCTTAACCTAGCCTCTATTCTCTTTTTTTAGTCAAGTGAACGAAAGGTTTAACCTTTTTATGTAAAACTTCTTGACCTCCTTCCATGACCACTACCTCAGTGACTCTTTGTAATCTTATAGTATCTAGATCATATCTAACTCCAATTGAGGACTAGCCCATATGGTTGACTAGGACTTCTATTTGTAATTGTCTAGATGATTAAGCTTAGGTAACAAGTCTCTTTTCTTCTTTATATTATAAGTAAATTATCTAAGGCCTCAACTCTTATTACATAAGGATGTTTATATTCTTGACTAGAGCCCATGGATGATTAATAGTAGGAAGCTTTTCCAACCTTGGGTCATATATGAACTATTTAGGTATATATGGTCCATATATTAGGTTATCTTCACTAAAAAGGTTGATGTTTTACAAAGGTGGTGTGATGGTCACCTTAGATTTATTTACCTTTTTGTCAATTGTAATCTTAGCTTTCCTCTTATGAGGATAAATGACTATCAAGTCCAATGACTTTTCTTTTTTCTTTTCTTCAATATTTATCTCTTCATCTAAATCTCATTCATATTTCAAGGTTAAAATTCTCAATGCATCATCCATATATTCATGAATATCTAAAGCTATCATGTGAACCTCTTATTGAGGTGAATCTTGCTCTATTTTTCTAGATGATTCAAAGGCTGAGGAGTTAGAAGTAATTTCTTGTAGTCTTCTCTCTTGAGGACTATGTTTTATTTATGTATCTATTGATGGAAGCCTAGAAGAATAAACATATATAAGATGATACTACCTATGACCTATATACCATCTATCTTCCATATTTTAATCTATATATAATCTACATTCAAGCTTTATATTTTGTTCATTTAATTTCCTAGCAACTTCATAATAGGTATGTGCCTTGGTGTATATAAAATCAAATGCACTAGGCTCATTTTTATAAGGCACATCTAGAATACCTTTGATCATAAAATTTTCCTTTACCATACCATAGTGATCCAATTTTATATGATAATTAATCTATAAATTGAAATACAAAGTATGCTTCAAAGCAAATTCAATGTGTTCCCATTGCCTAAACATAGTTTTGCCAATTATCATAGGAAAATTGTGTAGAAGTCCCTTCCTCTTAGTTTTTAAAATTCCACTTATCCCATTGAAAAATTAATATGCCACCTCTTTTTCTTCTAATTTTTTAGGTACATGAACTATTAGTTTGAGAGGAGCAATATGGGTTCCTTCAATTCTTATAATTATGCAATCAAGATATAACCATATGTCTGCCATTGTTTCGATGGATTTATTGATTAAAGGACTTATCCTCATCATGGGGATACCATTAATGTCTTGTCTCAATGGAGGGTAAACACAATCACAAATGAAGTAGATATGGTCTCTATATTTATAGAAATGCAATTTTGAATAGTATTGAAAGATAGTTTAGGTATCATTAGGTGACCATTATCTTTGATTAGGGATCTTGGTGGTATCACATAGGGTATCTACTAGAGAGGATGTCATGTAGAATTTATTTATATTCTTTGTCTTTATCCCATATATCTATCTATTTAGGGAAATGTTAATGATTTAACCTAAATGAGGGAACCACCACTTCTTAAATGATGAACTATACCATAGGCACCCATGTAAGTTCTACATGTGTTGTATGTGCAAATCAATATAACTTGTTTAACATAGTCATGACCATTATAACTCCAGGTCCAAATTGACTTACAAGGATCTATAATAACCTTGACACTAAATTCTAACCATTTTACTAGGATGTCCATCATGGTGTGTTTCTGAGCTCATGAATTAATAGAGGCTAGTTTATGTGGGGCCTAGGTAACTTGTAATATGATTCAATAGAAATAGGGGAGATGCATTTAATTTTCCTCAAACTATGTTCATGTATGATCATACCCTTGTCAATTTTAGTGTCTTTGAAAATTGGATCAAGGACATCGATATAGTGTAATAACTTTGGTTTTGCAGTAGTAAAAGGATTCCTATCATCTAGATTGCCACAATATCATCATAGAGTGTCTTTTATGGGATAATATTCTCTTTTTCCTTGGTTATAACTCCCTAGTTCTCAATATTCCAAAATAACTTTGAGTAATTATTGTCTCTAGTGTCTATTGAAGTAGCTATGAACTCTATGTCTTTGAAAACTTAGCCTTCTACATCTAATGATAAATATCACTCAACCACTTTCTTTGAAATATGTCCATGGGTCTTAATTACTATTAATATAATTAAATTATTCACTTGAAAATGATAATTAAACTCTCTCAAATCAAAATAGTGAATCCATGAACAATTTAGGTCTTTTTGTGTATTCTAGGGATTTTTGAGTTTAAACAGAGCTTTAATGGTTGAAAGCAAGTTCAAAGTATGTGCTTTGGTGAATTAGATCATATTTGGATCTTGTATTTATACATTTTCATGCTCATATACACAAAATATTTCAATATGATGTGTATGCCTATGTGGCATCACCTTATCATATTACTTATTTACTTTTAAAATGTGACCATTGTCATTTTGGATGCATGTCATCATCTCATGTCTCCTGAAGCTTGATTGAATGTCAATATCCATCTTTAATGTTTGAATTTGGGTCATCGATATTTGATCTAAATGATCAAACATACACCATTGATCTCCTTAGGAGTCTTTTTTCCTTGACTTTCACTATGGTCATTAATATTTGATCTAGTCCTTCAAGATCATGACACTTGGCAACATCATGTGCTTTCTATGTTCCTTGTAATTAGTCTTCATTACTTTAACACTCGTATGCCACATGGTTCCATCATGTGTAATCATGGATCTTTGAATCCTTGACTCACTTTACACCATTGATATTCATCTATAATATTGATTATGGGTCATTGATCTTCCATATATAGGATTAAATACATGTCACTTATATTTTGAACATAATATTGAATAGGAATTGTTGATGTACATCCTATTCATAATAAAAAAACATGGGCCATTAATATACTTGATGATTTATTAAATTTGTGACACGTGTCACTCTTTTGTCCCTTCGTAGGATAGTTAACATATTAACTCTTCGATCACCATTGATCTTCAAAAGCAATATTGAACACACACTGTCAATCTTTGATCTAAGGAAATTTGATTTACTGACTTTGGGTGAACACCCATGTACCATTAGTCTATGATCTGATCAAGAGAGATTTTTAAACTTGGCATCCTTGCATTTAATTAATACCTATGAATATTAAAATCAAAGGAATAAGTACTCAAGACATATAAATACTTAAGATAAATTTTAGACTAAGGTTTCAATTGTCTTTTAAACATAGATTCAATTAAGTAACTAAAGACCAAGGGTTAATAAAAATGGTAAAATTGATCATTAAAGCATGAAACATGAATGATGAAGATTTATTCATTCTAATGGAGATATATTGATCCTTTAAAATGAAAACACATGAATAAAATTTTAGTAACATTAGGTCAAATCAAATAAATCTTATATGTTAATTAAGTTAAATCAATACATGATATTTATTAATACACTCTGATCAATTTGAATGCCTAATTTATATAACAATTTTCAAAATTTAAACAAGGGTCCTCATTTTTCAAAAATGGGGGTATGTTGACCTCAAAAAATAGTAACTTCTAGGGGAAACATTACAAAACTTATATTTAATTAAGCAATTAAAGACCAAGGGTTAATAAAAAGGGTAAAATTGATCACTGAAGCATGAAGCATGAACATTTGTTCATTCTAATGGATATTTATTGCTCCTACAAAATGGAAACACATGAATCAAATGTTAGTAACATTAGGTCAAATCAAATAAAGATTATATGTTAATATGATAATTAAGATAAATCAACACATGATATTTATTAATGCATAATGATCATCTTGAATGCCTAATTTATAGCACAATTTGAAAATTTTGAACAAGGGTCCTCATTTTCAAAAATGGGGGTATGTTAACCTCAATAAATGGCGACTTCTAGGGGAAAAATTATAAAATTTTAGACTTCAAATACTCTTGGTTTAAAATAATAACCAAAATAATCATTCCACATGATAAAGTAACATTATTAAGATCAATTCATAATTAAAACAAGTCTTATAAATGTAAAATTAGGATCAAATATCAGAACTCAATCATGTTATGTGTGTGATTTTATTCATTTTTTGATTGCCACTAGAATTTAGAGAACAACTTCCAAATTTCATGACATTAATCATTAAAATAGACATGTAGCACATTTGTATATTCATTATGAATCATGTTTTATAGAAAAAAGAAGGCTTGGGCATTTCTCTACTTCTAACTAGGCATCTATATCCCTAATAAACATAACTTTATTTCCACTCTAGGCCTTGTTGTAGTGCCAATCAGACATCTATGGCCCTAGTGGAGGTTACCAAAAATCACCTTTGCTCAGAATGCTTTTAAATTTTCAATAAGGCTATTATTATTTTTTTCCAATTGTATTTAACTTTTCAACAAAGGTTGGGAAATATAATTAGCTAAGTATTAGGATTTTTTTCAAATGTTGGATCTTTAGACAATCATCCTTGGTCATAGACTTCATCCCAGGCAATAATGTTCTTTAAGTGCTAACATGATGTTGCTCTAATAATTAAAACTTTCACTCAGACATATGCATTCAGTATTGAAATAAAACTTAGATAAAAATAAGGTTTAATATTTCTATGGAATAATTAGCCTAGATATCAATCTTCATCAATTTCTTAAAATCATAACATTAAGTTCATAATTTGGAAAATCCATGGTCAACTAATGTTTAAGAGTCATATTCACATTAAAGGTTTATGAAGTTATTTTGAGCATTTGGATGGATTTTGGAGCTTAGGAACCTATCTTGGAAAAGACTTATTGAAATCTAGAGAAAAAAACAAATTAAAAAAAAACACACAAAGAAAACTATATACAAACACTTTTTACAAACAAGGATAGGAATGAAACTAATATAAACCTACCTACACTAACTCTAACTAATTTTATAGATTAATCCATAAATAATTCATCAAATATTACCTAATAATGGAAAATTAAAATATAACAACTTTTACTTGATTCTTTTTACTAACAAATAGACTAAAGTAACAATCTTTCCTCTAGGATCAAAGGGAATGTTATTTATTCTACCATATAACCTTAAAACATGATTACTTCCCTTTGATGGTGTCTTCTTGAAAATAGGAGCACTTTTATGTTTATGTCTTTTGGATGATGTATTTTAGATCCCTATCTCCATTCTTAGGTACATGAATTAAAGATACGGATCCAAGATCCAATCATATTCTTTCCAAATTATTCTTTCCTACATCAAGAGTGATAATTATAATTTATTCATAGACTAATCATGACTTATCTCATTCAATAATTGTATTCATAAATTAACGGGTATGTTTGGACTAATGTCTTCACTATGATCCATTTGAAGTGGGTATGGACAATGGTATTTCATTCACTAAATAATGGTATAAGTTCTTACAATGATTATCTTCTTCAATAATACTCTCTATTTCAATAATGACTCTATATGAGTTATCCTCATAGCGATCTTTTGAAAAAAGATCAGCTTGTACTTGATCTATATCAGTGACTAAAAGTTCATGAAAAAATTATTACAACTCATATTGTTCAATTGTTTTATAAAGGATAGGTTATTTTTCCATGATTATTATAATAAATATGTCGTCTAGAGGATCTTTAGGTTCATTCTCATTTTGAAATGGAAAATCAAAAGTCTCCACCATAACAATTATTTTGAAATATTTAGATGTCTTTGAATATCTAGATGATCTTATAGCATTATCTTTGTTAGTCACAACTTCAAATGTATTTAATTCATCTTGATATGCATCAAAATCATTACAAAATTCTATACATTCTAATTCACCATGTTTTGTAGTGTTATGAACCCTGCAATAATTAGATAAAGCTACATCATAAATGTTTACTTTAGGTAGGTCCTTAGTTGAAGATGACTCATTATTTGTGTTTTTATTTATATTATAAACCTATTTGTAGGTCTATTATGTTTTTGATAACAATAGTCTCTATTGGGATTCTCCCCAATGTTACCTACTTATTTTTGTAACTGAAGAAATTATGTGCTTAGTTTTTAAACCATCTTCAGTATAAAGTCATTTTAATTCTTAGGTCTCTCTGAATTGTGAACTTGAGTACTCCTACTAGATATTGAAACCACATCTCATTGATCTTGTGGATGGGATCCACTTATAGTGTTATTTAACAATCTTAGGTTTTGACAAGGAGAAACATGACTCAAAGGTAACTCATTTAAAACTAGAGATTGATTCAAATCAATCATTTTATGATTACCATTTGTAATGGCATTTAATATAGGAAAATTAGGTTTGACATTAGGAATAGCATATGCTAATTGAACATAGGGTTTTATTTTATCATTAATGGTTTCATTTGAATCTCTCTTCACTGTAGTGAATTTTTGACAAAGAACACATGGAATGATGATCTTTCCAAATTGATCAATGAAATAATTATTAAAATCATTCCAGATGCTAATTTAATTTTCAATAAGGATAAGAAACCAATCATATGCAACATCTCTAAAGGTAAAAAGAAAGAACCTGTAAGCAACATCTTCATGAACAACATTTAACAATCTTAAGGTAGCTTTAAAAGACTTGATATGTTCTTTAGCAGTAATAACACCTATAAGACTAACAGAAGGCAATTATTTCTATATATTTATTGGTAGGTCATGTATCTAACTAGGCACATTGATTGAATATCCACCTAACCAAGTCATACCTTGATGAGGATTAAATACGAAAACATGAACAAGTGAAGTAGATTGAGATTTAGAAACTCTATGCTTACCTTTATCTACCCTTGTTTTCTTATGAATTCCAAAGAAAGAAGAGGTAACCTTATCTCATACTGTGACCTAGATCTTATTCTTGGCCATTGTAGCTTGTGAAATCTAAATCCTATTCAAAATATGAAGTAGAAACCTTATCTTTGCAAAGACAAATTATTATATTTACATGTTAAGAAAACTTTGCACAAATTCATAAAAATCTTTCAAATAACAACTATATTTAACTATATAATCTTACATATGTATCTAGGATTGTGAATATGCATTATATTTACACTAAATTACTATCACTAACCTTAAACACATTAGATTAACAAAGATTAAGTAACCTTTGTAACAATTTTACATAAATCTTCAAGGAATAGCTATCTTTAGCTAAGTAAGCCTATAGATTGGTCTAAAACCATGAATATCAATGATCTTTACACAATTAAGTTAAGCAAAACACAAATCTTTAAAGAATCAACTGATGTTTGAATAAAATTCACTAAAATTATCTAAGAATACTTTAGATTCACAAAGATTAAGCTAAATGCCATCCTTCCATTGCCAATGAAATTGCCTATTGATGCATGTAAGTGTATCATAGGGTTTTCATAGTGTTTAAAACACTTCTCATTTCAAGATTCAAATAATATTTTGTATGAGTTGCCAGTTGTGATCTATGGTGGAGTAGCGGCCAAGCTATATGACTATTTCACAAAATGATAATGTAAATGGTTATTAGGAGAAATCGTGGTCCTAAGTCTTGTGAAAATGAAATTAATTTAAACTAATTTTAATGAACAATTATCATAAAATAAAGTCTAACTCTAATATAGCATGAATATTTACAATGAAAAATTAAACTATAGTGAATAGGTCAAAAAATGAGAAAATAGGTAAGGTAGGGTACAAAGAAGGATGCTTATGATATTCAATTCAGATAACATGACAAAGCTTTAATTTCATCAAAGACATGCACTTCAAACCAATATATGACATGAAATTTACAAAAGCATAGATCCTATCATATACCTAGCAAATGTCTAAGGACATTTGAAATAATACAAATAATGAATTAAATTCACTTCAAATATTTACATCCACAAGAAAATTGCATTTCCACTTCTACAAGAAAAGTAATGAAAATGAAATGAATCTAAAATATTTTGATCAACCTAGCATAAGCTCAAATTAACAACTCTGCATTAACATATGCACATCTATAATTCATAGAATCAATTCAAATATAAACATCAAACTAGATACTTGAGGAATCAGCCATGGTAACAAACATTCAAACAAGTATGAGACAATCTTTGTATAATTTTTGTGCTTATATTAATTGCTCCAAAATTTACACAAAAGTTTTTCTCTAAAAACTCCTTCCTTTTTTACAATGACAAACCCTCATTTTATAGGCAGCCTATGAGGTATGCCAGTTAATCATTATCAAATGAAAATTAGACAAGCATCAAGGATAACTATCATTTTACAACACTCTATAATTAATGACACTTTTCAAGTGTGACTAACATATAAGCCACATGTGTTGTAAATTGCACATGATTTTACAAAATAAAATATTCTTTCAAAATTATTTACAAGGTTTTATTAAAAAAGAATATGTTAAGTCAACTCAATTGACTTTGAAATGCCCCTAATATTGTAGCCTTTTATTTTTACTCCAAGATCTTCATGGGTTTACCATATTTTTCACCAGTCATCTTGATATTAATGGTTAGATATATGAACAAATCCTCTTCTTACCCTACCAAATCTTTGAAGAATCCATCAAATCTATCTAAGGCTTCTTTATTGCTTCTAGAATTGCCAATTTTCTCCTTTCTTGATAGGATCATGTCTAAAATATGCTTATCATCAGCATTTGTAGTGATCTAGATTTTCTTATTCAACTCTTGGATGAAATGAATAGCTCTATGTTGGAAATCCTCATCAGTTATCAATCCATTGGAACTGAAGATGGTTGGATCCTTGATCAAGCTCCCTAATACTTGCACCATTTTGTTCTCTAATTATTTGAAGTCTCTTAAGATATCTTCCATGTATTTAGACCACTTATTCATATCCCTTATCTTTTCCACTAAGATTACCATAACCATATTCAAATATGATAGGCTGACAATTTTGTGCTCAGGAATTTTGCCTTCTAGCAATATCTTGATCAATTATTTTATATTCTTGTATAAAATTTTCCATTGGTTATCATATTTCATAGCCATGAAATTTTTTTTGTTCACTACATCTAGTTTAGAAATTATTACTTTCAAAAAATTCAATGTCTCATAGATGGTAGCTTCAAAGATATTAACAATGTTCCCTAAAACTTATGGAATGGATTCCTCTTCTAGATTCTTCTTCTTATTTCAATCCTTTGATGGTAGTTTGAAACCATTCTGCCTAGGATTGTGCTATTTATAGAACATATTCTTCAAATATAGGATCTTCACCTAGCCTTTGATCTCTCTTTTTATTCAAGAGAACTAAAGGTTCAACCTTTTGATGCAAAACTTCTTGACCTCCTTTTATAACCACTGTCTTAGTGATTCTTTGTAAGCCTATAGTATCTAGATGATATCTAACTATAGAGTAAAAATTAATCTACATTTCATTCTATTTTTTTAGTTGTGCACTACAAAATTTTGTTCCCACATACTTTGGTCTGAGATGACAGAGTTTTGAAATAGAGCGCAGGTGCTAATTTTCCTTTTGATTCATTTTTGTCTAAGCGTCGAAGTCAAGAAAAAGCTGCCAAGTGTCATCACAAAAGGTCTCAATTTTGCTTTTCTAAAAGTGATGAAATATGCCACGTATCCTAGCAGAAGAGAATAGAAGCCACCACATGTCGAGATCTAAATTATCTTCATTTTGCTTCACTGATATAACAAAGACTGTGGTGGGTCTTAAGTGTTGTTTCTGAAGCAAGCGAAAGCTGCCAAGTGTCACTATCCATGTAAATATGAAATGAGACCCAATTGTTTCTATGGTATAAATAGAGTAAAGTGGAGACTACCATGTAACACCTTTCGTAGGTTTCTAAAAGGATAGCTAAAAGTAGTGAAGACTACCACATAACCCCAGATAAGTAAATCAAAGATTGCCATGTGTCCTTTAATGAAGCATCAGAGATTGCCACCTATCCCTATGCCCTTATTTTAAAATTACTCAAGTAAGATATGTTGTGGGTCTTATTTCTATTAAAATGTTAAGGTTTTGAGGAAGTGGATTGCGACAGGTGTGAAAGGCGGAATGCTCATAAGCAAAGACACAAAAGAGGTATAAGTTACATGAAAAATGCCACGTGTCTTCAACAAGTGCTACTGAAACCACCAAGTGTCATAATCTGGTGCTTCCTAAAGTAATAAGAAGGTTTTCAAGGAATTGGCTTAGTGTTATCTAGCGTTAAGAGAAGGGAGCATCTTGCAATTTATTTTAGCCAATGAACTGCCAAAAGACAAAGCATTTCAAAATCTATAAAATATCTTCTGTTAGACACTTCTAGTTTAGTTAGTTTTTAGTTGGGCCATTAGATTGGGAATAATCAGACAATCTAGAGTGAATCCAAGGTTGTAAATAAGGATGCAAAGATCACTAAGAAGGGGGATCAGATACCAAAGAGAATTTTTTGAGAGAATTATTGTAAAGAGTTTAGACTTTCTAGAGCTGTGACTAGGAATATCATATGCTTTTGTCTCATTCTTCTTAATTTGGAAGGTTTATGTAACTGTGCATGTTTCTGTGCCTCTTATGTGACTGAAAGATTAATGAGAAGATTGAACCCTATGCCTTTGTTGATATTTTTTGTGTTTCACTATGTTTAGGATTAAGGTCAAATTACATTCAGGTGCATCACCATAGTTAGATTTTCTTTCTTGCATTTGTGTTTTTATTAAAATTCCTATCCCTTTTCCCAATATACACTTGATTTAAAGAAAAACCAACTTCTCTAAAATCTAGAGGTTATTTCAAGTTGTAAGTCCCACATCTTGAAACTTGCCATTATTGGTGTTTATTACAAAGCATAATTTTAAATCATCAATAGTTTTTGGCATGCTCGATGGGACCAATCTTTTAAGGAGTTGAAGAATTTTTGGTGTGTTCTTCGGCCAACCAGCCTTTGGAGGTTTTTATTTTATCAACACCAATAGTGACTCTGAGTTGAATCAGCTGATTAAGTAGTCTTGGTATCATCAAGAAATCACCATTCGGTATGTACAATTTTGTTACTTAGAACTATGGATCTTATGCTCCTTCATATATTTTTGATCAACCTAATCTCTTTGCCAATCAACCCATTTCCACCTTCAAACAAGCTTTAATGGGATATAAAAATAATGTAGTAGAGCTTGAAGCCAAAAGGGGATGTGGCCAAGAAATCCCTGATCATGTCATCCATCAAGTGAGAAATTCACTAGATCTAGTTAAGAGTGAATGGGCTCCCATTGAAAGAGCCAATTGGCAAAGGCTTACAAATGAGATATTGGATGTGTGTGTCTTGATTGCATTTTTAGAAGAGAAGCTGAGTATTCATGAGAGACAACCTTACCAAGTCAATCAACCTACATATCCACTACCACAAGTTTCATATCAGATATACATAGCCCCTGCTCATGAGCCAAGTCGAACCTGTCAAGGTTCTTTCTTCAATAATGTCAAGTCTATGTTGGCAGCAAGGGAAGTGAAATCAAAACCCTCACTTCCCCCTCACGTGCCTCCCACCTTTCCTCAAGAAGCTTCTTGTTTTTCATCACAACCTTCATGCACTCCCCACTTCTATGATGATTCTTATGAGCTCCAAGAAAGACTCTTTGGAGAAAATCTAGCTAAGCAAGTTGAGGAATTAGAGACAAATATGAAATTGCTTAGAGAAAGAGAGAGAGCTTTTAGGCCTTAGAGAGGAGCCTACACCAAAAAATACCTCTTCTACCAATCCTTAGATCTCTCAACATGATGTCCAAATTTTGAGTTAGAAGAAGGAAAATCATGAACCAGTTAGGGATATTGAAGAAGATAAAATTGCTACCTCTTCCCAAGGGAAAAGTTCTGGTCACAAGGTCATGAGTTGGAAACAAACAATGGAATCATGGGATAGAAAGAAGGAGGAGAAAGGTTTTGCTCAAAGCCTTGAAGAGGTTGAGGCTACTCTCACTCATGATGATGATCAAGCAAAAGATCCTACATTTGAACACACCCCATCTACATCCCTCCAAGAGAGATATCAAGCTACATTTGATATAGATGAAGTGATGTACAAATGGAAAGAAGAGAATCATTTGATTCTAGATCAAGAATTATCTCCTCTTTTGCATATGTATAACCATCAATCTTCTTCTTTACCCTTTTTCAAAGATGAATATATTTTGGAGGAAGCAAGTAAAGATGAGTATACTTAGTTCATGGCTAGTCAAGAAGATTTCATGAGTGAAAATTAGGAGGAAATCACCATAGGTACATTCTTTGATGAACAAGAGGACAAGTCACAAGCTTTTGCCTTAATCTTTGATGAGGAAGAGATAATTTCTGACTTTCTTCTAGCTTTGCAAGAAGATATGGAGGAGCATGGACACTTCCTTGATCAAGTCATTGGGGTAGGTTACACTATTCTTCAAGGAGGCCATGAGCTGGCCAGATGTGGAGAAGACAACATTGAGACTCAAATAATTATGTAGAGGGGATGAAAGCTTTCAGACTTATCCTTTCAAGAGGTTAAAGTCATCAAGGAGGATGATCATGCAATGGAACCCAAGAATGAGGTAGAAGGAGATAAGCCAATAAATAAGGTATATCAAAGGGCTTATGGTGATAAGCCAATAGCCATCAATTTCTTGATGAGACATGCCAGTATGAAGAACCAGCATTTGACAGGCTTTCAAGAACAAGAAGAGTATGTATATAGTGGAAGCATGTTTGACTCTAATTCACTCAGATGTAGGCCAATCAAGGTGGCAAGTAGGAAGAGTAAGTCACCAGAGCTCCATCCCATTCAACCATTTATCTGGCACCATAAGTCTTCTCACCATGAAGGAAACTTCAAAAAATTTCCTTTTGATCCAGGAGGGAGACAAATATACCTCGTTATCTGTATATAGTAGTTTGCTTTCATTTTTGTTGCTTTATTTTCCCATTTTTTCTTTCCCACTCTCTCTTTTAAATAAGTTTTATTTGAGCATGTGGCCATGGCTCAAAATATTTTCAAAATTTTCAAGACTCTCAACACATTAAGTCTCTCTCAAATCTCCATAATTCCCTAGATGTGTCTTATTCATTAGTGCCAGAAGTGGAATCTATTTTGATCCAGCTTGAATTCCAATTGAAGGTTGTAGTTCATGTTTTATAGAGTATTTCACATAAGGACATCAGTAACCTTGATTTAGCTTTCCAGGAGTTGCAAAATAAGTAGGGGCTATTTGATGCTAAATGGTCTATTTATCAGACGGCCTTACTGAAGTTGTGGTTGTTGCCACATTTTTATATGTGGGAAATTGTGGTTTCTTTTTTATCAGGATCAAAAGTCCTTGGGGTCACCAATAAATGTAGAGTAAAAATTACTCTACATTTCATTCTATTTTTTCAGTTGCATGCTAAAAATTTTTGTTCCTGCATACTTTGGTCTGAGATGGCAAAGTTTTGAAATAGAGCGCAGGCACTAATTTTCCTTTTGATTCATTTTTGTCTAAGTGTCAAAGTCAAGCAGAAGCTACCAAGTGTCATCGTCTAAGGCACTTTTGATAATTTTAGTAAAGTAGTAGAGATTGCCATGTACCTCATAGAAACTCAACAAAGTGTGACAAGTGTCAGTATCCATGTTTCGTATTGGCATTCGCATTCCAAATCTCTTTTCAGCAAAAGGTTTCAAAAGCTAAGTATCAGGATCAGGCAGAAAGCACCAAGTGGCAATCACAAAAGGTATCAATTTTGGTTTTCTCAAAGTGATGGAAGATGCCACATATCCCAATAGAAGAGAGCAGAAGACACCACATGTCGAGATCTGAATTATCTTCATTTTGCTTCACTGATATACTAAAGACTATGGTGGGTCTTAAGTGTTGTTTTTTAAGCAAGCAAAAGCTGCCAGGTGTCACTATTTGTGTAAATATGAAATGAGATCCAATTTTTTTATGGTATAAATAGAGTAAAGTGGAGACTGCCATGTGTCACCTTCTACAAGTTTCTAAAAGGATAGCTAAAAGCAGTGAAGACCACCACATAACCCTAGATAAGTAAAGCAAAGATTGCCATGTGTCCTTTAATGAAGCATCAAAGATTGCCACCTATCCCTATGCCCATTTTAAAATTACTCAAGTAAGATATGTTGTGGGTATTATTTCTATTAAAATGTTAAGGTTTTGAGGAAGTGGATTGCGACAGGTGTCAATGGCAGAACGCTCATAAGCAAATACACAAAAGGAGTATAAGTTACATGGAAAATGCCACGTGTCTTCAATAAGTGCTACAGAAACCACCAAGTGTCATACTTTGGTGTCTCCTAAAGTAATAATAAGGTTTTCAAGGAATTGGCTAAGTGTTATCTAGCGTTAAGAGAAGGGAGTGTCTTATAATCTGTTTCAGCCAATGAACTACCAGAAGACAAAGCATTTCAAATCTATAAAATATCTTTTGTTAGACACTTCCAGTTTTGTTAGTTTTGATTTGGGCCATTAGATTGGGAATAAGAAGACAATCCAAAGTGAATCCAAGGATATAAATAAGGATTCAGAGATCACCAAGAAGGGGGATTAAATACCAAAGAGAATTTTCTCAGAGAATTATTGTAAAGAGTTTAGACTTTTTGGAGCTATGACTAGGAATATCATATGCTTTTGTCTCATTCTTCTTAAGTTGGAAGGTTTATGTAAGTGTGCATGTTTTTGTGCCTCTTATGTGTTTGGAATATTAATGAGAAGATTGAACCCTATGCCTTTTTTGATATTTTTTGTGTTATTGCAAAAATAGTCTAGGCTGTGTTGTCAAGAGTTTAGACTTTCTAGAGCTGTGATTAGGAATGTCATTTTCTTTTGTCTCATTTTCTTGAGTTGAAAAGTTTATATAATTGTGCGTGTTTCTATGCCTCTTATGTGAATGGAAGATTCAAATAATAAGATTGAACCCTATACCTTTGTTGACATTTTTTGTATCACTGCAAAAGTAGTATATGCTATGAGCCTCTATTTCTATTGTTTCTATCTTTTACATTGATCATGCACTTGTTTGCTCTTAAATGTAAATGAATCCTACATATAGTTTCATTGTGTTTAGGATTAAGGTCAAATTACATTTAGGCACATCGCCTTAGTTAGATTTTATTTCTTGTATTTGTGTTTTTGTTAAAATTCATATCCCTTTTCCTAGTATACACTTGATTTAAAGAAGAACTAACTTCTCTAAAATCTAGAGGTTGTTTCAAGTCACAAGTCCCACATCTTAAAACTTCCCATTTTTGGTGTTTATTACAAAGCGCAAATTTAAATCATCAACACTAACTCCAACTAGGGATTGGCCCATATGTTTGACTGGTAACTCTATTTGTAACTTGCTAAATGATTGAGCTCAGGCAATAATTCTTTTTTTCTTTTTCATCTTACAAGGAAATGATCCAATGCTTCAACTCTTATTGCATAGAGATGTTTCTAGTTTTGATTAGAGCCCATAGATGATTAGTAGTAAAAATATTTTCCAACCTTGGTTCATATATGAACCATTTAGGTATAGGAGGTCCATATATTAGGTTATCCTCACTAAAAAGTTTGATGTTCTCTAAAGGTGGGTTGATGTCCACCTTATATTTCTTTTCCTTTTTGTCAATTTTAGTCTCAACTATTATAACCTCACTAGATGTACTAAAACAAAATGCAATAATTTTTTTTAATTTACTTCCTCAAAAAAGTATTCTATTTACAATTGTAGAATCACAATTTTTATCATAATAGATAATCATTAACATTTCAACTTTAATTTTGAATGTAACATAGAGTGTTACAACTTCATGAAAGAAAATTCATAATGACACAGCTACGACTAGTCTCACAATACAAAAATGGTTGTTCAAGTAAATAATGTTACATTTACAAATTTAATAGGCATTTATCCTTATATAAAATTTAAAGATAACTAACTCTCTGGATCTTGAGTTTTACTAACTCACATATCTATGATACCTCAAGTGTTGTCTCCAAGAATATACTACAATGGGAGAGGGTAAACATCATCTGAGTGCTTTACCACTCTAGCCATGGACCAATGATCCCTTACACAATCCCCTATTAGGGAATGGCCCTCTATACATATATAGGTAGATATAATGGTATAGGAATCTATAATGAGACATGTTAGTATCCCTATATGCTATAAGATTATACTATATGATGTGTATCATAAAGAAAAATATATTTCTACTACGATATCACATAACATGAAAATAATACATATGAATTGATAATGTTAATCTAACATTACTTTGGTAAAAGTTTTAAATAACATATGATCATCTGGATTAGTCAAATTCATAACACATCACTTGATTGGGTTACCCAGACCCATCATTGGTGATTCTAACTAGGCTTGAGAAACCATCTCATTGCGTAGGTGTTATCATTAATGTGGGGCCCATAATATAAACAATATATAATCAATCTAAATCATAAGATCACCATTTGGGTAAACTAATCTAAGTATCATAATTACATACATGCAATATCTGATATAAATAAGTATATATTGATAAAATCATGCCAGCAAAATATGACAACAAAAGTCTATATGAACTTAATTATAAAAGATATTTTCAAGTATAACCCAATTTATTCATACAAAAAAATGTACATTACAAAAAATACCTCTCAGATAGTTTCCAAAATGTTAAAATTTGGTTTTCCACTAACACCAATAAAATTTGCAAAGAAAGGTTCTAATTAACAATTTTTCATAATTTTTAAAAAACACAAAATATGAATTACCATAAAATCAATTGCTTCCAAAAATATTTTTTCAATTTCCTCATAATCCGTATAACATCTTTTATTTCACATAAAAACCCCAAATATTAAGAATTAAGATAAAATCCCCTACCCCTACATAATTTAATCAATGAATATAAGTCAATGCTGACATTCAAATTTTATGTTCTAGGGCAATTGATTCATATTTATTTCAACAAATTTCATTTTATGGTATGTTTTAAATAAAGTATATTGTTATAAAAACATAGGGCGATCTGGATTAAATAGGTTAATAATTTACTACATAATTTTTTGATATATATGTTTAATTAATAATAATATAAGCTACTATCTATATAATATTTCATCATAAAATTATATCAAAATAAAATTATAACCAACTATATATAAATAATACATTAATAATAATAAAAGATTATTAATTAACAAAAATAAAGTTATTATTATTATTATTATTATTATTATTATTATTATTATTATTAAACTTGGTCGATCGACCCATATCAGACACAAGTTAAGTAAAAGGATGGAAATGCAAATCCGATAGGCATTTTGAAGTTCCACTCTAAGAACCATCATCAAAAGCCAAAATATAAATAATAATTAAATACATTACTTCCATGCCAAAATAGGTAAACACATAAAACCAACATGGCATGAATTAAATTTAGCACATAACCGTTATATAAATATGATTTGATAGGTAAGTAGATTAAGTATATTATTGTCTGGTTGAAGGTGTAGAGGGGTGGTGTAAATTCATTAAGATCCTTGATTTAATTGGAAATTTGATTCTATTTAATTGAAAGGACTGGTATAAGGAATGGTGCCTGCATTAATCTTTGCTAGAATAAAGAAAATAATGGGAACAAATCTTTGTAAAAAAACTAAAATAGATTAAGACAAAATTGAAAATTTTGAATATCAATGCAGGGGTAAAATGTTAAGCGCCATGTAGTCCTAAAAGTAACCATGACTTTGGTGATTTAATGAATATAATTTTTTTTTTTGACAACACTGGAATGATGTAAAGAGAAATCCATTGAAATCCTTGACTAAAATGGAACATGGTTCAACTTATAATAAAATGGCAAAAAATAGGGAATGGAGGTGGCATTGAAATGGAATGTAGTTCCATTAAAACTTAAGATAGTTGGGTAAAAGAGAATGGAAATGGCATTGCTCATGGATTGATATAAATAAAAGGAATAAACAAAACTATTCAAGCAATTAAATAATTTTTAAAACATTTATTTCCCACAAATTGTTGAAGGTAGGAAATATACATCAAGCGACCTGCACTTTTAGAAAGAATCATAGCTATAGAATAGATACATTTAATATATATGATACAATTAATATATATTCTTCCTGCATTGACATAAAAATATAATGAAGTGTGATGAAAGTGCTAAGGGGTGTTCCAAGTTCATTAAAAATCTAAGATTGATATGGAACGAGATTCCGCTTCTAAAGGATACAACAAAGGCAAAAAATGGTGATGGTGTTGTTATCATGATGAGAGGGAGTTTTTTTTTTTTTTTTTTGCTTAATTTACCTATCTATAATGAGTCACTATGGCCTCCAATAAATAATTTGGGTCAATAAAGAAAGAATTCTAGTTTCTAAAGAGATACTACCAATATATTTCCCACAAGTTTCTATAGGGTTTACTCACATATTTCATAGAGTTTTCCTAATTTTAATATACATTTTATATATATTTAAATCTATAATCCAAAATTATTTTAATAGAAAATTCACCATTAAATTAATTATAGTACCCACCTGGTATATTTTTCCCTTCATTGTAGATAAAATTTTCCCTTTGCTTCCAAAGATTTCTTTCCTTTTCTAACTTCCATCTCTCTTTTTCCATGTATCTTTCATGTTTCCACCCCTTAATACCATTTACTCCCCATTTCCCTTTATTTTCATGCCATTTGAAACCAAGGTTGTAGGCTTTGTTCCCCATAATTAGCTGGGAGCCCCATAAGTAATTATTGGATAAATTTCCAATTTATCTCCCTTGATTTCCCAAGTTATTATTAAGGTAAATCAAATTTTATTTTTAAGTAAATCCATCATATAATTTCATGCATTACTAATTAATAATCAATTCCACTTGACTAATATCGGATAAGTCTTTTAAAGTATATGTTCATCCTAGTGTTTAATTAGGATTGATACTCATATTTAATTAACATAATTAATATGTTGAATATCATAAATTAATAATTGTCTAATAAAATAATTTAAGATTATAGTACATCTTTATTTTGAAAAATTAAATATAGCATTACTACTATTTTAATTTTCTACTGAAAGATGGATTAATGACACAATTTATAGAGTACAATATAAAGCATCTCACAACATAGTAATCACTATAACCAATTTCAAAATAAGAAATCATTCCTTTTTAAAGCACAACTGAAATATAATCAATGAAAACTATTCTAGCATTAATGATAATAATACTAGCAAACCAGATCAATGCAAAGAATTTAACAAGTCAATATATGATGGTGTGTGAATTTGGGTCACTAGCATTTCCATTATGTCATACTATAATCATCCCATCTACACTACCTTCTCTGATGATGCTCTCCCTCATCAAGCTCTGAGGTTAAGACCAATCCTACATCTGCCTCATATAAAATATGTAGTTAGTTCAAGTCATCCTTGTATAATCAATGATACAAGACTAACAAGTATACATCTACAATGCATAGAATAATAAAAAACAATTATAACATCATGTATACAAATCATTAGTATCATTTTTCCCAACAACATTTGTCATAGTTCTCAAATCAAAGAAATAAATAATTAGGTATTAACCATTTTAAATCCATGAATTAAAAGGTAAAAACATAAGGTGAAATTGAGATGGAACATCAACTTTCCTATTAGGAGGATTAATGACTATTAAGTCCAATGACTTTTTTTTCTCATTTTACTCAATGCTTGCATATTCATCTAAATTTGATTCACATGTCATGGATAATATTCTAAATGTATCCTCCATAGATTCATGAGGATCTAAATCTATCATGTGAACCTCCTATTAAGATTAATCTTGCTCTATTGTTCTAGATGATTTAGGCGCTGAGGAACTAAAATTAATTTCTCTCGATATTCTCTTTTCATTCCTATATTCTACTTGTGTATCTGCTAATGGAATCCTAAAAGAACCAACATTTATCAGATGATGTTGTCTAGGGTCTAGCTGCCATCTATCTTCCATCTTTTGATCTCTATGTAATCTAGAATCATCCTTTATATTGTGTTCTTTTAATATCCTATAAAATTCATAGTAGGTAGATTCCTTGGTGTATACAAAATCAAATGTATTAGGCTCATGTTCATAAGGCCTAAAATATAGTTGAACCTCAAATATTCCTTTACCCTACCATAGGGATCTCATTATCTATGATCATCAATCTTCAAATTGAAATACAACCTATCCTTTGAAGCAACTTCAATGTGGTCCCATTGCCTACAAATAGTTTTGCCAATTATCATAGGAAAATTATATAGATTTCCCTTCCTCTTAGTTTCACAAATGCCATCTATCTCATTGAAAAATTGCTATGCCACATCTTGTTCTACCAATTGAGAGGATAACTTTGGGTTCCTTCAATTTTTAAAACTATGTAATTAAGATATAACCATATGTCTCCCATTTCTTCAATATATTTATTAATTAGAGGAGTTATCTTCATCATGGGGATACCATCAATGGCTTGGCTCAATGTAAGGTAAACACAATCAAAAATGAACTGGAAATGGTCTTTATATTTATATATATGTAATTTTGAATAGTATTGAGAGATAATTTGGGTGCTATTGGGTGACCATTCTATTTGATTATGGATCTTGGTAGTATCACATAGGGCATCTAGCATATAAGACATCATGTATAATTCAATCCTCTTCTTTGTCTTTATCCCATATATCTATCTACTTAGGTCAATGCTAATGATTTCACCTAAAGTAAGAACCACCACTTCTTTATTGATGAAATATACCATAGGCACCCGTGTTGGTTCTACATGTGTTTTATGTGCAAATCCATACAACTTGTTTAATATAGTCATGACCATTCTAACTCCAGGCCTAAATTGAATTAAAAGGATCTTCTTTGTAGGATTTATAATGACCTTGTCACCAAATTCTAACCACTTTACTAGTATGTCCATTATGGTGTGTTTATGAGTCCATGAATTAATAGAAGCTAGGTCTATCTCAGGCTTAGGTAATTTATAATAGGACTCAAAAGTAATAGAGGAAATGTATGCAATTTTCCTCAAACTAAGTTCATGTATAATCATACCCTTGTCAATTTTAGTGTCTTTGAAAATTGGACCAAGGACATCAATACAGTGTAATACCTCTAGTTTAGCAATATCATAATGGATTCTTATCATCTAAATTTCCAAAATGTTGTCATAGAGTCTCTTTGTCAGGTTCAACTTCTCTTCTTCTTTGGTTATAACTCCTTGATTCTCAACAATCTAGAATAACTTTGAGTAATTATTACCTCTGATGTTTAATGAAGTAGTTATGAACTTTATGTTTTTAAAAACTTGGCCTTCTACATCTGATGACAAATATAACTCAACCACTTGTTCATAAATGTGTCCATGGGTCACCATTTCTATGAATATTATTAAATTGTGCACTTGGAAATGAAAAATGAACTCTCTCAGCTCAAAATTGTGAATCTAGGAACAATTTAGGGATTTTCATATGTTTGAGAGCTTTAATGGTGCTAACCAAGTTTGAAGTATGTGCTTTGGTGACTTAGATTATATTTGGATCTTGTATTTATACCTTCTCATGCTCAAGTCTATAATAATTTTCAATATGACATGTATGCCTATGTGCCATCACCTTATCACACTAATAATTTTAAACATTTGTTATCATCTCATGTCTCTCGAAGCTTGATCAAATCTTCTCCATTGATATCCATTTTTACTATTTTAACATGATCTATTGATATTTTGATCTAAATGATCAAACACACATTATTAATCACATCAGGAGTCTTTTAGCCTTAAATTCACCACAACCATTGATATTTTATCTAGGCCTTTGAGATCATGACACTTGGCATCATCACATGATTTTTGTGTTCCTTGCAATCAGTCTTCATCATTTTAACACTCTTACACCATGTAGTAGCATCATGTACAATCTAGGATTTTTAACTCCTTGATTCACTTCACATCATTTATTTTCATTATGGGATCGAATGCAGGTCATTGATCTTCCATCTATGAGATTAAACATGCACTATTGATCCTTTGAACATACAATTGAATGTGGACCATTGATCTACTTCTTATTCATAATACCAAATGTGATCTATTTATTTACTTGATCATTCACCAAAATTATGACACATGTCACTCTCACATCCCTTCTCAAGATCTTTGACATATTGACTCCATGCTCATCATCAATCTTCAAATGCACCATCAAACATGCACCATCGATATTTGATCTTGGGAAATTTGACTTGCTATCTTTTGATGAACACCTATGTACCATTGATCTTTGATTTAATCAAGTGATATTTTGACACTTGACAAACTTACATTTAATTAATACCTATGAATATTAAATTTAAAGAAATAATCACTCAAGACATATAAAGACTTAGGATAAATATTAGTCTAAGGTTGTAATTGTCATTTAAACATAGATTTAATTAAGAAATTAAAGATTAAGGGTTAATAAAAAGGGTCAAATTGATCAATAAATCATAAACCATGCAAATTTGTTCATTCTAGTGGAGATTTATTGATCATGCAAAATGAAAACATAATCACTTGAAGAAAATGTTAGTAACATTAGGTCAAATCAAATAAAGCTTGTATGCTAGTATGCTAATTAAACTAAATCAACACATTATATTTAATAATGCACTCTAATCAAGTTGAATCCCTAATATATATCATAATTTTCAAAATTTGAACAAGGGTCCTCATTTTTTAGAAATGGGGGTATGTTTGACATCAATAGGGCTACCATACAATATCACCACAATTAAATAATCCATAGTGTTGGGTTATGTGGTACACCATGTAACACATGATCATGTCTCTATCTAAGGACCTAAGGGATCCTCTCATATATCTAATTACTAATTAAAATAGTGGGACCCATAGTAATCTACCCATGAGAAATAATGTTATATAAATCATGCACTATTTACACCAAAAAGACCTAACCTAAGTCATATAGAGTACTTTCCTCTAAAATATACTGACCTAAGGTAACCATGTATAGTGGTACCTATTGAGATCAACATTCCCCATTTTCCTAAAAATGGGGACCATGAAATTTTTGGGTCATTTAACCTAAGACATAATATATACACATAATGTTTTTAACTTTTATCAAATCTTGATGCTTTACATATTGTAAGAACTTATCAAGACTCAATCTCTCTGATTGCATACCCTAAGGGGTACATTGAGAAAGAGGTGGGTAGACCTTTGGTGTTTTTTTATATTTTTGTCCCTTATTGCCACATCATTACCAATCCAACTAGCTCTTACTCCTCCATTATACATTCTTCTAGTCTTTTTATTCTTTTCATCCCTCTTTTCCTTACCTTATCTCCTTTTAGCCAGTAGGCTATACTAGGTTGACTGGGTTGACCCTATACTATTTCAATACATTTTTCACTTGAGATCTTGTTATCCTTGGCTGACCTAGCCTAAGACCTAGTGATTAATTGATTAAAAACATATAGGGTCGACTGGGTCAACCTTGTATAGCTAACAAATTCAGAAGGATTTAGAGTTAATTATTATATAAATACAAAGATCATTCTATAATTATTTCAATATGCAATCAAGTGTTATTATTCACTCACGCTTATTTACATTATGTTCTTCCACCATTATACTTGAGGAGTCTTAACATAGAGTTTCTACTTGGAAAATCTAGTCTTGTGGATAAGTCTTGGATGCTTTGGCCTTTTTTAGTCATCCTTACAAACCACAAAAACCTTTTTTGAATCCCCTTTGGCCAAGGGAGAGATTGAGTTTAAATGGGTTCAAATTTAGGTAAGTATATTATAAATTTGTCCTCCTCTCTTAGTAGATATAATTAGCATAAGTATTGGCTTAAATAATATTACTCTTCATATTCCATGTATTAGGGTCTTACTCATACTTAGTTGAATTGATATTCTCTTATACATGTATTTATTGCAGCTAACCCCTCATGATTATGCCATAATATTTGGTGTGTACTAGACTAGATTTACTTTCTTATTTATTAGAATAGAGTGAATATTAAACCATATGACTCTTTTAGGGTTGTTACATGATTGTGTTAGACTATAGGATTTGGAAACCTTCATAGTATGGTGTATTGTGACAAGTGATCCCATAATTGGGTCTAACAGATCCCCATATTTGTCATGCTCCTACTTAACAAATGTATTCCCAATTCGAAGCGTAGGTATGTTCTATCTTCTTCAAGTTAGGATTGATTCATAGACATGATGCATTTATAATTGCATAAATTTTGGTGAACCCAATGTGAACTAACCCTTGAATGATTTATCATTATTTTTGTCATATATCTATTATATTGGATCAATTCTATCGACCCAGTTCTAACTTCTATGCATAGGTTTTCAAGAACAAGCAATTGGATTAACCTAATCGACCTAGTACAGGTTTCCAGACTTCTAGTCCAGACTATTAGGTTGACCTAGTTGACCCTATATATTTCCAATCTTCTTGTTCAGACTATTAGGTTGACCTAGTTAACCCTATATATTTTAAGCACTCGATAATAGGTTCTTGCATAGCTTTATTGATCTAGTTAACCTAGTTAGTAGGTTTTTCAACCATTTATCAATTTTTTAAAATAGTAATATTCATTCTCTACATATATAATCCAACAAATTTCCTTTCTATCTCTCTATCTCTTTATTTGTTATCTTTCTTTACATAATTTACAATCTTTAAAACTACCACTACACAGTCAACTGGATCGACCCTGTTGACCTAGTTCTGTATTATGTGTGTTGTCTAGATAACTACATTGATTATATTGACCTTGTTAATTTTTTAGACCTTTATTCTATAGTATAAGATCAAAATTTTCAACCCTATTCTATATTTTTTTCATATAGTGTCAACATTGTACCTTGTTTCAAATTTAGAATTAACCTTGTATGCTAGTAATTAAATCCTACTTTATTTTATTATTACTTTCATGATTATAATATTTCAAATAGTTTAATTAGGGGGTTCTTAAATTAATCACTTATTTTCACTATTTCTATTTTATGCACACATTACCAAATCATAAAATCTAAACAAGCACTTTAACATGTTGACTACCCAAGGCTGACCTACTTGGATTTCATCACTAAGGGGGAAGCTGACTTGATGTTTTGGTCAAGTATAAAGCATGGTTAATGGTATATTCTTTCTAATCACCTATTACCCTTATTTATATGGTGTGTGAAGTGAGGAGGTAGACCCAAATTCTAAGCTTTTATAATTACCACTATAGATCCCTTTCAACCCAAACTACATGAAACCATCCTTAGATTGATTTCTAGTTTCTTGATTAAAACCAACTTCCCATCACATTTAAAATAGTATCTTAATAATATAATAAACATCTTATGTTGACCATTAGTTATCTCTTTACTTTTCAATTTGATATCTTTCTCTTTACTTAATTGTGTGTGCAAAAACTTGGATTAGCCAACGTTAGTGAAAGGTTTTATTTTGTGTGCCTAAATTGGATTGGCTAACATTGATCCAATTGAATATTTGTTTCCCTTTAGTAATTAATTTTTTACATTACTTTTTTTAAAAATATTATTTTAGTTTATAGTTTGTCACAAACTTTCTCATCTTTCTTGTCAATTGTAATAGGTCAACCCAGTCAACCTTGTACCTTTTTCTAGCCTCTATTCAATATATAAGATCAACCCAGTCAACCCTGTACTATCTATAGACCCTATTCATTCTTTTCCTACCTTTATAAATTTTAATAGATCAACTTAATTGACCTTGTATTTTTTATAGGCCCTATTTCCTATATTGTATCGATCTAGTTGACCCTATACTATCTTCTACCTTTATTATTTGTCAATCTAGTTCTCTATTTCTCCTTATTTGCATTATGTTCATCTCTCGTTAGTCATAATGAAGTCTCCCATATTAATATTCATGGATAGTATAAAACCATTTATATACTATATGGGATGTTCATTTACTCCTCTTTTCTCTTCCCAAGAGCACCATCACTCTTGGGGCACCACTTATCCTCCATTTATGAATTCAAATATGGTGCAAATAACACCTCAAGATGAAGTTTATGGATCTAACCATTTCTATACCTACCAAGAGACTTCTCAAAATATTCAAACTAATGTGGGAGTAATTGATACAAGTTTACTTAATAATCCCACTAATAATCCATCTTCTAGTAACCCTCCCCTTAACACCAATTTGGGGAGTACTCCTACCAACACCAACCCACTTCATGATATAACTCAACTTTTAGCCCAAGTTATCCAAAAAATCATCATAATGAAAAACTCAAACACCAGCCAAATGATGCAACTTCAATAACATTTAATCAATGTAGTTAATCAACCTCCAACTATTCATCCTCAAGCTAAACCCAATTACATTCCTCCACCTCTTAGAGATGCCTCTATAAATGTTATTCCTCAACCTATAATGAATAACAAGATGCTTCAAACCATTCAAAATGATCCTTTATCTCCCTTTATTATATCCACTGATATTGGTAACATATCTCCAGCTATAAAATATGATGGGACCAAAGACCCTATCTCATTTATTAAAGCCTTTGGCAATCCTTACAAAGAGTGGATCCAAACTAATACATTAGCCACCACTATACTCTTAGTAAAAACCTTCACTGGTGATGTATTATAATGGTATAACCAATTACCCCAACATTATATTTGTCAACTTAAATATTAAGTTAATCCTTTGGTTAAAGAGTTTCAACACAATGATATTCCCAAAAATTATCTTCATCACTTTATTAATGCTAAGAAATTTACTAATGATTCAGCTTTTGACTTTATCAAAATATGGGAATCATTGGCCCATAAAGCTAAACATAACATGAATAATGATAACTTATTAAAATTTCTTTATCACTACTCTAACTCTTAATCTTCAATATAAGGTTATAACCTTTTCTCCTCAAATACTTAATGAAGCTCTTGATCAAATTAAATTTTAAGACTTCCAAATGAAGCAATTTGAACCTAATCCTGAACTTCTTAAAGGATCTTCCCAAACATATAATGATATCACTAGTAATAATCCATAAACTAAAACAATATTTTCCAAAAATAATGTTCCTTTACTCTCTAACACACCTCTTTTCATTTAATAAACAAAACAATTTTTACCACCCTCTAAACCTTTCATATATCCCAATGCTCCTCCTAAGTGGTATGACCCCAATCTATTTCATTGGTTCCATGCCTACATTGGGCATTCTCATGAATATTGTATAGGTCTCACTAAAGGTGTTGTTTATTATATGCTTGGTGATTCATTCAGCCATGAAGCTGTGATCAACCTTCATCATCAAGAGTACATTTTTGCTTCTAAAAAATGACAAGATTATAAAGATTACACCTCTAATAACCTAAAATTTTCAACCAATAATCAATCAAATACTAAGGATGTTTATGCCATTGACACTAATTATGACTAATATTTAAACAATTATCAATATGTCAACACTGCTAAGGTTAATTATCATTATAAGTTGGTTCACAAAGATCCCATTACCAAGCCTAAGATAACATATTTGGAGGAATAACTTAAATATACTACCACTACTAATATTTCTTTAGAAGTCCATGAGGAATCATCTCCTCTTTTTGATCCTTCAACCATGTCTATTCCTCCAAAATCAAATTTACCTCCTAAACCTCATGCTAGTTCTTCTAAATCTCAATGGAAATTTCTTAAGGAACTCAAATCTATGCCTTGTAAGATTCCACTTATGGATCTGGTTCGTACTTCTCCCTATCATCATAATTTACTTATACAACAACTCCAAGAGACTAAAAATACATCTTCTTTAGATGAAGAACCACATTCTATTGATTCTCAACCTACCAATGTAAACACCATTGAAATTATGTATCCTTCTTCCAAGACTTATATTAAATTTATTGAAGAGGACATGATCAATGATGAAATTATTTTTCATGAAGATGATCCACCACTCTTTATCAAAGTAGCCATTAATACAACTCTTATCCAAAAATTTCTAGTTAATAAAGGTTCTAATATTAATGTGACATATTTATGGCTTATCTAGTGTAATGAAATTACTTCAATAATAAAGTATAATAGCAGAAATAAATCCAAATATGACTAAAATATATTAGAATATATGATAATAGACAAGCCACTTTGAGGGGGCAACCTCCACAAATTTCAATAAGAGTAGAATTCATAATATGATGATAAACATTTACCCAGTACCTCCTATATATATTCTATCTAGGCCATGGTTACTCCATAGGCTAACATAGTAACCAAATGAATGGATAGAGAAATGTGATATAACATCAAAGAGGGATAATTAAATCCACAAGTTAGCTATTCCTATCCTAATACATGTGATAGGTTAGGGGTGTAGCATTCCCTTCCCCTTCAAACCAATGTTGTCATCAACATTAAACAATTCTAGATGTTGTTGAAACAAATCTTCACCTTCCCAAGTTGCATCTTCACTGATTAGGTTATTCCACTTGATCAGATATTCCCTAATCTCTCTAGTTCTCAACCTCTTAGTATGTGTTTAGAGGATCTTCTTAGGTTCCAAAATGACTCATCCTTCTTCATCTAGTTCTGGGAGCTATGTCTGGGCTAAAACTTTCTATCCAATGACCTTCTTCAAATAGGAAACATGAAATACTAGGTGTATGTGAGATGAATGAGGTAACTCGAGCTTGTAAGCCACACTTCCAATTTTTTTTAGAACCTGATAAGGGCTATAATACTTAGGAGCAAGTTTTTTATCCTTTTTCTATTACTTTAAATACATCTACTTGTAAGGTTACAAACATACAAATACCTAGTCACCCACCTCAAAATTTTGCTCACTATGGTGTTGATCTACTTATTGCTTCATCTTGTTTTGTGCTAAGGCCAAATTCTCTCTCAAACTAGCCAAAACATCTTATTGATGATGAATGTGCTCTTCCACATCTCAAACCTTGGTTTGTACCTTTAATGAAGAAGTGGTGAAAGGTGGATGGTAACCATATAGTGCTAGAAATGGAGACATTTTAGAATAGGTATGGAAATATGTGTTATACCACCATTCTGCAAGTGGTAGCCATTTAACCTAACATTCCTTTTTGTCTGATACAAAACAATAGAGATACCCCTCTAAACATTTGTTAACCACTTCTATTTTTTTGTCAGATTGGGGGTGGTAAGATGAGTTATGAGCTAGCTTAGTACCCAAATAGGAAAATAGTTCAGTTTAGAAATTACTAGTGAAAATAGAATCATGATCACTTATAATCATTTTTGGGGTTCCATGTAATTTTAGAAATACCTCCAGAAAAATAGTTTCTACTATACTTGTTGAAAATGGGTGTGAGAGAGCACAAAAATGGGCATATTTTGTAAGCCTATCCACAATGACCAAGATAACATTATTACCTTCAGAACAAGGCAACCCTATGATGAAATCTATGGAAACCTCCTCCCACCTTTGATTAGGAATTACTAATGGTTGTAACAGACCTAGGGTCTTAACTGTCTCACCTTTATTTTGTTGCAATATCAAGCATTCTACCACAAAATTTTGTACATATCCCTTGAGTCCTTCACAAAATAATTCTTTATTAATTTTTTGATAAGTTTTCAAGAACCCTGAGTGTCCCCCAATTGGAGATACATGTAACTCTGCAAGAATCTTACGCTTAAGCTCTAAATATTTACACAAGTATAACCTACCCTTATACCATAGGACATTACCTTTCCATTCAAATTTGTCAAAGGCTAAAGTACCTTGCTGGAGATTCTGAATCAGAACCTATGTATCCTTATCTTGCTCCCATTCTAACCTAGCTTCATCCACCCAATTTGATTACAACATGGACATTGCACAAAGTAATGCTTTTATGGATGTATCCCATCTATATAGTGCATCTTTTACTATGCTATCTTTACCCTTCTTGTAGATGATTTCAAAATCATAACCCAACATTTTGGTTACCCACTTTTGTTGTTCCTCAGATGATAATCTTTGCTCCAAAAAGTATTTGAGACTATCATGATCCATTTTCACCTTAATGTGTCTACCCATCAAATAAGACCTCTATTATTTAACTACATGAATAATAACCATCATTTCTTTCTCATAGATAGGTTTTTATACATTCTTACCTTGAATTAATGACTCTTAAATGTAATGAGTCTTCATTCCTACATTAGTACTGCTCCCAACCTAGATCTAGAAGCATCACATTAAATAGTGAATATCTTTGAGAAGTCTAAAGTAGCCAAAACTGGAGTGGTTCACATAGCTACTTTTAGTTTCTCAAATGCTTTGGTGGTGGCATCATTCCAATGGAAGGTATCCTTCTTTATCAATGTAGTGAGTGGAGCCGCTATGTTGCCATAACCTTTCACAAATCTTTGGTAGTAACTTGTTAGTCCTTGGAACCCTTAGAAGTTTTTGAGAGTTTTTGGTATGGGCCATTCCATCATAGCTTTGATCTTCTGGGGATTAACTTTGACACCTTCATGGGAAACAATATGACCTAGGTACTCTACCTCTTGTACTCCAAATGCACATTTGGATGGCTTTGTATAAATCTGATGCTTCTCTAAAACTATCAACACCTATTTCACATATTATAGATGTGCTTCCCATGTTTAACTATAAATCAATATGTCATCAAAGAAAACTAGCACAAACTTCTTTAAAAAATGCCTTAAAATAGTGTTCATCGAGCTATGAAAAGTATATGGTACATTTGTAAGACCAAAGGGCATTACCAAAAACTCATAATGGCCCTCATGCTTTCTAAAAGCAGTTTTATGAACATCTTTATCCTTGATTCTAATTTGATGGTACCCCAAGTGAAGATCCAATTTTGTGAAATAATTAGCACCATGTAACTCATCAAGTAAATCATCAATTACTATAATAGGAAACTTATCTTTGATGGTGTACTTATTGAGTTCCCTATAATTTGGGCACATCCTCCATGTGTCATCCTTCTTCCACACCATGACCACTAGTGATGAATATGCGCTTTGGTTGTGCTTGATGATCCCTGCCTCCAGTATCTCATGGACCATATTTTTTATTTCAATCTTCTATGCATATGGATATCTATATGGTCTTATATTTGTTGGTTGACTCCATGGAAGTATTTTAATGACATGATCATGTTCTCTTTTTGGTGGTAGTCCTTTTTGGCATGGCCCTAAAAATATATGGGTAGTCATCAAGAATCATCTATAGATCAGGATGTGTAGATGCCTATGTGGGTTGAATTTTTATGGAACATAATCATACAATAATTCCCTCTGCCCCCTTTTTTAGCATCTTGGTCATCTTATGTGAACTAATCAATTATGGAGATTTTGCCTATAATCCATGTAGTTAAATTTTCCTACCTTCAGAATGAAAGTGCACGAATAGTTCCTAGAAGTTCATCTCAATGGTAACTAAGGTTGTGATCCATTGGACTCTAAAAACAATGTCTATGCTACCCATGGGAATAGAAAACATAGGATAATCAAGATTGTACTCACCCATATCAAGCTTAATACTATGAAATTTGCCTAAACAATTAATTGTGCCACCATCTACAATCATGACCTAAAATTTTGGTGTTGGGTAGATGAAACAATTCAATCAAGTGGTCAACTTATGGTTGTTGAAGTTATGTGTGCTCCTTGAATCAATCAACACTGTCACCTTCTATTTCTTGATGAAACCCACCACCTTAAGAGTTTATGGAGTGCTAATACTTGCAAGTGCATGATAAGAGATTATAGGTTTGGAATCTTCAAGTACCTCTTCTATATCTTCCTCATAATAATTGGAGGCATCATCTTCTTCTTCATCTTCATTGGATCCCTCAATGTAGAATAATTTTTTCTTAGCACTTCTATGTCCTTTACTCCACTTTCTATCACAACTGAAACATAATCCTTTTTCATGCTTCTCTTCAATTTACTGAGGGGTCAATCTGGTAGGTGGAGGAAATGTTGGTGTCGATATACTACAATATTTAAAGTGAGTGAATGGCTGCTTATTATTGGCTATGATTTTTTCCTCAAATCTATGTGCCATGATAATAGAATTAGAAATATTAAGTGGATTAAACATGTGTACCTCTTGTTGAATGTGTTCCTTAAGTCTACCCAAAAATATGGCATTCAAGCTCTCCTCATAAATTATCTCCACACGTAAGGATAGGTTCTGAAAATGATGAATATAATCCTTGATAGAGCTAGTCTATCATGATTTTTCCAATTGTCTAAAGTAATTCTTTGTCACACTATTGCCATAGTGTAATTGTAGCTCCTCTATAAAAATTGACCAGGTGACACTGAGAGTCATATTTTTATTTTAAGTTCATAACCATCAATACCAAATGAATTGATCAAGTTTAAGATAAAAGGATGCCATGGTAACCTTATATCCACTTGGGATCTAATGCAGGTCAAAATAATTCTCCATTTGGTTGATCTAATTGAGTGGATCTTTTCCATAAAATTTATGCATATCCACCTTTGGTAATAGGTTCCTCTGTGGCAATGTAGTTGGATTTGAAGTAGACTAATTGGGAGAACCACCCTAGTGGGGTTGTGTAATAGCAATATCTAGATGATTTGACTAATTATTTTTCAAATCCATCATGATATCTACCAAACTATCTTGTATGGATTTCATATTAGAATATATGCCTTACACCTCACTTTGAATGCCTTACACACTATAGTCAAGCTGACTCACTTTATGATCTATGTTAGAGAACCCTGGTACAAAGGATATATTACATCCCCTTTATGACTCCATCTCTTCCTTGTTATGAGTTTTACCTAGAGTTACATCACCCTTTCCTCAGGCCCGAGTTTGTGGACCTGTCATAAAATGGCTTTATGATGTCGACCCTGATTGACACTTTTGACCCAAATTTGACCAAGTGATTTTGGACTTATTTCAGCATCAAATCAAAACATACAAAGAAAATTCCCTAGCCAAATTTATATAATATTTCCAAAAATGTAAATAACTCAAAAAAAATATTTGAATTGCGTACTATAGAGCAATTTTATTAAAAACCCTAAAATGGTGATAAATTTTGTAAAACAAATTCAAATGAGCTAAAATTTTAATGGAATCTTAATTTAATTATTTATCACCTCTAGTAAAAAAATTATAGATAAATTCACAACTATTTTTTATATATATCCAAATTTAAAAAGTTAGGGTTTCACCCATAAGATTGCTGAAATTATAGCTTTGATACCACTTGTAATGAAATTACTTCAACAATAAAGTAGAATATCATAAATAAATCCAAATATGACTAAAATATATTAGAATATATGATAATATACAATCTAATTCGAGGGGGAAACCTCCAAAAGTTTCAATAAGAGTAGAATTCACAATCTGATGATAAACAATTACCCACTACCTCCTATATATAGTCTATCTAGGCCATGGTTACGCTATAGGCTAACTTACTAACCAAATTAATGCATAGAGAAATGTGATATAACATCAAATAGGGATAATTAAGCCAAAAGTCAATGATTCCTATCCTAATACATGTGATAGGTTAGGGGTGTAACATTTAACAACTTAATCATAACAAAGATCATCTCAAGTAAACTCATCTTACCTATCATGGATTTGATAAGATTAATCAAAATTGACTTGGTTGTGTCTGGATTCTATTAACCATTATATCTAAGATGGTTTGAACCAAACTTATGGTCTTTGATTTACCTTTATCTTAAAACATACTCCATCATATATGGACTCATTGAATGAGGGTCATTACTTCTTATGGTAGCCAATGTATTAAATTATTACATAATGAAAATTGATACAAGCATGAATTTTATCCTAATCCATAGAGTATCCAACTTCCTAATCCTAAATCAAAAAATCATGTTCCTATGATTCCTAATATCAATAGTGTTCCTTTACCTGAGTTTATCAATGTGAATCCTAATTTACAAGTCACTCTTGCAGGTTTTGATGATGATGGGCCTAATCAGTTGTAACATACTTTCAATACCACCAAGATACCTCCATACATTTTATAGTGGCCTCCTCCTTCTCTCTTACCCAAATATTTTACTAATCTTCTCATGGATGAGATTATTGATTTTCACCCTCCAATCAATGCTCAAGAGCTTTATTTACGTAAATATTCCTTCACTTTCAATGATTGTAGAGTGGACAAATTATTTCAATATCCTTTCATTATGTCTCCTTGTACATTCAATAAAATTGGTATGTCACCTTCCGAAATACCTTCTAAATTTCAAGCATGTACAATTTTTCCAACATATGATGACAACTATATCATGACCCAAGCTAAATCCAGAGACTTGGACATCCAACATTATCAAAAACCTTTAGTCCAAATCTATCCTTTTAATTAGGATGTCCATACCATTTATGTGGATCATAAATTAGAACCCAAATTTCATGTGCCTCCTACCAATCTTCACTTATTAATACTCCTTGGGTAGTAAAACAAATTAAACCTTCTAAGCCTCCAAAAGATCCTACATCTTCTCTACCTCGCATACAACATATCATTGAATCAAATCCTTCTCTTATCAATTAATACATTGATACACCAATTTATTCCACTCCATATACTTCTTCTACTCTTGAAATTACACTTGATGCCAAGGCAACTGCTGTTTTCTAGATATATTCTAAAAATAATAGCCATGGAAATCAAATTCTAGATCTATAATTAGATGTAGAAGTTGAATATTATGGTCCTCTTCCTACCTTGCCTAATGATGAATCTATTCTTGAGTTACTTTATGCCTAAGAATCTCAACTTCTTTGGTAGCATCATAAACTTTGGAATTTTAAAACTAAGAATCCTTGATTCAATAAATTTGTTGCTAGTATTGATCCTAAAACAAATCCAATCTCAACCTTACCTAGTACACCATACCATTTTCGAGATGGTAATGCCATGCTTATTTAATATGCCACTCACATCAAATATGGTACCCCATCTTATCCTATACCAATTATAGTTTCTTGGGAGCTCTCACCTTATAAACATGATAAATTTACCTTATTCTTTTATAACTATCATGAAGTTTTCACTTGGTCCTATGAGGACATGCCTGACATTGACCCTAGGATTATGGTACACAAAATCATTACCTATCTAGATGTCAAGCTTGTGAATCAAAAGTAAAGGAAATTTACACCTAAAGTTTCTACTTTATGTCACCAAGAAATCATTAAACTACTTAATGTTAAATTCATTAAACCAATGGACTATTTAGAATGGGTTTAAAACAGTATCCCCATTCAGGAGAAGGTCACCATGGTCATTCACATTTGTATTTATTTTCACAATCCCAATATTTCTTGTCCAAAAGTTAACTTCCCCTTAACTTCAATAAATTCCATCATCAATTCCACAGTTGGTTACAAAATGTTATTTATTATGGATGGTTTCTTGAGATATAATCATATTCATATAGTTCCTGAGGACCAATGTAAGATGACTTTCACCATATAATGGGGCACCTATTACTATGTAAAATGCCCTTTGGTATCAAAAGTTTCAAGGCCACTTACCAATGAGTAATGACCCACATATTTCATGATATCATCCATAAAATTGTTGAAAATTATGTGAATTATCTCACTAAGAAATCTAAAAATCCTAAGAATCATCTTTTCAATCTTGCTATCATCTTTGACCGTCTCCTTAAATATAAAGTTATACATAATCCATACAAATGTGTCTTTCAAGTCACATCTAGAATTTTTTTAGGATTCTTATTCTCTCTCCATGGCATCGATGTTGACATATCCAAGATTAGTGCTATTATCAACATACCCATTCTTCATTCTATTCTTGACATTCATACTTAGGCAAACTTGGGGAAATTAGATGATTTGTCTTCAAAATGGTTTATCACATCCACTCCATCAATTTCCTTCTCAAGAAATGTAATAATTTATAATGGATGGATCCATATAAAAAATCCTTTAATAACATGAAAGAGCCTTTGCTTCACCCACCTACACTTCATCTTCCTTCTAATGATAGACTTTTGATTCTCTATGCTTCTTCCACACCTATTTCAGTTAGGGAAATGCTTGCCTAACAAGATGATATGGGAAGAGATTATGTTATGTACTACATTAACTAAGGATTCATAAATTATGAGACACATTATACCAAAGTTTAATGTGATTGCCTCACCATATATTTCATAGTTGAAAATCTTCACCATTATATGCTATACTAGACTACCTATAACATCATTCATTTTGACCCCCTTCATCATTTCTTCTCTAAATCCTTTCTTCCTAGAGATAGAATTTACAAATGGATGGTTATACTTATGGAATTTGATCTCCACATTGTCACTCAAAAATATTTCAAAGGGTAATTCATAGCTGATCAACTTGTTATAGCTCCTATACCAGCCACTTCTTCCCTTCAAGATGATCTTCTAGATGATAATATCCTTTACATTAAAGGTTTTAATAAAGCTATTTATATTAAATATTATTTTTATAACTTTTCCATTGATCTTAAATCAAATAAACTTGATAAATACATTACTCCCTATGGTACTACTAAACCAAACATAGTTATTGAGAATGTACTACTAAACCAATAATATGGATGAATACAAAGCTCTTATTTTAGGCATGTGAGTTTATCTTGACTTAGAAATTCAATACCTTCAAGATATAGGTGATTATTAGATTATCTATCATCAATTTAGTGGTGATTATAATGTAAAAGTGAAAACCTCATTACTTGACATCAAATTACAACCACTCTTGCTAAGGGTTTTATCTCTTTCACTATTGAACCTATTTCTAGAGATCAAATTCCATTATCAATTCTCTTGCTTCTTTTTCATCTCTCTTTCATCCACACCAAGTTATTTTTAATACTTATTTTCTTATATAAATAAGAAAATATTCATCATATACTCAACCACCACATTTACTTATTTGCCACATCAAGGTTGTAACCATTCATCAAAGCCCATGGTACCAAGCTATCATTCAATTTTTAGAACACCAGACTTATCCTCCTAATTCAGACTCTCATGAAAAGACACGCATTCATAAATAAGCCTTAAAGTATGTATTTCAAAAATAACATCCTTTATTATTGCAACACTAAATGTAGCTTGCTCTGTTGTGTTATGGAAGACGAGGTCTCTCCTCTTCTTAACCAAGCACGTGGGAGAATTTATGGTGGTCACTATAATGGACATGCTACAACACATAAATGCCTATGTATGGATTAATTTTGGCCTACTCTCAAAAATAATGTAATTGAATATGTTAAAAAGTGTAATCTTTATCAGATTCATGATGTTCTAATTCATTTACCCCTAGTTGAACTTCAAATTATCAAATTTCCTTAGCCATTTTCTACATGGGGATTCGATCTCATCGGTAAAATTCTATGTTCCCAAGATGGGCACATTTTTATCATCACCACTACTAAATATTTTACAAAGTGGGTTGAATCCATTCCCCTTGTTAATATCACCAATCTTACCATTTCCAAATTTATTCTCAACAAAATCATTTTCCACTTTGGCATTCCTCATACCATCATTTATGATAATGGTGGTAACTTCAAAAATAAATATGTTAAACAACTTTACACCAAATTCAAAATTAATCAAAAACTTTCTATACCTTATCATCCATGATGCAATGGTCAAGTAGAGGCCACTAATAAAATTCTCAACAAAATTATTCAGTAAACAATTCATGAAACCCGCACATATTGGCATCTTCATCTTTACCCTACACTTTGGGCCTATCAGACTAGCATACATACTACCATTGGGGAAACTCCATTTTCTCTAATCTACAGTTCTGAGTCAGTCCTTCCTTTAGAATTTGAGCTTCCCCCTCTATGTATATCTCTTTATGGTATCATTATTGATGAAGAATTACGTGAAGATCATCTTCATTCCCTTGATATTTTTGATGAACATTGTCTTTATGCCTTGCAACATAAATGCCAAAAAAAGGCTCACATTGCCCTAAAATATAACAATCATGTTAAAATCCACAAATTTAATGTTGGTTATCTTGCCCTTCAATTATAATACACCCATGATAAATAAGGTAAATACAGCCAAAAATGGTGAGGTCCCTATTTAATCAAAGATATTCTTATTACAAGCCCCTACCACCTTCAAACCAATCAATGCTATATATTTAAAGAGCCCACTAATTCACAATTCCTTAAAAATTACTTTTCCTAAACATTTCCTTCTCTTCATTCCTTCTATCTATATCTATCTATTAATTTTTAAAGGTTACTTAAGCATTAGTCTCCCCCTCTACAATAAGTTCCCTCTTTTTACAAACCTTTAGTCCTCTTTTTTGGTGTTTTGGTTTCTTTATGTACCATGGTCTTCTTTACCTTTTTGCATTTTATCTTTTGACACCCCTTGTGTATTTATTTTATGAGTTGATTCGTAAGACCACGAATAGGACCTAGCACTCCTCACAAAACCACCATCCTTTTTACTAATTTTTCTCACTTCTATATTTTAGTCTTCTTTTGGCACCCCTTGGGTTTATCTTTTGTGAGTTACTTTGTAAGGTCATGGATAGGATCTAACATTCCTCACAAAAATACCATCTTTTTATCTTTCACTTATTAATTTTTATCACCCTTGTGGGTTTTTCTTTTATGAAGTTATAGTGTAAGACTGTGGATAAGACCCAAACCTCCTCATAAAATTACCATCTTCTCATGTTATTGATCCTTGTTATTAGATTTATATTTTACTTCTTTTGATAGATGGAATTTTCACAATAATATATGTTAGTATGTTTCTCCTCCATTTCCCTCATTCTTATGATATGTAATCACACTTTTATATCATTGTATCCTTTCTTTTTCCCCTTTGTCACATTTTTTGTTGATTTGAAGTAATTCAAATTATTCCATGTGTCATTAATTTTAATTTCCCCTTTCCTTTCACTCCAAATTGGATAAAAAAAGTTTGACGTAAAGATAGAACTTTTATTTTACCTACATTTATGATACTCTTTGACCCCATTCTCTTTAAATTTCTCTCTCTTAGTAACCTAGTCCTAGGTATTCAAATTAAAGTCACCTTTAACACCAATGCTTGGTTTTATAAATCCATATAGAGGAGATAGAAAAAAATCCATCAATAAAGTTAAAATATAAATCATTTTAAATAAAAGGTAATGATATCTAAAATGAAATGTAAAAATCTCAAAAGTCAACATCACACCAAAAGACATGATCCAAAGCACATCTCCTTTTAGTGGAAGCTCAAACTCCATAGTTGGCCTCACAATAGAGCCAAGGTCCTTTGGGGTGTGATTAGGCTATTATATTATAAGAGGAGAATAAAAAAATCTATTGTGATACCTACTTTCTCATGCAAGTACCCAATCTTCACAATAAAATGATAGATCTGTAAGGGGTCCTGAAGAATGAAGAACACATTGTGGGAAGGTAGGTCGATTTTAATTTTCATGCATTTAGCCTTCATGGGATGATTTACGAACTCAATTTGTTGACCTAATACTTGTGTATCTAAGATAAATTCTTAATAGTCCTTAAGATTGATAGTCATCTTGTTTTGATAAACCTAATTTGAGTGTCTTTACTTTAATAAATAGCTCCTCTACCTTGGTTTTTACTTCATTCTCCCCTCCACCCATTTCATTTCCCCCCTTTATAGGCAAATTTTTATTCAAAATGTGTTTTCCATTTTGTCTAATTCCTTCCTCCTCACATCCTTAAAACATGCTAACACTACTTTGTTTTAATTTTATCTATCCTTAGAGAAAAACATGTTGAGTAACTATGGATCATTATTTTACACTATACATTCAAATTTATAGACTTGTTTTAATTTCCTTTTACCATTTATTATTTTGTATATTATCTTGTTTTTATGGACACCTGATTTCATACCCTTTTCCCATTATTAAGTGAGGTTGGCTTGTTACTTTTCACTCATCAGTGTTGTTTTCCCCTTTTATGCACCTTTTTCCATTGTTGACTAAGATAAGGATATTTACTACTCACTCATCGATGTTATTTTACCATTTTTTATTTCATATTTTACCATTGATTTGCTTGATTAACATCATTTTTGACATGTATCCTTGGTTTGATTTGGTGAGTTTGCATTTCTTGCTTAATGTTTACTTGTTTGAGTTTTTTCGTCTTTAGTAGCCTTGGCTTTTTAGTTACTTGATTTACTCTTATTTTTGACTTGGTCATTTCATATAACATATAACTTGTGACCCTAGCTTGCCAAATTCCCATGTACATCCTATCCTCATGGCACCAGTTATCTTAGATTTCTTACATTTATTTGTTTTTGATATTTAATTTTATATTCTTAGGTTTGTCAAAAGTAGTCTATAAAACCTACACAATCAAAACTAATAACACAATAGACAACCATATCATATTAAAGGTAAGTCAAGGTATGCATAAAATTTAATTTTTTATTTATTTCCTTATTCTTTCATTTACTTTCATTTATTTTTGCTTTAAAATACTTTAATTTTCTTTATTTTTTAATTTATTTTAGCATCAACATTGTGTGTTACCATGTTCTTTCTCAAAGCACCAACTCCTATTATACCTTAGTGACATGTGATAATATTCAAGTGGGGAATATGTATACACATAATATTGCTAACTTTTATCAAATACTAATGCTTTACATCTTGTAGGAACCCATCAAGACTCAATCTCTTTGAGTGCATGCCCTAAGGGGTGCACCAGGAAAGGGGTGGGAAGACCTTATGTGCTTCTAAAGAATTTTTTTCCATTGTTACCAATTATTACCAATCCAAATAGATCTTAAAACCATTACCTAAGTTTTTACTCCTCCCTTGCACATTCCTCCAATATTTATCTTCTTTCCATCCCTCTTTTCCTTGACTTATCTCATTTTGGCTAGTTGGCTATACTAGGTCAACTGGGTTGACCCTATACTATTTTGGGACATTTTTCACTTGAGATCTTGTTAGCCCTTAGCTAACCTAGCTCAGGACCTAGTGATTAATTTATTTAAAACATATAGGGTCAACTGGGTCAACCTTATACAAATGACATATTTGAAAGGATTTAAGGCTAATTTAACCTATAAATATAAGATCATTTCATCATTATTTCAATATGCAATTAGGAGTTATTATTTTTTTTCACTTCTTTATAATATGCTCTTCTACCATTCTACTTGAGGAGTCTTAGCTTAGGGTTTCTTCTTGGATAATATATCCTTGTGGATAAGTCTTGGATGCTTTAGCCTTTCTTAGTTATCTTTACAAACCATAACAACCTCTTGTAAATATCCTTTGGCTAAGGGAGAGATTGAGTCTCAATGGGTTCACATTCATGTAAGTATATTCTAACTATGTTGTCCTCTCTTTAGTAGATAAAAGTAACATAAGTATTGTCTCAAATAATATTACTCTTCATAATCCATGTATTAGGGTCTTACTCATACTTAACTTAATTGAGATTATCTTATACATGTTTTGATTTCTTTTAACCCCTCATAATTGTGACACAATCTTTGGTGTGCACTAGATTAGATTTATTTTCTTATTTATTAGAATAGAGTGAATATTAAACCTTAAGACTCTTTTAGTGTTGTTTCATGATTATGTTAGACTGGAGTCTTGGGAACCCTTCTTAGAATGGTATATTATGATAAGTGATCCCATAATCAGGTCTATCAAATCCCCATATTTTTCATGCTTCCACTTAACAAATGTATTCCCAATAGGAAGTGTAGGTATGCTCTATCTTCTTTGATCTAGGATTTATTTATAGACATGATGAATTTATAATTGCATACACATACCTTACCATTGATTCCATATGATAAAAAACCCTTTATGTGACTTTAAAAGTTTGAAAGTCATTTTGGTCCATGACAAATATTAATGGGTACCTTTTTAAAATGTTTCATTAATGTCTACTTGATTAGTTTTCTAATAATATAATTTGATTAAAAAGTTATCTTTTAAGGTTTTAAAATTTTAAAATATAAGTTATGATCCCTAATATGTAATAAAAATCACTTAATTAAGGTTTCCAAATCATAGTATTACTTTGGCTATGTCAAAAATCATATTCAATACTATGACCTACATTGATTTTATGTTTTAGAAAAGTGTCCAAGTCAGATTTTGTATTTAAGGTTTACAAATTTAGACATGGCCCTTTTTATTTATCATGACTTTCATTAACCTTCACATTTATTTCCTAAATGCATAAACTTGATACTAACTTAGCCTCAATTAACATTTGGTAGTATCGTATGCATTGGTCACTTGATCATATAAATTTGGGGATTTGTCACATACATTTTAGCTTTTAAAAATAGTCATGACCCATAACCTAATAAAAATGTGCCATTTAGAACTCAGTCTCAACATTTCAAGTTCAAAGAGAAGTTACAAAAAGGTCTAAGACATGGGAATTGAATCACCACATACCATTTGGCACTCAATTAAGGTATTCTAAGGGTCCTACTATATTACCAAGTCTTACAACCTAGTGAAAATGTTCCACTTATCATTCAATCATTGCATTTCAGCTTTCAAAGAAGAGTAACCCAATCAAATCATACCATGTAGTTCTCGATAGTATCCTTCTAAAACCCTGATTACTTTCACAAGTCTTATAATAAAGTGATCTAATTGTAGCATGTGAATTGGCACTCGATTATGGTTTTTGCATCCCTATAACTAAGATGTGAAGTTCAATTTTAGCAATACTATGAGTGCACAACAATATGACACTTGTCACTTAGTCACTCAATCTTGTATAGCTTGATATTATCTAGAATCCACCTAGTAGTTAGAACTAATGGGTTGATGACATGTAGACCCCTTACCTCATGGTTGTAATTGATCAAAATAAACTATAAAACCCAATGAAGAGTGATTTAATCAAAATATGACATGTGGCTAAGTGTCATAGTAGTTAGGTCCTTTAAATGTTTTATATAACAAAGCCATGTGATAATGTAAACCAATGAGATATTGCCAATTGGAAATCTAGTAAAGGTCCTAAGGCTATGTCAAACCAAAATAAAAAGGGTCAATATATGTAACATCAAAATGAAGAGAGATCAAATAATAAGGTGGCACTTGGTAGAATATTATGAAATCTATCCAAATGGCCCAATATTTGAAATAAAAGGATGAAATACACAAAAAGGTGCCAAGTGTCTAACACATGTCAAGTACATCATCTAGGTGGCACATAGCCATATTCAAAGTGTCATCGGTGTATATTAAATGCTAATGGGGATCATTTTGGTAGTTATAAATCCAAGTCACTTCATGGAAAAATTCAATCTTATAATGAAAGGACACATGAACAAAGTGAAATCAATTATTGGTTGAGTCCTCAAAGTGGATTTTCAAAGCTGTTAAAATAAAACTAAAGATCCAGCTAGGCTTTCATTCAAATCAAATTAAATATACTTTCCATTTATGACACGTATATTTGACTTCAAAACTCTAAAAATATAGAGTTTAAAGCTTGATATCTCAAGGCAATTCATTCACTTCCATCTATTATCTTCTAAAAAATATAAAGTATTCTATGCTTGTTGCTAAGGAATTCTTGCATTCACTCACCACTGAAGCAATCCAAAAGCTCATTAATAAAAAAATTTAGAAACCATGGATAAAGTAGGAACATCTGAAGCCACCAAGCTAGATCAAGTTCCATTCCTTTACTCCTATAAAACAAACATCATCTTCCAGGACACTAGCTCCAATTCCATTACAATATCCACTAAAGACAAGCATTATAATGATCTATTCTACCATGTGAAAAATAATATAGATAGAGATAATGATGATGAGGAAGGCTCTAATTATGTATAATATAAGTTAGACATCTTATCACTCAATTTTTTGGGATTGCACAAAGTTGCATCTAATCTAGAGGTACTCCCCTGTATAAACTTAGTCTACCAAATGTTTCTCTAGTCCAGGTGTGCTGATAATATGATTAAGTCTTTTAATTTAGGTAATGGAAATAATTTAATATCCAAGCTAACCTTTTAGGGTGATTATGATCTGCCTAGACCATAGATTGTTTACAATCAAGAATCTATCACCCAATGGCTTAAAACACATAACATAAGAGAAGTTTTGAGGGATTTGACAAAAAATAAGGGGAGGTTTGTATGTAAAGATAAGATCATCTATATACCCATCACCCAATTTAGGAAGGGGGTAAGATGGGGATGGATATGATTAATAGGCTATATGGGGTTGATAGCATAAGCTATGTAGATGAGAAGTGGGTTCCACTTCTATCCATGATCATAAATTATTTCAAGAATCCCCCTCTAAGAGAAATCATTTCCTGTAACTTGGCATCCCAAATTAGGAAGATCATGACCAACCAAGGGGATTATTTCTATAAGATGTCCTACCTCATAAATTTAATCTATGCTACCTAAAATTTTCCCAAATTAACCAATTAGGATCTTAATCTAAAGTGGATTATGCCTCATGTCTTCTCAAAGGTAAGGATTTACAAATACAAGTTGGGGATGAAGGTAATTAATGAATGCTTCTACCCAATTGTATACCATGCCATTTATGAGAGGTCCATTCTCAAGCTATTAGAAGATATTATAAAAACACTTAGCACCCTAAGAGTCTACTAGTATTATCTAGACTTTACAATAATAAGGGTAGTGAGAATCAAGATAGCCCCCTTTAGGCTACCTATCACAATGCCATATAAGCTAGTTGAATAAGAGATTTTCTTATAATTACTCATAAGGGTAAATGGATTGTGCAAGAATAATAAAAGATTAATATTTAATCCTTAGTTATCCAACATTATCTAAGATAAAATTGAAAACTAAAACTTAGTTATTATTGTTGTCAAGTAAAGACCCACCTTTGGTTTAGAAAGGGATAACAATAGAGATAGGGATCCTAAAAATTTAAATTTTAAACACTTCATCAAGCATAAGGTATCCCTAAAAATCATATACCATCATGATCTTAAGGATGGAGATAATTTTTATATCAATGAAGCCAATGACATAGGTGTGAAGCAGAGGCTAAAGGCCACCAATATACCACAAGTAAAAAGGAGGATGGATGATGTAGGTTTATATGAGGTTTTTGAACATGAGGATACCTAGGTAGGATCATCTTCCTCTATCACCCATGTTTCTAGTACTGAGGAAGAAAGGCTAACTGATGCTCAACTCAATTAGAGGATATTATAGGCATTATCTCCTACTTTGGAGAAGGGAGGAAATGAGATTGAGAAACACATTGAGCAAGATTTTATTTTAGGAAAAACATCTAATAGCCCATCCTAGGTACAAAAAATTCCCTTAGTATAGGTAAGACCTTCAGTGGAGGCAAAAGTTAAACTTACTCCAAAACCAACAAATTTAGCATCAAGGTTGACTCCCCTACATTCCACTAGAGAATAACTAGATATAATAGGCTAGGAATGAATTTTTTTACCTCCATTTTTTAAAACCAACCCTTTGGTATATTTTATGAACCCCCAACTCTAGACCATATGAATATCTCACCATAAATCCCCCTCACTAGACCTATAATTAGACCTATGATTACACCATTACCCACTATTATCCATTTCATTATATCCTCCACTTTTAGGATCTCAGTAATAGCCAATTTGCCTCAAGTGTTACCTAGGACTATGCCTAGGATAGGTCCCCAATTATAAAATAAGAGGCCCATAATTGTCATCCCGTAAGTTCCTCTGTTCACAACTAGTGCTTCAGCTAGCACTAGTTCTTCTTCATCCTTAGGAATGAAACTTCCCACTTCATCGCCCAACTTTACATTTATATTATTCATGTCTATAGTTTCTTCTAAGATGTTTGTTTTCTAAGGACTAACACCATCCCAATAACTATCTCAAGCACTAGTTCTTCTTCATCCTTTGGAATGAAACTTCCCACTTCATCCCCCAACTTTGCATTTATATTATTCATGTCCATAGTTTCTTCTGAGATGTTTTTTTCCAAGGACTAACACCATCCTAATAACTATCTCCATATACAAATCCTCTAAGTGGTTATTTAGACAAATCATGCATAAAATAAATGCAGTTGGCTACATTAGAAAACCAATATTTGGTCATGACAGACCATCCACATGTCACATTAGAATTTTATAAGAACATTGGAGCCATGAAGAGGTTAACTAAGAGGAAGGTCACCCATCTAGATCAAATAACTATATATGAGTTAGAGGAGACCTTATTCAGGTTGACCAAGAAGAACAGAGCCAGGCATAGACAACAACTATAGTATGAAGAGGACTCTTTCTCAGTTCTAAAGTCATATGGTGATGCCATTGTTGAATTGATAAAAGGAGTGCAGTAGAGAAAAACTAACCTAGAGAAACAACATAAGGCCAAATTAATAGAGGATACCATAACCAAGGTAGATTGGGTTGTGTAAGTAATGCTTGATACATTGAACACCTTAGACCAATACAACGTAATGGGAGATAAAATATACAATAGTATTCTCAAAGTAGAAGTTACATATGGGACATATGATAACAAGATATTCAAATTTGTGAAGTTTATTAGAATGAAAAAGTTTAAATATTTGAATCTAATTCCCTTGAAGGACTTGAGAATTGCTCACTCCTATATAATTGGTAGAAGGAAAGCATTGAACTAGTGGATTGATGAAATTTGATCCTTGGGATTGTCTCTTACCTAATAGGGTGATAAAATCATAAATTTACTCAAGGATGTTGAGATGATTCATCTTACCAATAAGGATGGTTTCATTTTTATCAAGGATGCCTTCAGATCCCAATTATAGAACTTTATTATAGATTTTAGGAAATAAGCAATGGTAAGGGGAGTAAATTTTGGGTAGTAAATGGTAGACATGGATACATCTTCCAACTAGAGGATAGAAAAAGTTATGGAAATTAATGAAGATATAGGACCTCTCTTGAGCAAGAATGATACAATGATAGGTCTTAAAATCAAACTATTGAAAGAGCCTATTATAGATCTAAAACTAATTGACATTGATTACAAGAGATGGTCTAAATCATGGAGAGAGCAAATAGAATCTAAGAAATAAGAAACTAGAAGGCCACAAAGCATCACAATACGATCCTCTACCTCTTTGGTACCTCTTGGGATATATTCATATTCAAAAACACTAGGGAGAAATCATTTTTATGCTATTATGGGTTCACACTTATCTTCTTCTATGCTAGGAGATACATCATCAACCACACCATCAAAATCTCATCCTAGTACTTCAAGAATGAGATAAACCCATGTTGGGCTTTTTTTTTATAAATATCATGTCCTAATTCCCTTTAATGCATTATAAAATATTCCCCTATTTGAATAGGGAATGTTATTTAGTTATAGGACATTAGTGACTTTTTCCACTAATAGGTGTCATGTATCCAATTCTTTTGTAACTATATTAGGTCATATAAGGCCTATATATATGGGCCCTCCCCCTTAATTATTCCTTAGAATATAATTTTTTGAAATTAATGTAAAGAGAAAGAAGATTTTTTTTAATTTTCTCACTATTTAATTATTTTCATATGTTCTTCTTTCTCAAGCTTTTCTAATAACACATGATTTCATTTTTTCAATGTTAAAATCCGATAGTAGTGTTTTGAATGCATCTTACTAGTTTGTGCTTTCTACTATGCTAACAAAGTATGTTGATGTATGATTTGTTTAGTTTTATTCTATAAATGAATGTGATAAAATGAATTTGTTATAGGTAGTTATTTTAAAGCATACTATTTAGATATATGCATTATCTTTACCCTAGAAACCCTAATGCATTTATGATATTCTGAGTCTAGCATTAGGATCCCATAGATGTTAGTTTTGTTTGAACTATAGTGAAAAGGAAATAAAGAATATTTTTTGTTATTTTGTTTGAAAATAAAACTTTATTTTATACTCTACCATGCTTCCCATTTTCAAATTTTTAAACATGAATCAATTTAGAATAATGCTCATTATAAATATCCACTTATTTGTTTAAAGTTTGGGCTTAAATTGGAAAAGTATAGAAGCAATTTACATCATAAAAATACAAACAAATTTCAAATAGATTGTGTTACTACTAAGTTCATACTATCCCTATAGTAGGGTCTAATTTTAGACTAAAGGTGGTGGCCACATGATCATTCTAGCAAAATTGAATTAATCCCTAAGGGTCTTCTAGTACCTACACTATAAATTGAGAAATATTATTTTTCTATTTGCATCATATCCTTGACATAGATATACATCAACAAGAGATAAATTTTACTCTAGAGAGAGGGAATCTTTATTTTTTTTGAGTATAAATTATAGTGTATTTCATTTTAAATATAGCGTGATTTATTTCAATACATAAAGATTAGGATAAACACTGTATTTTCTTCTCATTTTCTGTAAGATATTTGCAACCTTTGAAAGATCCCTATGAATAGTGTTTATTCCAAGAGATCCTTTAAATATTGTCTCAGGTATATAGATATTATAACATTGCCCATCTGTTATATTTAAATTTCATTTAAAGACATTAAAGATAGGCATGTCATTGAATTATTTGAATAGATCAGGCTTTGTTTTATCTATATTTGTAAATTTCTACATGATTTGGACTAAGAAATTTTAATCTATGACAAATAAGTGTAAATATCAGTGTCCAAATAGATTATTTTGAGAAAGATTGTTGAGTTAAGGCTTTAGAGGTCTAAATTATGAACATTCACATAGCATGAAGATATTATTTACAAAATTTCACTCTGAAACACTTTGATAAGCTTAAAACACTAAATGTTGCTTGAAATATCTTGTCTAATGTTGATATTTATAGTTTTAAAAAGTTTATGATAAAATTTTATGCAAGTTTCAAAGCTTTAAAGGATCTAAATTAGCAAAGGTAAAATAGAAACACTCTACTTAATTGTGAACTTTTTTGTTGGGTTCCTTTATGATAATTTGGTCGATCTTTACCTTCTTTAGAAATTTTTGATGAACCTTTGTAATATTGTGAATTTTTGACTTTGATCCTTTGCTTAGAATCTTGGAGTTTCCTAGGATCTAGACCAACTCTAATTATGAAACTAGAGTTCCCCTTGGATCTTTAGAAACCCATCACAAGGTTAGAGCTGATAAAGGGAGATGTAGGAGATTCAAATCCCACACTACCTCTCTAATAATCTAAAATACACATCCTCTTTTTTACATCCATTTAGTCATGGCATGGTTATGAGGATATTAATAAAATGTGATTGACCTTATACATGATTTACCTAGGAACCCCAAAAAAAAACCTCCCTCTCTTGAATCCATTTGGGGGTATAACTGCCAAAGGGAATATCAAATGTTTCAAGGCATCCCTTAAGATTTTGAATGTCATCCATAAAGATTTAGCCTATATAACATTCCCATTTACCTTTAGGGAATTATCCTATCACTGGTTCTTCAATTTACCAGAGGATTCCATCATAGGATGAATCCAGTTCAATGATACCTTCATCGCATAATTTGGAGTGGTCATTATCACATAGATTATTTACCAATAGTTCATTATCCTAAAGTGAGACATGAATAAACCCATAAGATATTTTGATTCTAAATTTCAAAATATGTATAGCATTACCACAACTCCATACCAACTTGTAGATGACCTAACACTTGAAATTTACAAGAATGCCCTAGATCTAGTGACTATTATTTTTTTGTGCATGACCATGAACATTAATACACTACCATATGCCTATGTATACAAAATATATATTGATGAGAAAATGCACCCATAGGGACATCTAGCCTTCACTATTAAAAACATCAACCCAAATTTACTTGCTCTAAATCTAGTCTAAAATGAAAATTAGAATATGCCAACCTTAAATTAGATACCTGGTCTCAATCAATAACCCTTAAGCCATTCAAATTCTACCCAACAAATAATATTCTCTAATTAGTCTAATATTAGGGCTCATCCCAAAAAAAATCATTAGAATCTAGGCCATATAAATAAATCTAACACCGAAAGCATTATCCAAAAACCATTCTAAAACACTAAACCTTAATGTTCAAAGGTAGACTTAGAAGAAATTTAGAGGATGGTAAAAAAATTGGTAGTGACTTCCTGATTTTGAAAAGGCAAATGGGGAATATGGGGGAATGTTATAGTTTAAATTACACATTTCAAAATTAAAATAGACATTTTAATAGGTCTAATAATAACAATAATGAATCCCCATCTAATAAGATGTCTAACATAAGTATCTACAAATTAGCCTTGCCTAATTGTTGTAGGGTCCATAACATGGCCTGCCATGGAGAGTTAGAATACATACAATTATGTAATGACTTTGAGATGTTTTGAGGTGAGATGGAAAGTTATGATGTTATCTTGGACAATCATGATATTAGTAGAAATTTAAGAAATATAAGAGCACCTGATAGTGGGTCCAACACCACTGAAATGACCCTCATAGTCGAAACATACAAATTTCCTACCTAAGAAGAAAATGAGCTTGAAAGTAATACAGCTGAGATCCATGCTTTCCAAAAATACCCTAAAAGCAATTATGCCTTGATAAATAGAGATTAAAAAGAACCTACAACTTCCACACTATCCAACAAGGTCAACACACTCCCAGATCATAAAAATAATAACGATCCTCCTCCTATATAGGGAAAGGATACTTAACCAAATGTAGAGTTGGATATAAATGGATCCAAAGGAGTATACACCATTTTGAAATATATGAATAAAATTGAAGCCAACATTACTTTTCATGAGCTTGATAAAATCATTAAGTAACATGATTTACTACTAAAATCATTAACTAAGAAATTAGACAAAGGTAAAGATAAATCCATTAATGTGAATGTGGTAATGTATAAAAGTATGGCTAAGGTTCCTCCACTCTTGTTAACTATTAGAATCTTTGGAAATAATGTGCACAATTGTTTACTTGATTTTAGGGTATTTTATAACATAATTCTTATATGTATTTGGTAAAATATGAGACTAAGTCCAATCAAATATGACATAGTTATTGTCTAATTGGATAAGTCAAAGGTCAAGGTGGTAGGATAACTATAGAAAGTTCATATAAAACTATGTTTTCCCCTTATTCATCTAAGTATGGATCTATGCCAACTGAATAGGCACCTTGATGTGACGCAATCATGTAGAATGATTTTTGTTTTTGTATCTTTTATGATAGCTGGAGGAATCATTACAAACCTAGTGCCATCTGGTAGGTGGTTACATGAAACTTAGTTTTTAAAGGCATCTTCTTCTGAGAAAGTAGTAAATGGTGACTAGAGCACAAAGGATGAAAGATAGTGGATCTAATAGAATGATAAATAAAGGCTCTAGCTCATCACCCAATGTACACCCTCCACCCTGGCATGAATATGATTCTCACTACTATAAATCCAAGCTTGAACCATTATGAAGATGATGCAAATTTGAGATAGAGAAGCAACCAACATTAAAATTTAGGACTATAATGGATGCCTTTGAGGCTCTAATTTTTAGTGCCCAAGCTCACCTTTGATCCTCAAAGCTATTAATAACTTAGATAAAACTTTACTTTATTTTTACAATATGAACTGCAATCTCTACTTTGATCATTAATTAAATGAAGATTGGTTAAAGTAATACATGGTGTTCTTGGGTTAATGTATTTAACTTTGTTATTGAAATACATAATGAATTTTATAATTTTAGTGTTATGAATATAATTTTAATGTTAATAATATTGTTTCCAATAATTGAATTAGGGAATTCATGGCATCTCTATAATTTATGATGACATCATCATATCATTTAGAGAGACTCTAAGTATAGAAAAAAACCATCACCAAGTGATGATATATGTACCTAAGCATGAGCCCAAGCTTGAAGATTTAATATAAGTATTCCATTGAATCCTCCAAGCACCTAAATGATGCTAAGCTAAGGAAACTAGAGGTTTGTACCCATGAAGCTATATAACCAACCCCATATTAGCTTACATTCTTATGACTAGAATAAATTACCTGAATAGTCTTTACACGTAATAGACAGTTGGATTCTCCCTTGAATGGCTTGAGACAATTAACTTAATAATGTCATTTTCATAATGACCAAGTCCCTTGAAGGTTTAGTTACACCATGGAAGGACTAGCCCAATGCAAGCCTTGGTTCTTTCTCTGCTATGCTTTGGGTGAGTGTATAAGGTTTGCACCTTATGTGAATTGATGTTGGCATAGTTGAGTGACAAATGTTGAGTGATAAAATATTAGTCTAGGTTTTCACCTAGTTATAACAAATTTATAACTAACTTGGACATCTAGATAAGATCTGTATAAAGAAAATGACTTGACAACTAACTTTTTTACAGCATGTTGGTTCCATTACCAAGACCCATGTTGAATTTTGTTTCTACAATTATATGTTTATATCTTCAACTCACACCCTTAGGAGAAGTTCTTTGGGCTTTCCCTAGTCAAGATATAAAATGGGAACAACCCTAGGCTATGGGTATCTCATGATGGGGTTAAACCTCTAGAGTATGTTTGTTCCTCTTTGATGCTCACATAAACTAAAACTAAGCCTATCACTTTATGGTAAAAGGGTTTAAAGGGGATGAGGTATCCTAAAAAAGCTAACAATTAATACACCATATTTATAGTTTGATCCCCCCTACTCAACTCAAAGAACACTAATGAAATGCATAGAGAGTAAGTTTGAAATCCATCTATGTGTTATACATCTATGTTGAGGCTCACCAAGTGATATAGGTTGAGGGAAATGAAAGGAGAGGTCTAAATTAAGACACTAACTAGTCACAATATCCACATGTAGGCTTTAATAAAGAGATGCAGAATACTAAGCACAATAATATGAGCAAACAAACTAGTAACTAGTGAGATAAGTACACACTATACTTGAACAATGAAATCAAAACACAACCTTCTATTGCTTTAAGATTTTAAAAATTCGTTTTTATCAGAGTTTGGTCTCACCAAAAGAGGGAACCGATAGGAAAATAGAGAGAGATATGATGATCAAATTATTTTTTGATTATATTTATTTTGGGTCTGAGATCCTATATTTATAGTAGAAAAGAAAGATAAGAGAGAAGTTGGTAACTAGTTATTTGTTAGCTTTTTAGCTATTTTATCATGATGTTGGTCTAGTTAAGATAAGTCACTATGAGTGATATATCCATGATTAACCTTGAAATCATTCCACTGATTAAGTAAGGTGCACTTGAAGACAAAAGTTAACCATAGGTGGTAAGTCTTGATTTGACTAGAAATGAATGCCCCAATTGCTTTTCAAATACCCAAGTTTTATACTATTAATCTTCCACCAAATTTCATTGAAAGTATAAAATCCTTATACCCATAAGGGACATATCATGCCTATTTTTAATGGTGGCTTATCAAGGCATGACTTGAGATGATCTTTTCATATCTACTCTATACCGTGGGTATTAAACCAAATTAATTATAGAGTAATTTTGATCTAAGGATATTGGTTTTCCTATAGATATAGTGCCTTGTCTAGTACTTGATCCCATCTGTATTGAGCTCTAATTATTTTTATTTTTTTATTAGGGCTCAATTTTAGGCTCTCCTTTCACCTATTGAGTCAATTTTTTCTTGATAAACCACCTCAAATCACCTCCTTGCTATGGCTATTGGTAATCTGATTATTTGAATTACTCAAGCTCTTATGGTCTTAACACTTATCAACCATGCACTCTTCCTCAGGTCTCTACCAAGGATTTTTGAACCCCATTTGGAATTTACATGAACATCATTCAACATCCATGAGAGTGGTTTTTACATCCCATAGACCATAAAATTTAATATCATATGGATTTTGTTTGGGAATGAAGTTGAAACTTGCATGGGTATCTTTCATATTTTGGTCAACTTTGCAAACCTATAACTTGGGGAATAAAACTTGTGAAGGCACCAAAATTTAAAGGCATGTTTTAAATGATATAAGGAGAAAACCCATTTGATCAACTAGCCTAAAAGTCTTTTTTATTGAAGATATTAAATACATGAGTTGGTTGTCCTACTCAATCCTCATAAAAAATGGCCAAGTGTGAAGGCTTGGTTATCTTAGTATATAGAGCCACCCTCTAAAGGTTCACAACCTCTATCTTTCCTCATCATGTGAGTTTCAACTTGGAATGGATGATATAATATTTGACATTTAGCAATCTGGGACCAATGTGAAGAAACCCATGTCTACCCTAAGCATCCTAGAAATTCTATGGAGCTTTCATAGCTCAAGACCTATCCTTAAAAAAATGACAAATTATACTTTAGGTGAACCTAAAGTGTTTAAAAATATTTATGAGATTCAATATCTCACTATTCTACTCATATCCATCCAAATTTCATTTAAACCAATAGTCAATAACTCTACCTCTTTCCCTACATTAGGATTATTAGCCACTGCGCATAAGTGTGATATGTGGGCCAAAAATGGTCAACATTCCTAGTGACTCATAGGGAAGAATCCATATTATGCTTAATATCCTAGTATTATTTTAATCCATTATGTATGGATTTGATCCACTTTAACCTATTAAAATAATAAAAGGAATAAAATAAAATAAAATATTTGCATGCAAGCACCTAAAAAGAGAAACAACTAATCTATGAAAAAAATGTGTTAAAAGCACTTAAGGAATACTTTTAAATATAATATATTATATAAAATAATTTAAAAATACCCCTAGGTCAAATGGGAAAATATTTTTTACATATTGGAGTGTTAAGACATACTTACTTTTCCTTGACAACTCCTTTCTACAACCGAAAGCAATCAAATGCTCATGTCTTCTTGGGGAGGTGATTGGTTCCTCTACCAATGCCTTTAGGTGTATAGGTTAGAATTATGGATATAAAACCTAATCATCACATGCCTCGATCTATGTGCCTTACAAGAAAAAATCTAATCCTTCTTTATTCATGCATTGTTGGTCTTAATCATATGGGCTAACTTGATCAATCTCCTTCAACATATCTATAGGACTGGCCTCTAACATTGTGACCTTTTGAGGCCATTTGATTTCACATTTAGATTCCAAGGGTAGAGAGATGTCTAGGGTTGAAGGGAGATGTTGATAATCATGATTTAAAAACTCAAACATGTCATCTCCTAAAAAAACAATTGCCTTTGAATATTTTTTTCATGGAAATGTAGCTTGACTAGAGTTCCTTCAGGGGTAGATACATTAATCCCTTGACCATGATCTCAGGGATCTAAGTCTTCTTTTGATGTCTCAAACTAGTTGATGATGATAGATTCTCCTTAATTTTATAGAGAGATTGTGTGAGCACCAACCAAGTCCATTTATTCCATTAAGTCATGGTATAACTATTACCATGACTCCTCCTGATCCTCTCCCTCCTCTCCATTTTTCTTATTTAACATAGTCTCTTCTTGAAGGGGAGAGGTAATGGAAGGTTGGGGTAGGATGGGGGTACAATATGCTTGAATTGTATCTCTTTACCCTCCTATTTTGCTAATCTATATATCCACCATTAGATCAAGGTCTTCATCTCACATAGATCATCATTTATATAACCATACTAAACCTCCTTTCTAACAACCATCCACTCCATTAAAATTTTAACTAACTCCCTCATCCTTTTTATGAAATGAGGTGGGATGACTTTAAACTCTACATCCCATTTTCTCATCACCTTTTTTGACTTTATCATGTTTGGTTTAAGGGCCAACAAGCATGTAGTAGTGAAAGGTTGGCTAGAGGGTAAGTGGGTCGATATGAAGGATAGGTATGATTATTATAAGGATGACTAGAGTGATTAAATGGTTGTTAGGCTCCATTTGGTTGGTGATAGGCTTACCAACTAGATGAGGGTGGATCTATACCCTAAATATGGCCATAGAGACTCATAAAATGAGATCAAATGTAGATAAAATTTGCTTGAAGGCTTACTTGGACTACTATAACTAGTTAAAGCTCAGAGTCACCATTGATGTTCATAAAATGTGCTTCCAAAAGATGATATGTAGAAGAACAACACAATTTATTATTCCACTATTTTGGTCTTTTATCCCATTTGGCATGCCATAAACTATTATAGCTTTAACTTGTACCCTTGGCAGAAGTTTTTTGGGTTGCCCCTAGTCAAGCTGTAAATTGGTAACAACTCCAAGCTATGGGTATCTTGTGATGGGGTTAAACATCTAGAGTAGATTGATTCATCTTTGATGCTCACCTAAACTAAAACTAAGCCAATAATTTATAGGAAAAGGGTTAGAAGGGGATGAGGTCTCCTAAGAAAGCTAAAACATGATGCACCAAATTTATAGTTGAGTTAGAATCTAACTATCTACTATATATCTATGTGGAGGCTCACCAAATGATCTAGGTTAAGGGAAACAAAAGGAGAGGTCTAAATTAAGACACTAATTAGTCATAGTATCCACATGCAAGCTTTGATCAAGAGATATAGAAAACTAAACACAACATATATGAGTATATTGACTAGTAAATAGGTGAGATAAGTACATATTATACTAGAAAAATGAAATCAAAACATAGCCTTTTATTACTTAGAGAGGTTACGAATTCCTTCTTAGTAGAGTCTAGTCTCACCAAGAGAGGGAACCAAGAGGAAGACAAAGTGAGATTTGATGATCAGATGATTTTCTGATTATATCTATTTTGGGTTCAAGATCCTCTATTTATAATAGAAAAGAGAGAGAAATCAAAAGTTGGTAACTAGTTATTTATCAGCTTTTTAACTATTTTATCATGTTTTTGTTCCAATCATGGCAAGCCACTATGATTGAGATATCCATGATTAGCCCTAAAATCATTCCATTGGTTGATCAAGGTGTGCTAAAAGATAAAATTTAACCCTAGGTGATAAGTCTTGATTTTCCTGTAAGTGAATGCCCTAATTACTTTTCAAATCCCCAAGTTTTGAACTATTAATCTTCCACTAAATTCCATTGAAAGGATAAAATCCTTATACCTGCTAGGGACACATCATGCTTGTTCTAAATGGTGGTTTGTTGAGGCATGACTTGAGATGATCCTTTCATATCTTATATATGCCTTGGGTATCAAACTAAATTAATTATAGAGGAAAATAAATTTAAGGATACTAGTTTTTCTAAAAATATAACACCTTGTCTAGTAGTTAGTCCCATCTATATTGATCTCTAATTGTTTTTCTTTCTTGATTTAGGCTTGAGTTTAGGCTCTATTTTCACTTGCCAAGTCAAGTTTGTCTTTCTCAACCACCTCAACTTACCTCCTTACTATGGTTGTTTGTAATCTAACTATTTGACTTGCTCAAGATCCTATGGTCTTGACACTTGTCAGCCATGCACTCTTCCTCGGGTCTCTGCCAAGGAGTTTTGAACCCCATAGGCTAGTTCATGAGGCTTAAATTTAACATTAACATGAAAATCATTTGACATCCATAAGAATATTTTTTTATGTCCTATATAATATCAAATTTAAGCTCATATGAATTTTTCCTAGTCATGAAGTTAACACTTACACATACATCTTTCATATTTTGGTCAACTTTGCAAACCTACTTGAGGTGAAAAACTCATGAAGGCACTAAACTTTTAGGGGATGGTTTTAATGCTATATGGAGCAAACCCATTTTATTCACTAGCTTAAAAGGCTTCTTGAGTGAAGATATTAAATGCACGAGATAGTTAGCCTACTTGATCCTCATCAAAAATGACTAAGTGTGAAGGCATGGTCATCTTAGTCTGTAGATCCACCTTCTAAAGGTGCACAACCTACATCTTGCCTCATTGTGTGAGCTATAAATTGGTATCGATGATTTAAAACTTGATGTGTAGTATTCTAGGACCAATGTGAATAAACCCATGTTTATCTTGAGTATCTTAGACATTCTATAGAGATTTCACAACTCAAGACCTATCCTTAAAAAATTGACAAATTATACTTTAGGTGAACATAAAGTGTTTCAAAAGATTTATGAGATTCAAGATCTCACTATTTCAATCATATCCATCTATATTTTTTTCAAATTAATAGTTGATAACTCTACCTCTTTCCCTACATCAGGATTGTTAGTCATTGGGCACAAGTTTGATATGTGGGCCAAAAATGGCCAATAGGTGCAAAATAATAATGTTCTGACTCTCACTTAATAACATGGTGTTGTGATTGGAATAGGTGTAAGATAGATTTTCACTAAATTATCTAACCTATAAAGGACAAAATCCAAGGAAGTGGGTCTAAAATAACCTATATGATACTCTATATGTGGTATTCTTTTATAAACTACCCAAGCATGTGTACCAATGGTTAGCAGATTATATGACCCATATAAGGTGAAGCTATGGATAACACCTTGAGTGGAAAAATTATTTCTTAGAGAAGCTTGATAACTTATATTTTACTTGGACTAGAGCTATAAAAAACTGGTGGTAAGGAGTGTTGAACAACAACAAACTTGAGTTCACTATGTCGACATACTCCTACCTTGAGGAACTAGAGTATAAATTCTTGTGTGATATGATAGGCTCATTCATGAAATATTTTAGCACATAGATCAAGAAAATTAAGGTGGATTATAGCTTTAAAACTATGATAATGGAAGGCTAAAGTCCTTTCATGTATGAATAGTGTGATGGGGAAGAAGGGGATGTGTAGGTGAAGCGTAATGGAAGGAGATGATAAAATTGACACCTAGGAGATATAATTATAACAAGATAGGGTGTAGGTTGATAGAATATTTGGAACCTATGAGTGTCAAGAGAACTCATAGTGATCATAGAGGGCATAGGGAAGGATCTCTTGAAGTTTAATGGCACTAAGAAGAAAGAAACATTGAAGCCATAGATCGATCTCATCAGTTAATGGGTGTAGAATGATTTAGGTTTTTATAGAATTTAACCATTAAATACTCACTGGATGTATCTACCCCATTTAAACCTATAGTACAAGCTCATGTATTGGGTCCCCGTTAAGAAGAAATATGAGTGATAACTGACCTACTATTGACATTGACTTTGACCAATTTATAGATTTAGAGTATAATTTTGGGATTAAATAGGTGGTTCCTTATGAGGATATAAGTGAAGATACCTCTAGACCTTTGGGAAGTATATTGACAACACAAAGCATATGTTTAAGCATTTTAGTTCAAAAAATGTTAGCTTTGTAAATTAGGTAATAGCTCATAAGAAGTGACTGAATGCCACAAGTGAGTAGCACCCTACCATTGACTTCAATGGTGTAAACAAAAAAAATAGGGTTAATGCCTAACCTAGTGACTGAAGGTGGTGGAAGACCATTATCAATAAAATTACCATGGGGTAAAGTGCCTCAGGTGCCCATGCCTCTCATAGAAAATAAAATATGAGATGGAAATTCACTTGCCAAAATATCATGGAATGGAAAATTCCATGGATCATGTGCTTAAATTTGAGCTTCAATGATGCACTCAGGGTATAAACTAATTAGAACACAAGGAAATACAATTCATGACAACTCTGTTTGATCATGCTCATACCTAGCATAGGAAATTTTACATTAACTAGGCTATGATTGATTATGAGATTTTGAAGGAAGAATTCTTGAAGGAATTTGATATTTTTGAGATTGAATATCATAACATCATCATGATTATGTTAATTAACCAAGGATTATCAGAGAGAGTGTGACTATACAATACTAGGTTCAAAACTCTTCTTTCCAAGCTTCCTTATGACATTCATTCATCCTAGCATGTGTAATGGTTTATAGGGGGATTAATAGTAACATTTAGACACATGGTAGTTAGAAGTGTAGACACTAGAATCAACCTATTCATGGAGATGCAGATTGCATCCATGTCCAGCCAAATCCAAAATCTTGCCACTAGTTCAACACATGACACTCAAAGTGTGTTATGATGCACCAACTATGAGACAAAAGGCCATAACAAAAATAACTACCCTCAAAGTAATGTGTATGCATTGATTCTAAGCTATGATGTTTGTCATGAGGTACATGATGCTCACAAATTAACTTTGTTGTACCATGCCAATTAGGTTAACATAACCCTTTATTTAAATTTGTGTGACACCTACACTCATAACATAGTTGACTTTTGAGTAATTGATGGGATGTACCAAAACATGGAAAGAAGCACATGATAGGCAACTACAATGGCTAGAGGGAAAACAAACCAATGAAATGAGGGATATGTCCAATTTAATATCAACTATGGGATGCAAAGAGGTGTAAGAGGGTGAGGTGGAAGATGTAGTGGAAAAATATTCCCACCATGATCATGTTATAAGTGTATCTCAACTGAGCACTATCAATATGACTACCCTATGCATCCAATGTGTCGGTATTGTCAAGGACCACATATAATTGATGAATGCCCTAAATTGTATAAGAAATTGACTCAAGGATATATTAGTGTAGACAAAGGCACAAAAATGATCAAGCATGAGTAAAATATAGAGAAGTGGTTACAAAGGCACAATTGACCCACATAAATCCAATCAAAGTGTAGGAAACTACTCACAGTGGGTTTATTGCTCAGCCATAAGTTATACCAATACTAAAGTTATGCTTAGAGTATGGAGAACTAAGTCACACTAAACACATCATACAACCAGAACCCAAGGCTACTCCTTATCTTGAACCTATGCTCAGAAAAATGTCTTGCAATAGGACATAAACATCATTCAAATTTTGTAAGTAGAATTTTAATTGGCAAGAGACTTAGAAGTATAGGCTACCACCTCCTAAAAAAGAAAGATAGATAAGAGGCTAAAATACAAGAGCTAATGGATATCGTGCACCTCTTACAAATGGAAGGAATGTTTCCCTTATTGAAAAACTTGTTCTTAGAGCATATAGGACAAAATCCAATTGAAGTTTCCATGCCCCACATGGTCGAAGTTGTTGTACCCCACATGGAGAGGGAATGATAAGTAAGGCATACATAGAATGTGGAGTATGATTAATAAATCCTCGTGAATTCTATAATTTATGGATGGTCAGTATGTGAGGTCCTTATGGACATAGGTATTGAGGTAAATATTTTGACCAATAATTCATGGGAGAAGATGGGTAGGCTAGCCATGAGGCCTTCTTCTCATATGTTTTTCATGGATAACAAGACCAAATTTAAATCTATTAGTATTTTAAAGGGAACCATTGTAGATAACATGAGTACTAAGTTCCACATTGACTTCAAGGTTATCGAGTTGGCATAATAAGATAATTATCTAGCACTCCTAGGAATGCCATGTTGTTATGCCAATAATGTAGATATGCACTTTAAAAGGTGACATATGACCTTTGAAAATGGAAAGGAGATGGTAGTGATCCCCCTCTCAAGTGACCAAAGACACCCTTATGTATAAAGTGTTGATCTTGAGGATGAAATCAACCACATTTATAACATCACAGTGCAAGGCATCGAGAATCTCAATCTTAGTGACCAATGAGTTCTTATTTGGGAAGATGGACAATCATATTCAAATACAACTAATGTTTCTTATCACTAATGTTCCAATGAAGCTTATGAAATAACTAGTCAAAGGTGCCACTTAGTGTGATCAAAGGTGAAAAATCTAGTCAGGTTGGGCTAGGTCCAAATTGATCATACTCTTGAGAAATGGGTCCTTTACACCAAAAAGAAGGGGAAGAGAGTGTTTTTCTTGAGTAAAGGAAGACTTATAGTGCTCTCAAGATATGGGGGAGCAAAAAAATAGAAGAGTATGTTTGTGACATAGATTCATGCATCTTAAAGGAGATAGATGGAATGGGTGCATAAGTGTATACTTTAAGGAGTACTACCACTCATCGGTGGGAAGTAAAAAAGCCTAGATTTCCAACTTGGCACTATGTAAATGTAGTAATATCCATCAAATTTAAGAAAATTAATGAGGACTTAGACATATTTGAATACTTGATCAATTATAACCCTATAATGCATGTGTGCTTATATGAAAAAACATAGAATGTTTGTGGTGAGGATGCCTTAAGGAACCTAGGGTGCACGCATTCTATAGGACCTTGAAGACATGGGAGTGAGTATGGTACATTGTCAATGAAACATGTTGGGAGATATAAAATTAGGATGTACTTTAGGAGAGTTTTGTGCACACCTTCTCCTTTTTTCCATATAATTTGGAACTAATCAAGACACTACAAGTCATTTGTAGAGCAGTGTTTGAAGATAATACAATCCTAAAGAATCACCTATGTGTGATGTTTAGGGAGAAAGGGATGGTCATCCAAAATTTATTTTAGGAGAAGGTGCTCAATACTGAATTTAGTGAAGAAGATGACAAAACTTGGAAGGAGTGTAACTAGAAGAACTTGATAGGCAAGAATAAACTAGTGCACCAAATAGAGGATAATGCCCTAGGTGAAGAAGACCCAACTTGTCTTTGCATAGAGACAACTGAGGGAACTTAACAAGTCAAATAATTATATCAAGTGAATAATGAGCCCTAATTTTTGTTGTTCAAGGCCACCAAGGTAGACATCAATGTAGAAGGGGAACTAAAAATGGCTACTCTAGGTGCATACCAATTTGATGTAGAACTGGTGCAAATTGTGGATCTCCTAAAGGAATTTCAGGACTTGTTCCCTCAAAATTACTGAGACATGAAGGGCACCCACCCATACCCTAATAAAATTATTATAAATATGGTATATGGCATGAGAAATGTCAATAAGTGCCCACATATAATGAACCCCAATCTCCATGCCAAGCTCAAAAGGGAGATTGATGGAATGCTAGCCCCATACATCATCTACATTATACAAGAATCTAAATGGTTGAGCCTAATTGTTATTAACATTAATAGGGATGGGTGCATTCATATTTTCATTGATTATAGACTATTTAATGTTTTATACATCACTAACCCCTTCCTTCCTCTATTGACTAATGAATTATTGGATGGAATCATAGGATATGAGATTTACACCTTCATTGATGGGTTATCTGGATACCATCAAGTCTAGATTGAAGAGAAGGGAAATCCCAAAACAACCTTTATGATTGAATGGGGTTGTTTCACTTATAACATGATGTCTTTTGGGCTCAAAAAATCACCAACCATTTTCTCTATAGTGGTGATCACTACATTCAATGACTTCATCCAAAAGTTCCTCCAAGTATACCTCAATGATTAGATTGTGTATGGACTCATCTAGGAACATTATGATAACCTATTCTTGATGTTTTAAATGTGTAGTTAACTATAGATATATTTTAACTTATAGAAGTGCATCTTCACAATACCCTTTGAAACCTTTCTTGGTCATATTGTCTATAAAGATGGTTTGCTCATCAATCTTATGATGATCATAATAATCATTCATCTCCAAATCCCTTCAACATAGAAAGACATTCATGCCTTTCTAAGCCATTGTAACTATTGTAATAACTTCATAAGGAGATATGCAAAGATTATAGTACCATCAAACAATTTCTTGTCCAAGGATGGCCTATTTTATTGGGGTATAATGCAAGAAGATGCCTTTGAAACTCTAAATCTCAAGCTAGTTAGTGAACCTATTCTATAATTTCCCAACTAGACAACCCCATTTCACATCTATGTCGATGCTTATAGATCAACAATTAGTACTATTTTGGCATAGGTTTGTGAAGGAAACATGGATCATCTCATTTCCTTTAAAAGTAAAAAAATTAACCCAAGTAGATAAAATTATGAAAAAACTAAGTGTGAGGTACTTGTCATGGTCTATGTCCTAAAAAAATTTAGACAATACTTGTTGGTGACCCCATTCATCTTTTTCATAGACCATAAGGTGCTTAAGTACCTTGTGAACAAGCCCATTATACATGGGTGCATTTATAGATGGATATTTACATTTAAATAATTCTAGTTATTAGTTGTCATCAAGCTTGGAAAATAGAAGTTGGGGCTACATCATTTGTCTCACATTGAATTTGGTAATATAGTGGTGCCAATCAAGGATGACATGCTAGATCTACAATTATACAGGGTCTAACATGTCCCTGAGGACTTCATGGAGATTGCTACATTTATCAATCTAGTTTTATGCCCTAGACTATGACAAATAAAAAAAGAAATAGATCGTAGTTCATGCCACTCACTTCTAGCTTATTGGTGGGGAACTAAAAAAAGTAAGTTGAGATGAAGTCTTGCATTGGTATGTCTTAGAACATGAAAGGGAATCCATCTAGTGAGAGGCACACAATGGAATAGAAAGAGGCCATTGCACTAGAGATGCAATGGTATGCAAGTTATTATAATCATGGTTATGATGTCTAAATCTATTTTAGGATGAATAATATTGTGTTAAGGCATGTGCCATATGATAATGCATAGGGAAGCCCAATCACTAGTATGAGAGGCTTCTCATCCCCATTCTTTCCCACATCCCATTTAAAAAATGGGCCATTAATTTTTTTGGGATAATCACTCCCACAACAAGTTACATAGGTATAAAATACATTTTGGAGGCTACTAACTATTTCACCAAGTGGGTAGAGGTAGCACTAACCAAAAAATACACAACCACCATATCCACAAGGTTCATGTAGGACAACATCATAATTTATTATGGGTTCCCACTCAATTTGACTAGTGACAGGAGAATGAACTTCATAAATGAAATGGTACATAGATTATTGACTGAATATATGGTGGCATACCATAAGACCATGCCTTATCTCCACAAGTAAATGACATAGTTGAAGCATTTAATAAGATCCTGGGGATGTGCCTCAGGAAGATATGCAATGTTAGTTGCTAAGATTTGTATGATCAAGTGTCATTAGTATTATGGGCATACCACACAACCTAAAAGTTCCTAAATAAATCTACACCATTTCAATTTGTTTTTATAACTAAGATAATTCTACCAATGGAGCTCTTGGTGCCATCATTACACATTGTGTGAATTGTTCATTTGAATGACCAAGAATCATTGAGTACAATGTTGAAGGACTTGAAGAAATTAGATGAGTTATGTGTCAAATCAAAGTGGAGCCAATAGATATAAAAGACATGTCAAAAGTTCTGGCATGACAAACATATAAGCATAAAGTACTAACTGAAGGAGCATTAGTCTTGCTTTATGAACCTAAGTACCTCAAGCACTTGGGTAAGTTATAGATAAGTTAGATGGGTCCATATGTCATCCACAACATATTAGAGATAGGCACATGAAAGTTATGCATATTTTAGGATAATTTATCCCTAAGAATTTCAATGGTAATCAACTAAATCCTTATAGGCATTAGGATGGATCTTGCACCATCAAACATTGACTTCTCGATCACAAGTTAGTGATATTATACTAACAAAAATAATGTTTGACACAAGATAAATAGTTCCTTATAATTTGAGTTAGTTTGTGTTATAATTTTAATGAGTTATTAATTGGTGATTTGAGGCCCACCATTAAAATCTTTTGGAACTTACATACATAATTATAACCTAGTGAGTCAAACATGGAAGCTTTCTAAGTTCCTGAGGCTAGACACCTAAGTTATGAGTACATGAAGTTTTCTAGACTCAAAAAATAAGAACACAATATACTCATGCATGAAACTCAAGATGCAAGGCACTTTCAAGTGCATAAGAGAACCACTATGGAACTTACATGTATAATTCTAGTTAGATGAGTCAATCATGGATGATTTATAATCACCTAAGGCCAAACACCTAAGTTATGGGTGCATATAGTTTTCTAGATTTAGATAATGGGTGTATAAGATATTTGTGCATAAGATTTAGAAAGAGAGGTGTTTTGAGACATATAAGAGATTTAATTTAGTGCTTCCATGCATAATACCAATTAGGTGAGTCAATCCAAGTTAATTTTAATAACCTAAGGCTAGAAACCTAAGTTTTTGGGTGCATGAAACTCACCAAACTTTGAGTATATGAGAACCAAGTGAAAAAGAGAGGTGTACAAGATATAAATTTGTAAGAGGTAGATATAAGGTGCAAAAGATGATCATGTGAAAAAGAGAAATATAGGAAAGTAAATTGTTAGATGACCAACATAAGGGATTTGTATGGGGTAGGATAGGCCAAGTAAAGAGATGTAAGCATGGAAAAATTGACCAAAAAAGGAAAGCATGATTAAAGTGGAAACACAGTAAGAGGAGAAAATAGAACCATGGAGGCTAAATCATGTTTATGTGAGGTGTTATGCCCAGGTTTCCATTAGGAAGGTGAAGGTTATACAAAGTGATCAAAGCACAAGAGGAAGTTAATCAAGATAAGCTAGTATCCACCAAAAGTTAAGTAGGAAGGGACCATTTGAACTACATGTCACTTAACAAAAAAATACATTAAGAGAATTTAATGAGGTGATGGTGGAGGCACAAATTCTAAGAAATCTAGGTACCACCATGCCATTAATCATCTATAATTAAGATAGTAGATGAAATAATGGTATAAAACAACAAAAGGATGAATTATTTAGGTTTAAAACCTTAAGATAATTCTAAGAAATCTATATTTTGTGGGTTGTAGCAAATTCTAAGAGATCTAGGTACCACCATGCCATTAATCATCTATAATTAAGATGGTAGATGAAATAATGGTATAAAACAACAAAAGGATGAACTGTTTAGGTTAAAAACCTTAAGATAATTTACAGCCAAAACATAAAACAAATAAAAAAAACTAGAGCTGAAGTGAACAAATGCTACAATAGTGAATTCATGAGTACCCATAGATACAAAAAGAGAATGACTGAGTAGAGAAACGAATTGCATTATCTTTAAGAGTGGTATAGATAATTTTGGGGAATGTAATGTGAGAGAACTATGAAAAATAAATTTTGAGTGATGTTGAGGCTACCATTAATTATATTCAAATCTTAAGATCTAAATTCATTTTCATAGACCTCATGACTATGAGAAACACCAATAAAAATTGTAGTCTTCAGGAAGATAAATAGACCACACTTTAACACTAGCCAATTTAGGATGGGGAAGAAGCATATGATTTCAAGTCTATATCAAGTGAAAAGGAGGGCATTATTAGTGGAAGAGGTCACCACTATAAAAATGGTAGTTTTTCTAGTTAGAGTTAGCATTACTAAGGTTGATCCTAAGGCAATTAAAAAGATGTCATAATAGGAAATGTAGTTTCTTAAGGAGGTCTTGGTAGGAGATAACTAGACATATTTTACACACAGTTTCTAATTAAATTATTAAAACCACTACACCTCAAGTAATATTCAAGATCTAGCATAAGACTAGGTAGTTGATATAGGTTCTAAGACAATATTAGGTATAACATTGTTCGATGTCTCCATTCAAGACATCATTATGGCCATTGGTAAACTCATCTCTATGTTTTGCCATGTTTTGGGAATTTATAGTAACTCATGTAGTTCCTCATGTCAAATGTCCATAGATACTAATTTTAATTTAAAATAAGGTCATATGATTGTCAATCAACCTCATTGGTAATATTACCAAGCTCCTTGACTTTAATGTAGACATATATTGGATGATGGCAGATGATGTTGAATTAGAAAGGGTTGCAAGACTCTTTGGTTAATACAAAATAAGGTTTGTATTCCTAATAAAATATATTAAGGACCCCATTACAAGGGAATTTTCATACCTCATGAGTTCATAACTCTACACTGATATTTGATGGATAGACATCTCCAAGGCCTACCTGTGCATCACTTACCACATGGTGTAGGGGTCAAGTTTTATATAATAATTTCATTATAGAAAAAAATATAAATAATGTGATTGAGTGTCATATTGTGTGAGAATTTTTTTGATGTGGATAAATGTTGATTCTAATAATGATTGAGGAGGTCAACATGTTTGATGGTGATGAGGAAAACATATGGGCCTTCTTGGTACAAAAAGATTCCTTAGCATTGAAATACTAGAACTTCACTTTCCCCCTTCCTTCACCCTAAATTAGAAAACATAATTAATAGGGTGGTGTGCATAGTACATAAAGGCATTTTATATGGAATAATACATCCCTGAGGAGCTCTCTTAGAGCTTGGTTGGAATGGTGACCTTCACCATTATAAAACACTTCTATGTAGTGTCATTGGTACTCACAAAAGGCAACCAATCTAGTTGGCTAAAACTCCCTTATCAATTTTTGGCCAAGTAATTTATAAGTGCACTAAGGAAAACTCCTAATGCATAGTAGGTGGACATCCTAGTGAAATCCATGGATTTGAAAAGGATCAAGTTGTGGCACCAATACATGCACCCATAAGGGAAAGTGACCAAAGTCAAGGAGGATGACTCAAATCATACTAACACCCATCCCCTACAAAATAAGTCATACTTGGGCACATCCACATGTTATTTTATGAGATGAATCTAATAAAAAAGGGTGTTTTTCTCTAAAATTATGTTGATTTCCCCCTCTAAATTGATGAAGGAAAGTTGGTACCAGTGGTAAAAATAAAATCTCCCCAGAAAAAGTAGGGAGAAAAACTGGAGGAAATACATGAACACATCAGATTGAAGATTTCCTCTAGTGATAAAGCTACTCCCTCTACACTAAATAATAAGCATGTGACATTCACACTAGGTATTAATTCCCACAAGAAAAGGGATAATTAAAATAAATACAAAGGGCCAATCACAATGCCCAAAATAAATTTGGTGGAAATGGAGGCACATGAGGAAGCAAAAGTGCAAGATTCATGTAAAGAGTTGGTTGAGGAGAAAGATGAATAATAATTAGGGATGAGAGTTTACATCATCCAAGAAGAAGAAGTAGAATAAGATCCTAATTACACTAAAATTTAGGAGGCTCTCCATGTTGAGACTATCATTACACTTAGAGAAGCAAAGAAGCTAACACCCGCATCATTTGAGGAAACATCTACACATCCTCTATCAATTGAGGAGGAAAAGAGAGAATCATGGAGGAATTTAGGGATGAGCAAAGTAAAAATCTTGAAATTGATGATGATCAAAGAAAAAAAGGGATGCCATGAGAAAGAAGGGTGTAACCTAGCAGGAGATAGAGAAGGCTAAGGAGGAAGAAAGGAAGGATAATGAAGAAAGGGCCTTAGTACTAGAAGAGAAGATGAAGGTTGATAAAAAGGACTAGGAGGAAAGGTTTAAGAGAGAGAATGAAGATAAAAAGGTTGTCATAATCATGAAAGCAAGTAAGGAGACAATAACAAAGTTGTCTAGTACCCCCACCAGCATAGTAGAAGAAGATGAACCACAAGGGTGCCCAAGTAGTGAAGGGGAACCTAAAGACAAGGAAGGCAAAGTTTTTTCCTTGAAATAGAAAATAGAGATCATAGAGAAAACCTAGTAGAAACAAGATGGAAAATCTAGTTCTGAGGAGGAAAAGGAAACAAACCAAGGAGACAAGTCTGATGAATAACCCATACTAGAGAAAGAAGAAGTAGCCTCAAGGGAAATAATTGAAGAGAGTGTTAAAATATTTTAAGAGGAACCAAAACATATAGAGCTATCCATCACTAAAAAAGAGGGAGTTGAGACAAGCTTGAGAGAAAAAGCATAAAAGGGGTGGACCGATGAAAACTACTATATGTTTAAGTATATACCCCCTAAAGCTATCACAATAAGAACATACTAACAACTATAACTTTCTTTTGATAGCTATATGGATGAGACTCATTTCAAGGTGCTAAAAAATACCATACTAAGAATAGATAAACCAAAATAAGGGAATGATTCACTTTTCATAAACCTCCATGAAATGAACCTAGTCAGGTTAGCCAATGCACTCATATGAATTGCCTTTGAATTAAAACAAAAGAACATCGTTAATGATTTTAGATCCTCAAATTGGTAGCAGATCATGATATAAGTGGAAGAGTAAATAAGGGAAAGAAATTTAAATTGCAACAACTAGTCGAGCATGTAGAAGAAGCCAATCTATCCCTCTTGGATGTTATTGACACTTAAAAAATTTTGGAGGTTGACAAGGTATGTGTATACAAATAATATTTTCAAAATTTTATTGATTACTACCACTTTTTATCTTTCAATAACCTATCGAGTCTCAATCTCTTTGAGCTCATGCCTTAATGGGTGCACCAAGAAAGGGGTGGATACACCATCGATGCTTCATAATATTATTTTCCCTTTTGTCACTTGCCATATACACACTCATCTCCTAAAACCATTAGCTCTAAACTTATTCTTCTTATTTCTACCCATTTTATTTATTTTCCTCTTTCCATCCTATTTTTATTTCCTTAATTCCCTTTTGGACTATTGGTTGTACTAGGTTGACCATGGCTGACCCTTTATAGTTTAGGGTATTTTTCACCTTATGGATTTGATAGCCTTTCAACTAACCTAGCTCAAAATTAGTGAATTATCCTTGAAAACATACAAGGTCAACCATGGCTGACCCTATATATCTGACATTTCCAAGAGGATTTAGGGAAAGATTCACCTATATATACAAGTTCTTTCTAACCATTTGTAGAGAAGAGAAGTGAACAATAATAATTGTGAATGAACATCTACTTATTAAACATTTTACTTGAGGAATAGAGCTTAAGGTTCCATAATTTATTTATAGATATGGATATTGTATTATGGAGAATTATTTTATATGGATAGATAGGTTATGTAGCCTAGAGATGATTTATCTTTTTTATCCTTAAAAACCACAATAATCTCTTATAAATCACATTGGCCAAGGGAAAGATTGATGATCCACAGGTTCATTTTTAAGGTAAGTATTCATAACTTTATTTCTCCTTTGTAAGATTACATAGATAATGTAGTTGTGCTTATCTCTTCCATGTATTAGGATTTCATATACATTAATGTGAGTGTATGTCTTTTATACATGTTTAGTTTATTTGTTTGTTTTGTTTCTAACCCCCACTTTGTGCCACAATATTTGGTGAGCACTAGATTAGATTTACTTTTTTATTTATTAGAAATATGTGAAATATTAAACATTAGTACTCTTTTAGGGTTGTTTCATGATTATGTTGGACTATAGGCTTTAGAACCCTACTTCACATGGTGTATTGTGATAAGTGATCCCCTAATTGGGTCTAGAAGATCCTCATATTGATCATGCTCATGCTTAACATATATATTCCCAATCAAAACTATAGGTATGTTCCATCTTCTCTGATTGAAGATTAATTTTTAGACATGATACATTTTTTATTGCATACATTTTGGTGAACCTGATGTGAAACTAACCCTTGTATGATTTATTTTAGTTTCTTTCATTATTTTTATCATTATTTTTATCATATATCTATCATATTGGATTGACTCTATCAACCTAGTTCTAATCTTTGTGCATAGGTTTTCAAGAACATGCAACTAGATCAACTTAGATGACCCAATATAGGTTTATAAACTTTTAGACTTCTAGTTTAAATTAATAGGCTGACCCAATTGACCATGTACACTTTCAAGCATCCAAAAAACATACTTGGTCAACATTGTTCAACCTTATACATTTTTAGGATTTTACAACAAGCCCCTACATAACTTGATTGACCCAGTTGACCTAGTTAGTAGGTTTCATCAGCATTCTTCAAGGTTCTTAACTAGAAATCTTCATTCTCAACATCTATGATCCACCAAGGTTCCTTTCTATATCTCTATCTATTTATGTTACTATCTTTCCTTTCATAGTTTGTAGTCTTCAAAACTTCCCCTACACAGTCAACTGGATTAACCCTATCAACCTAATTTTATGTTCTGTGTGCTTTTTGAAATAACTAGGTCAACCATGGCTGACTCTTTTCATTTTAAAATCTTGCTTTCATAGTAAAATTTTGACACTGTCATCCTTATCTATATGCTTTGCATATAATTTCAACATTATGTCTTGTTTCAAGTTGGAAATAATCTCTATATGTTAGTAATTAGCTCACACCTTTCTTTTCTTTTTGCTTGCATGCTTAGAATAGTTAACATAGTCTAATTAGGGGGTTTTTAATTGACCATTTAGTTTCACTATTTCTATTTTATGCACACATAGACAAATCATACAAATCTAAACAATAATTTTAATATTTGTCTACCCAAGGCCAACCTACTTGGATTTCATCACTAAGAGGGAAGCTGAATTGATACTTTGGTCAAGTATATATCATGGTTAATGGTATATTCTATCTAAGCACCTAACACCCTTATCACTATGGTGTGTGAAGTGAGGGGGTAGGCCTCAATACCAAACATGTATCATTTCCACTATAGTCCCTTTCAACCCAAACTACCTAAAACCATCCTAAGATTGCTATCTAGTTCCTTGCTTGTAGCCAACTTCCCATCACACTTAAAATCATATTCTTAATAATCTAATAAAACATCTAGGTTGACCAAATAGTTAGCTATTTAATTTTCAAGTTTATTTCTTGCTCTTTACTCAATTATGTGTGAATAAACTTGCATTAGCTATCATTGGTACAAGGTTTTGTATGCTGTGCCTCAATTGGATTGGCCAATGTTGATCCAATTAACTATTTGTTTCTTTTGAGTACTTACTTCTTTACAATACTTGCAAGAATTGTCTTGTTTCATTTCATAACCTATTCTAGACTTTATTTTCTCCCTTGCCTACTATAATGGGTCAACTTAGTCAACCCTATACCTTTTATATCCTCTATTTATTGTACAAGATTGACCCAATTGACACTGTACTATTTGTAGACCCTTTTTAGCCTATGTTTGCTATATAAGATTGACCCAATCAACCCTGTACTATTTTCTATCACCTTTTGGTCTCCTTATGTGGTTACCTAGTATTATTTCATCATGATGACATCTTTTCAACCTTCTCTTAGACCAAAACATTTCATAATTAAGAATTTTGATAATAACCTCACTTATTTCATTACTTCAAATGAAACTATCCAATTTCTTCCTTCCTCTTCTCCTAAACCAAAAGCATTCACTACACAATGTAATGTAGTTGAGGTCATTCATCTTAATCATCCTCCCAATACAAACATTGGGAATCCTATCAACACTAATCCCTCTCCTATTAACACTCATACCCATACAACTAATGTTCACAATACTTTTGTTGCACCCATATCAAGATCACCAAGTCTTATCAATTATCAAAGTAACATGATTGAAACTAATCAAATTGATAATCTAGATGGTTATAAATTATTCAAAAACCTTGATGATTATACTATTTACACTCCTAGAAATAATGGTGGCTTTAACAATATTCTTTCTTATTCTACCACACTTAAGACAATTAACATCAATGTTGGGAATCCTCCACCTACAAATAATCCTCCTCCAACCAACACTACCAATACCCCTCCTATCAACACCAATACCCCTCTAACAAAAACCAACCCACATATTGATATAACTCAACTATTGCACAAGTCATGTAGTAAATGAACATCATGAAAAAAACTAATAAATTTCAAATGATAAACATGAAACAACATTTATTACACATGACTAGTCAACCACCACAATTCATCATGTCTCAACCAAATCAAAAATTTTCCCTCCTCTTATATATTCCAATGGAAATATCATCCCTCAACATTTATTAAATAATAAAATGCTTCAACATATTCAAAATGAACCTTTATGCCCATTTATTACATCCATAGATATTGGAAACATTTTTCCAACTATCACATTTAATGGGACTAAGGACCCTACTATATTTCTTAAGTCTTTTGGTCATCTCTATAGGGAATGGGTCCAAAATAACACCTTTGCTACCACCAATCTCTTAGCAAAAACCTTTGTTGGTGATGCACCTAAATGGTACAGCCAACTTCCTAGACATTCCATCTCATAAGTAGAGGATTTATTCAATGCTTTAGTATATTAATTCCAACATGATGACCTTCTTGAAAATTACCTTAGCCATTTCATCAATTCCAAGTAACTTCCTAATGAATATGCTCATACTTTCATGAAATGATGGAAGTTTCTCACTCATAAAGGGGACCATAACATGCATAATGATACTCTTTTAAAACTATTTATCACTACTCTTAAACCTTCACTTTAATACAAAATTTGAATCTTTTCACCTAAAACTTTAGAAAAAACTTAGACTAAGAAAAAAGGCAAGACTTTTTTATGACTCAATTTGAACCATATCAAACTACTACAAAAATTAAATTTACAATCATTTTCTCATAACATTGATTAATCAAAGTTTCCCCAACTTCAAAATGGAGCATCCAATTCAACCAATTTTAACCCAAGTCACCCTCCCTTAAGTCTAGAACAACTTAATAATAAATTTTCAACCTCTAAACCCATGAGCTTTGATCCTCCAAAACCTCCTCCAAAATGGTAAAATCTTGATAAATTTTGTTGGTGGCATGATACTATAGGCCATTCTCATGAGTCTTGTCTTGATATTCACCATTTTATTCTTTTTTCCTTACTTGGTTCACATTTCAATCTTGATACTATCACAAAACAAAGTTATCAAGACTATATTCAAGCTTCTCAAATTCAATCTCAAAAACTATAAAATCAACTACCTGATGATCAATAACAATCATCCCATACCTATACCTCATTTACTAATTTTGTTCAAACCATAGTTGATCCTTATTCTTACACCAATAAGGAAAGAATAACTAACATGAAAAACTTTAAACATATCATTACATCCATTGAACCTCAACCTCTTCGATCACATGAAACCAAAAAGTACCTAGTTCAAATGCCTACTCCAAATCATATCATACATGGTCCTCCTTTACCTCCTCATACCTCTTCTACACAACATATGTCACATACAAAATCCTTAAAATCTAACAAACCAATAGATTTACCTATCTCCAAATGCACCTACCAACCTAATGAAAATAATTTTAATGATTCAATGTTACCTCACTCCAAATGACATGTTGGGACATCTTGTGATGCCCATCCATATGTTCCTTAAAACTTTGGGGCATCTTGTAATGTCCATCCCTACATCTAATCACCTAGTAGGGAATCTTATGATGATGACTCTTATTATATAATGCATAATAACAATTAAATTCAACTTCAAGAAACCTTCAAAGACTTATAGACTTGTATTTCACATGATCATCTTTGATACAAATGTTAGTATAGATCTTACTTATTTATTTTTTGTATCATGTCTCTTTGTTTTTGTACAATTTCTTTCCATTACTTTTGCTTTATAAGTGTTTCAATTTATTTTTCTCATTTCTTAATTTTGAAAGAAAATAAAAGAAAGCTAGTAATAGGGTGTGTAGAAGAATACCCAGTAGAATGTGCACATGATCCAAAAAAATGTGAGAACTCCTCTTTGGATAGGAAAGAATAACCTACAAATCATTAAAAAAACATTAAAAAGTGGGTTGTTAGATGCTTGGTTGAGTGCATTTCATAAAATGATCTAGATCCTAGGAGAATAATGCTTTCTAAGAGGCTTTCAATCCAATTTTTATGACAAACAAGTTTGATATGATAAAAGAAGGTACATGCATTCAATTATAAGAATATAAATATATGCAAGAAAGGAAATTATAAATTTATTGTTAAATAAAATGATTAAATTTTGATGTCAGGGTGGTTTAGGTTTGGTTTATAAAATTAGAAAGAGCCTTATGATCAAAGGGAAACACAAAAAATGGGGTTTGATTAGGGGTCAATGGGTGAAAATGGTTTTCTATAAATGTATGCCATAGTGAACTATAAGTGGTTAGGGTAACTATTGATGGTTGGGGTTGACCATCAGTAGTTGGGTGACCATCAATGGTTTGGTGACCATTGATAGTTACCTATGTGAATCTAGGGGATGATCAGAATAGAAACTATAAGTTAAAAATTTGGTCAAGTAGTTATTTGGTTACAAGGATACAACATGGGAATATGGTACTGATAACTCTGATAAGAGAGATTTGAAATAAGATAGGTTAAATAAAAATAAGCATAAAATACCTAAATCCTGTTGAAGGGATCCTAGAGTAATTTAGCTAGAGTGATAGTGCTTCAAGCCTTCAAATGTGATTTTGATAGAGCTTCAGGTTACCAATGATATTGTTAGATACTTGAAAGGATGTTGGATAGCTACAAGAGAATGTGAATGAAATGTAATTGATTATGGATCCCTTTTCACTTTCTTATCCTCTCCTTTTATAAGAATAAGTTGCTAAATGAGAATGGGGGAAGTTATTAATTTGATTAAGGATAAAGTTGCCAATCCTCATCATCTTACAAGCATGATTGAAAAGTAAATTTCCATTTTAGGAGTTGTTAATCTCACATAAGAGTTGGAAATACTTTAATGTTTTAAATCAAGTTTTGGGGACCTAATCATCGATGGTTATGCTGACCATTGGTGGTTGAGGGGATACAAGAAAATTGGTGGAAATAGGGTTAATTAAATAATGCATTAAGTTGGGGGTATTAAGTTGTAAACAAGTCTTAATGGACTAAATGGTTCACTTGATGCAAGGCCAAATGAGGGTCCAAAGTAGTGAAACATTAAAACTATCATGTGTAGTTTTTAGGTGTCTACATTTTCCCCCTTTTTGTTGGGTATCATTAAGTAAGCTGTAGAACAAAAATAATAAGCTAGACAAGGTCTAGGTCTGGTTACCTTAAGTATGGGAGGAAGTATTCACCCTCAAACTAGGAGATGTTTGAAGTGAAAATGAAATTGGGTCAAGGTTTGATAAATAGGATAAGGGTGTTCATAAGGTGAGTGATATATAAAAAGGTTAGGGGAATTCGACACATGAACCTATACACAAAATGTGACTAAGAGAGATATTAAAAATTGAGCAAAGATGAAAATTACCAATGTTATAAAATAAGGTTAGGATCTAGAGGGACAAAAGAGGGTAACTAGTCCACAACATTAGTCATAGATGATTGGCTTATGCCTATCAAGAAATCTAAATAAGGTTAGTATTGGTAGTAGGTATCTAAGTTAGGAAGTGCTCTCACAAAATAACATAATTGGTCAGGTTATGCATGAGGTAGTGCAATGTTCAAAATGGGCAACTTGGAAAAAGTGGTCAAGGTGGTAAATGAACCATGCAAAGTCATCACATAATACATGAAGGTATCTGGTCATGAATAACAAATATGGAGGTAAACTTGGCATAATAGGTGGTGGATGAGGTGTGGTTATGCTAATTCTAATTGTATTAGGTGAGTTGGCACTACCTATATGGTTCTATGGATAGAGTATCCAAAATGAAATTCAAGAAAAATGTAGTTCTATATAGGATTTTGTTGATGAGGAGGGTTGATGGTTGAAAAAGTTGGACTAAGATGAAGGACCCTAACCATTAATGGTTAGGGTGGCCTTTAGGGTCAAATGTCAATGGTCACCCTGACCATCGATGGTTAGGGAAACCCTAAAAATCCATGAGATAAAATTAAAAAATGGATTTTACATTTGATATTATTGTTTTTATCAAGTATTATTTGGTATTTAGTGGATTTGAATTGGGGATTGTGCTTAGGCAAAGGCAATTGATTGGTTGATTGCATGATAAATGGAGGGAAGATAAAGATATGGGTGTATAGTAGTATGAGGGCTCCAACCATGCCATCGATCAAGGAATGAGGTAGGCTTTGTATTAAAATTTATAGAGTAGGTGAAATTTAAGAGTTGGAATTGGGGTATATATAGGAAATTAGTATTAGGGTAAGGGAGAAATAGGGGGTTTTTAAAATGCCTTCAGAGCATGATCCCTTAAATTTAGGGTTTGATAAAATTATGAAAAATGTTAGTGAAAAATGAGATTGGTGGGTTGGGGGTAGGTGAAAAGGGGCATTAGGTGAATAGTGGGTGGTAGTTTTTTTGTAGAGTCAATTTGGGTTATTTTTAGGGAGGCTAGGTGGTAGGGTTTTATTGTCATTAATCACACACAGTGACCATTAGTGGTTCAACCTGATCATCAATAATCAACCCCAAGGAGAAAAGGGGCCTAGGGACCATCAATGATTCCATAAACCATCAATGGTTGATGAGGAAAAGGTGTAACATAGGGTAAAATTTTAAGAGAGGAAAGTGTGTAGTGTAATGAAGTAGGTGTAAATTATGTAGAAGTGTTTAAATGTTTAGGAAGTGGGAATGTGGTTTGAGAAGTATTGTGAGGTTGGTAATAGGTGAATGGGATTGTTGGTCTTGGGATTAAAAGGGTGTTGAATTTAAGTTTATAGAAATTTTATAAGGAGTTTTAAAGGTGAAAGAGTGTAGAATAGGAAGAAGTTAGAGTTTAAAGTTGGTATAAGGATTGAAAGTTTGTGTTAAGTATAAGAGGCTAACATTAATATGTTATTTTGTAAGATTATGATTAGATATAGATGAGGGACTGAGTCCCTAAGAATTCATGGAGGTTTGAGATGGGATGACAGATGTTGAGTGGAGGTAGATAGAGGAGGTTGGCTAGGGGCCATGAGGTACTCCCAGTACCTACTATGGGATGCGGTGATCATTATGGCACTTATTCAGAGATGTGATCTTACCATAAATACTTTCCTATTACTAACTGAGGAGATGTTGATACTACAAGAGGACATCCATAGGATTACTTGGCTTTTGATTCAAGGAGAGCCAATCTACCATATGGAGAGTGATGAGAGTGACTACTTCATGGATCTAAATTACAAAGTTGATTGGGTCTAAGATAGATACCATACTATGGAGTTTTCTATGGGCCATTATACCAAAGGGCCCCATAGGATAATTCCCTCTAACCATGATGGTGATGGGTATCTCATATTTCATGGTACCAAATTCTAGTAGCGGCCAATTTCCATGTTTATTGTTGGGAGTGCTGATAGAGATGCTTCTATGGAGGATAGTTTTGGATTGGCCCTAGTGTTGTTGGTGTAGATATATAAAGAGATCTGAGACATCAAAGCATAGAGATGATATGAGATCAGCATTAACTTCATGCTCCATTATTGGGCATATGAGAACATATGGTTATTGAGACCACTTGGGCCACCCTAAGATGGGTATGTATTGACTAAATACAGGGTTGGTTTTTGAGGTAGCAAGGTGATTATGCACTTTTAGGAGTTGGTGGTGAAGCTATAGATAAAGGTTGGTTTTGAGATACCCTAGAGGGCTTGGTGGTAGAAAACATTATATGGAGGCCTTATGTGAGTTGGCCCCTCTAGATAGGTTATAGGTACTATACTCTATCATTACAAAGTTGGTGGTGGGTTTATGGGAGATGGGATGGAGAGACTAAGAAAATCCTAGTAGATTGAGTTTGGAGGTAGTTCACACTAACATAAGATATACCATTAGATGTGCCTTGCTATAAGATGGAGGATTTAGAGTACCCATTTCTAGAACTATAGCCAGATGCTATTGTATTAGATTATGAGTACCTTCTAGTGAGAGCTCCCATAGATGACATGGGAGTTACTGATGTATACATGAGATGGTATCAAGCCAAGTATGCAGATGCATATTTTGGGTGGGGAGATGGGGGGCCAGTAACCCATGGTTTTTGATCCTACACAAGTATAAGGTGGAGCATTAGATGACCAGATAGTAGTAGCCCTTGTAGTGATACAGACCTAGGTGACAAGTTTATAGGGATAGGTGACTATGTTATAAGCATAGATAGTCACTTTATAGGCATAGGTTACCACTCTAATAGGTGAATGTAATTAGGTAAGATCCACTCTTGGGTTGGTTATGCATGAGAGGAACTCTTTGAGATAGAGAGGTGAAGTGACCATAGTAGAAGGAGGACTAGATGACTCAATTTTAAGGACATGATATCTAGCTATTGTGCAAGAGCTCAGATATTATGAGGCTATAGAGCTAGCCTAGATGTTAAATATGATGAGATAAGGAGATTATAGGGATAGATTTGTTGGGGGTCTAGTAGTACCTATACTAGGTTAATGGGCATAAATAATGGCATAGGTAAGTATATTAGGTGTTCTACCACTAGATGGGAGTGCAGATGCAGGTGGTTCTAATTTGGTTATCCCAGGTGTTTAAAAGATGATAGTTTTACGATGTATATATTGATACCAGCTTACATGTTGATGATGTGAGATGTATATATGAGAGAGGCATACATTATAACATATATCATTTTAAATTATGATGATGTTTATGATTAATTTATGACGACATTCATGCTCATGTTGATCATGTAGATTATGGATGCTTATGTGGTTTATGATCATTCATATTATGATTATGATGATGTTTATGATTATTTTTATATTATTGATTAATGCAAGATGATGTGACATTGTTAATTTTGAAGAATACTATGTGATGTTTTTTAGTTGAGATAGTGATGATGAATATTATAGTTATTATGATTATAGTTGAGATAGTATTTAAGATGATGATAGTAGAGTAGTTTGGTGATTTATGTTTGTTTGTGGGTATGATGAGATTTAAAATGTTGTTTGATGAGGATGATTAATGGTGTTTAAATAAATTTTTATGTCAATTTATTTTGTGCATGATTAATTTTTTATGGTCTAAAAAATAAGCCTTTGGGATAGAAAAAGTGTTTTATGTGACAATGTGGGTTATAGGTATGATTTGATATGATAAGGTTTATGATTTAGAATGATGTGTTTGTGTTGATTGTAGCATGTTGGATAATGGTTTTAATGTTATACTTTTCATGAAAATATTCAAATGTATGAAAATTAAACAAAAAAAGACACTCATGCTTACATGAACTAATAAATGGATAAAGAAGAGGCATGATGCCCTAGTTAGTAAGGACCCATTGATAAGAAACAATAGTTGGAATGACATAGTGAATAAAAGCCTATTGAATGCTTCACAAGAGCATTAATTGATTGGGAAAGAGGATGTCTTAATCAGTTTGTATCAAGTAAGATCGTAGTCCCTTGAATTCAAAGATGTATGAAGGGAGAGTAGGTGTTAGGTAGGAGGTTAAGTGTTACATAGGTGTAGTGGTAACCTAATGTGGGTTAGCATGCCCATTTTACAGGTGACCAAATATCCATGATAGATAAGTTCATACCTGATTATGATAAGTAGATTGATCAATGTGGTAAGTTTACCAATGCTATGTATAAGATCCGATTGTGGCATGATGGGATATGATGTAGACTGATCGATTCAGGAAGTCTACAATGGACCTTCTAAGAGCCAATTATGGCTTACTTATTTTAATTTTTATAGAGTTTCATTTATTGATTTTTAATATTTTAGTAAGTGGTTGAAGCTAATCAATGCTGAAAGCTTCAAATGATTAGTGTTTAGCCATCCTTCAAGGGAGTGGTCTAAAATTTTTATGTTTAGAGTTGTCCTTCAAGGGAATAATATATTTTTAAGAAACTTTAAATTATTAGGCAGCCATCCTTCAAGGGAGTAGTCAGTAATTCTATGATTTTGAATGTGAATTTAGACATGGAAAAGTTTACTTAGGCTTAAAGGTCTACCCATATAGAGGTAAGAATTTAACACAATAGGTTATTGGTAAATGAAAGGGATGGGTTGAGAAATAACTAATAATGGGATTTCATCTGTTGAGAGATGAAAAGTATCCATGAGAACCAAGATATGGGTAGATATGAGGTACCTATACTTAGGATTAATTTTTATCTATGATGGATGAATCACACAGTTCTAAGTTGAAATAAATTATTCCCAACAAGAAAAGGGAAATGTAGGGGAGAGGGGGTAAAAGGTCTCATCAACTAAGGGATGATCTTAAGTTAGACATAAAAGTGAGTTATATCTTATTTTAAAAATAGAAAGGTTGTAAATGTAAAGCATTGATAGGCTCAGGTTCTAGTTTGCCTTTAAGAGAGGACAAATGGTAAGCACTAGATCCATACTTATGGGTTATAATGTAAGGTCCTAACTAATTAAAATCAAACTTTCCTTTCTTGGTCTTTTATATGTTAGTTACATGTTGATTTTATTTAAAGATGAGGTCTCCAATGTTGAGTTTTTTATTTTTTCAAATGTTTTTTATGTGTGCGCTTGATTTGCTCTTGATAGACATGGAGATGATTGACCATGACAAAGCGATGTTCATCAAGAAGCTCCAAGCATGTGAGGCATTTTTGATGATAGTCACTTTTAGAGATGATTTTCTATAGGGATATATGAAGTGATGGAATTTAGACTTCAAGAGGTAAGATTGCCTTGGCTCCAAAGACAAGGGAGAAAGGTGTAGCACCCATAGCAGTTTGGATACTAGTGCAATGGACCCATAAATAAAAAGGGATATGGAGGTCCCAGTTCTAACTAGAAGCATTGACCACCTTTGTGAGAATTTTGATGAGGGTATTTTTGGATGTTTCTACCTATCCATTGGCTTGTGAATGATAAGGTGAGGAAAATCTTAAATTGAATCAAAAAGTAGCACAAAGATCTTGGGCTTTATTATTTTTAAAGGACTTGCCGTTATCAGTGATGATTTTATTTGGGATACTAAAGTTACAAATGATGTGGTGGTTTATGAAGTCAATGATATTTATATCTTTGGTTGATATAAGTGGAAATTATGACATATTGATGTCATTGTGAAGAATGGGGGTTGATTTACCCAATAAGGTTAAGGCCCCACTATGAGAAGGGATAATAATCTTGAGGTACATGAAGACCATGAGGAGGTGAATGATGAATGTTATCATCTTATTGACACTTAATTAATTTCTTGACATAATCACAATATTCTTGATTAAGTGTGGGCCAATAGTAGCCTAGGTGATGAATAAATTTGGTGACAGCTAGGCCACTAAAGTGTCCCTGATATATGCCATCATGGACTTCCTTGATAACATGAGAAGCCTCATGAATATGGAAATAATGGAAAATGAGGCCATCAAAACCTCATTTGTAAAGGATTCCTCCTAGAATGGTGTAATGAGAGGTACCCTAGGTAAAATATCTATAGGCTTTCTTTTGAAAGATCAGGAGGGATAATGCCAAGGTTAAGGTACTTAAAAGTTTATTCATACCAAATGTCAGAGGGTGATGTTTTATATTACAAATAGGGGGAAGGTTTGAACTAATATATTAGGGTGTGATAAAATGATGAATGGTGAAAAAAAATCAGATTCAACTAGTTGGAATGGAATTTGGGAAGTGAGATATGCCATGGTGTTTGCAAATTTGTTGGTGGATCAAGGAACCGATCAGATGGTGTAATGATCAAATGATTCCAAGAGTACATCTACAAGTTATTTTTAATTTAAGAGGACATAATTTTTTCACTAATAAGATCCATTTACCTAGTTGATGACTAGTTAGGAGTTGTCAAAGACACTAATTTTTTTGAATCCCAAGGCTAGGTCAATTTGGAGACCTATGACTAAAGCTTCATATTCAGCTACATTATTGGTAAAATCAAAATCAAGTTTAAAGGAAAGAGTAAGTGGTTCTCCATTAAGGTGAATGAGGACTACTTTGGAAGCCCCACCATTTTGGCACTTTGAACCATAAAAAAATGGTTATTTGATGGGGGGATTCCTCCTGGGAAAGAGTTACAATAGACTGATCAGGAAAGGTAAGAGGTATTAGTTGATTATAGGGTAGAGGATATTTGGATAATTGGTCAACAATGACCTATCATTTAATGGACTTTTATGGTAGGAACTCAAGATCAAACTCAGCTAAAATCATGGTCTACTTAGCCATACAGTGGTTTTGATATGGCTTAGAATGCATATACTTGAGGGGTCAGCGTTAGTGATGACATAGGTTTTGTGATTAAGAATATAATTATGGAGTTTGGAGGTTATGAAGACTAAGGTGAGGCAAAGTTTTTTGGGATGGATATACTAGGTTTCATATTCAATTAAGGTGTAGCTGATGTAATAGATAGACTGCTCTTTATTCTGTTCATCATGGTACATGATCATTGCACTGAGGGAATGGTCTATGGTGGAGATATATAGGTAAAAAGGCTGATTATCTTTAGGAGGGGTGAGGATAGGTGGAGATATAAGATACTCCTTGATTGACTCAAAGGATTATTGGCAATCTTTGATCCACTTAAAAGAAACATCCTTATTAAGGAGGTGGTGGAAGGGTTGGCATTTGTTTGATAGTTGGGAGATGAAGCATTTAATGGATTGAAGTTTTCATTGCAAGCTACAAAGTTGGGTAAGGTTAGTAGGAGGTAGCATCTCCAAAATGGATTTGACCTTGGTGGGGTCTATCTTAATTCCATGAAGAGAGAAGATGAATCTAAGGAGTTTTCATAATAAGAATCCAAAAATACAATTCTTGGGATTGAGTCTAACATTGTAATGGATTAATCATTCAAATATGATGGTGAAAACAACTAGGTGGTCCTATGAATGCTTGGATTTCCCTAGGAGATCATCCACATAATCTTCTATAATCTTATATATGATTTCATGAAAGATATAGGTCATATTCCATAGATAGGTTTCCCCTAAATTATCTAATCCAAAGGGCATGACCTAATAGCAGAAGGTTCCCCATGGGGTAATAAAAGAAGTTTTATGCTGATCTTTAGGGGAAATCAAGATCTAATTATATCTTGAGCAACCATACATGAGAGATAACATTTCATATCCAACCATGACATCAGCAAGTTGGTCAATATTAGGTAGAGGAAAGTCATCTTTAGGGAAAGCAAGATTGAGGTCAATAAAGTCAATGCAAAGGTTAATGCCCTCTATGGGATGGGTAATGGGAATGATATTATAAACCCATTATGGATAGTCAATGGGTTGGATGAAGTTAATTGATAGAAGGTTTTGAAGTTTTTTTTTAATGAGAAGAGCTATATATGGAGGCATATGGTGAAGTTTTGTCTAAACTAGCTTAACCTCAGGATGAGTGATGATGTTATGGAGAGTGATAGAAGGATCAATTCTAGGCATGTCTTGATAAGACCAAATCAAACACTATTCTAAGGTCATGAAGGAAAGAAGGGTAATTTATTTTCTCCATATAATTTAAATATTGGCTGATTTTGATGATGTGAGGGTTATCCTAGGTTCCCAAATTTATATCAATGGTTGATTCATTTAGCATTATTTGGTTTTCAAGAGGGAGAGATTCATGGATAGAGGAATCCCCCACATCTATATAGGTGAGAACAGAATTTTCATATTGATGTTGGATGGTGTTGATGGTGGGAGAATCATGTTTGATCATTTATAGGTGAATGAGAGGAATGGTTTTAGTTTGGCCATCCTTGCGATAGGTTAGGGGGCCTAAAATAATAGTGTTGATAAAAAAATTTAGATAAGATGATGTTAGAATATTTAGATTGGGAAGATGGGGTTGGTGAGAATTGAATTTCTTTAGTGGTGGTAGCAATGGGTTTTGGTGATGTGGGCTCTTTTGGTGGTTTGAAATCGAGACTACAGATATCATGAGGTTTTTGGGTTTTAATAAAAAGTAACTCATGAGGTCCTTGTTCATATATTCTAAGGCCAAATCACTTCTAATTGCATTGATAAAGTTAGGTTTTGGCAAAGGCTAGGTTGCTTAAGTAATAAAATTTAGAAGTAAAGGGTTAGACACATGGAATGGTGTTGGGAGCTAGAGGTGGCTGATCAAGTCCCCCATAGATACAATTTATTCAATTTTTGGAAATATGAAAGGGGATAATTGTGTTGATGTTGGGGTCATAGGAAGGGTCATTTTTAATATTACCATAATCATGTGGAGTATGGAAGGCATCTAAATCTAAAATTTGATATTCCCCTAGTGAGAGTTGTTAAAGTTTTATTACAAGGGGTTTTCCATCAGAATTTGTGATGAAAGAATGAATGAGCTAGTGGATGCTTCATCATTATGGTGGAGGGGAGCATTAATAATTGTGAATGATGAGGTGATTTTATTATAAGTTAGTTTTAAGATGTATGAAGGAGGAATATGAATGTTATTAGCTTGATAGGTCATATTGCATGAGGCAAAGGGACTAGGATCAAATTTGATTATAATAACTTGTCCCTCATGATAAAATTTGATGTATTGGTGTAAAGTGGAAGGGATGAAACCAATTTCATGCATCTAAGGTAATTAAAATAACACATTATATTATAACTCACCCTCAACAACATAAAATAGTTTGGGAATGGTTCAAGGTCCCAAATGGACATGGAACACCATAGTCCCTAAGGTGGTTATCAGTGTATCATTAAAAGAGTGAAGGACCAATGTAATCTTAGAAATTATGTTTTTTGGGAGCTAAATTTGGTCATGCACATGGAAGGATATGCTTTTAATACTATCTCTTCCATTAATCGTTACCCTTTTGATATGGGTTTGATTGATGTATGTTGTGACGAAGAGTGGGGGATCAAGATATTCAATATGACAAGGTAGGATTTATGAATCCTAAAAGGTGAAAAAGGTATCTTGGTAGAGGACTGCAACAAAGGATGTAAAATGTTGTAAATAATTAGGTTAAACTTCTATGGAATGTAGAACATCCATTAATGCTTGATAATGTTGAGGTGAAGTGTTGATTGGATCATAAAGACTCATTTTCACTAATGTCTATTGAAGTTACTTTAGCACAAGCCATTGGATAAATAGAGTAGGGTTAGGAGATGGAGCTCTCAAAATGGAGACATTGGGTTTTGAGGGTTGTGAGGGTGGAGATGGAGATGCTTGGGTTCGATTGGCAGGTTGAGAGGTTGAAGGGTAAGTCTATGGGGTGTTTATATAAGAATGGATAACCATATGAATGGTGTGGATAAGTGGGCTTGATATTTTCTTTGGTTCCTCCTCTTTTCTATTAGGTGAGAGTGAGGGATTATGTGCTTGTTAGATGGGTTGGTTAAGTAATGGAGTAGATGATGAGCTCAATGGTGGTTGCTCCAATAGATCATCTTCATATAAAAGTCTATGAACAATTGTTTGGAGAGCTTTACAATTCTCCATATCATATCCAAGATTCTTATGGTAAATAAAAATAAAGTTATCATTGAGCCAGGTTGGTTTAGGATGGGTAGGGTCAAAGGGTTTAATTAGAGGAAAGCTAATTGAATAATTTTGCAACAACCTTTACAAAATAGTTGTGCAGGACTCCAACAAAGGTGTTTTAGGTAAGGGGTTTTGGATTTGAAGGGTGAGAAGTTTATTGGGCATAGGATTCTTTATGAAATCAGTATTTGGAGGAATTATTTTGGTTGGGTTTTATTGGATATGATCGACTTGGGGGTTGGTGACTTGGATGCAAATTTTTTTGATGATAAAGGTTTGGTTACAAGTGGGAATGTGGATGGGGATAGGTTTTTTAGGAGTGATGAATAAATAGAAGGTTTAGTTATTATAGGTAGATAAAAATGAGATGGTTTCTTAGAAGAAGAATATGTAATGGGAATGGTAGAAGGATGGAGTCCTAAAATGGAAGGTAGGTTAGAAGGAGGTTGTATGTGTCTACTTTGTAGAAGAGGTTTGAGTAATATTTCCTTATTAATGGACTTAATCAGGTTTAGGTTTGGTGGGATTGATGGGGTTAAATCCAATCTCAAAGGAGGGTGAGTGTGACTAGGTGTGGGAATAATCCCTAGATTCTTAATTGGTTTGGTGAAAGAAGCATAAGGTGATTTGGCAATTTTAGATAGAGGTGTTTGAGATGGTTCACTTATGAATTTAGAAGAGGCATTTGGTGGGGTGGTAATAATGTGTTTAAGTGTGGATTTAATAAAATTTGAATAATTATACTTGCTTTGATAAGGAAGGCCAAGTTGATGACAAAAGGTGGCTCCATCAAATTTAGATTGGGATGTGAACTCTAAACTTTGGACTAACCTAGATAAGGGATTATAAATAGGTGTAATTCCTTGATCATAGGTCTCAAATATTAATCCCTTGGGTAGCTAATAAGGAATGGTTCAATATTGATATCTTTGGTGGAATATATGGTTTAAGTTTTGGTATTGGTGGGAGGATACAAAGGTTTTGATTGGGAAGATGAGGTAAAAATCTCTTTGGGAATGGCTTCCAAAGAGGACATAGATGGTTCGATAATGGGAGAGGTAGGTATGGTTGCTTATTTGGATTTGTCATCTAAAGAAGTAGGTAATTCTACCAATTGGATTAGAGGGGTAGATAAAGTGGTTAAATAAATGACTGCCTCTTTAGGTGTTTCAACCAAAGGAGGGGTAGATAAATCTATGGTCATACCAAGTGTAGAGAGAGGCAGTTGATTCCTTCATTTTGGTCTTTAAAGGAATGGATGGTGGGTTGGTTTCCTCTATTTGGGTGATAGAGGTAATGATATCTTCACCAATTGGTACATTATTGATAACCTTTATTAGATATACCTCATGTGAGTTAGATGGTTCATGTTTATTATCATGATGTTGGGTAGAAGGATCATGATTTCGGAAAGGATTATGAAAATGTTGAGATATTGAATAGGAGGTGAATTGGGGTTATCATATGTGAGATCTCCACTATCAATTAGGTTTTTTATAAGACTTTTAAAGGTATTACATCTATTAATTTGTGTTCAATAGTTTAGTGATAGGCACAATGGTAATTTTTGTTATACCACCTAGGTATGGGGCAAAAAGAATCAAATTATTGGGGTGGTTAATTGGTGAAAGTTGGATAAGGTTAGCTTTGAGTATATTATCCAAAATAGATGCATATGAATCCCCAATGGGAGTATATTATCTTAGAAGGGCTTGATTTTAAGTTTGGTTTTGTTGATAAGAAGATTTAGAAGCTTATTTTGATGTGACTGGTTAACAGTTGGAGGTGGGGAAGTTTTTAGAACCATCAAATCTATGGATGTTTTTACATTAGTATTAGATTATTTGCTGGTTTTGGTAGAGGGAGGTTAATTGGGTTTGAAATTAGAATTATTATTCCATAATTTTAGTTTCCCTTCATCAATGACATGATTTTTAAGTTTTCATTCCATGGTGAATGCCTCATCAAAAGTTTGGAAAGTTTGAACTTGAAGAGTGAGTGCAATATGCTCAACACAACCTCTAGAGAAAATTACAATTAATTTGGGTTGGGGTAAGGTGAAGGAAATTTGAATGATGAGGCCTCTCCATCTAGCCACAAAATCAACAATTGACTCATCATCAAATTGTTTGATGGAATAGAGGTCAGTTATGGAAACCTTTCTAGTTATGTTTACCAAGAAATGTTCTAAAAATATTTGGTCTAGTAGGGAGAAGAAGATGGTGTGTAGGGAGAGACTTGTACCAATCAAGAGTAGGTCCTGATAAAGACATTGGAAATGTTTAGAGGGGGAAATAATCATCATATGCAATCAAGTAACAAGAGTGATAGAATGCTCTCAAATTTTGTTAGGGATCCTCCTTGCCTTGGAATTTGGAAAATTTAGTCAATTCCCATTGAGGAGGATAAGTGTGGATGGGAATAGATGGATGGCTAGGTTCATTTCAAATTTGGTCATAGGATAAAAGTTTATGAGATCCAAAAATAGATGATTCTAAGTTAGTCATATTTTATATTAGCATCTTTATCAAATCTAGTTGAGGTTGGGAAGATGAATAAATTAGGGGTATATTCTATTGGGGTTGAGTGGTAGATATATAATGATAGGTGGTAGAAGTCACTAAAGAGACCACATATTGGTAAGTGGTGATGAGAGGTTGAGATGGTGCCACATAAGATCTGATTGGCATAAATGGTTGAGTGGAAGGTGTTATGTACCCATATTAATAGGTTATAATTGGTACTTACTGGGGAATGGATGTGGGTTGACTCAATGGTATGATTGAGGTGGCAGGTGGAGGTTGGGTAGGTTTAGGTTGGGTGGTAACTCTAGTGTTGATAAGTGGAAGTGTTTGAGGTATAAAAAGCACTCGATTATGAAATGGGGTACAATTTGGTGGATTGGTTGAGATAAAGGGAAGGGAAGAAGTAGGGGTAGAAGATAACCCCATAGTAGGGGGAGTATAGGTAACTAGAGGTAGAATTGAACCTACATGTGAAGTATGGGGTGTGGTAGGAGGTGTTTGGTTGGAGGTTGGAATATTGGATTATGTTTGGGTAAGGGTAGTGTATGAGATGTTAGAATAAGAAGAAGCTTGGATTAGTGAGGGTTGGGTTGAGGTAACCCCGACCATAAGATGGGGAGGCATACCATAAGGAGGATTTGCTAGAGGGACTAAAAAATAGAGGTATGTTTGGGTAAGTTGTTAAGATAATGTTGAAGGGAAAATATATTGTTATTAAGGAAGGAACCAAAGTCTACATCACCCTAAAAAACAACTAGAATCTAGGTAGGAGGGAGAGAATAATGAGGGGAACCCTCAACATCAGAAGTGTACTTCATGGAGGAAAAAGAGGATGGTGATGGTTGGTTGGTTTTATTTCTTAGTTATTGTCTAGTAAAGACCATAAGATAAATTGGGGAATATTATGATGAAACTCACACCTCAAATAAAGACCAACCAAAAAAATTCAAAGCAATCAATGCATACACTAAAAGTGCATTTATCCTAGGATTCCTTTTAGATCACTTTTGGCTTATGACTTAAAGAGTGTGAAGATGAATTTGGCATATAAATCAGGTACTAAAGAGGAAATATATGGATAGTTTTAGGTTGTTCAATTACTTAGGAGAGAAAATCTATATTGAACTTTAGTACATGGCTTGATATTGGGGCCTACCTCCTCACTTCATAGTCCCATAGTAATAAGAGTGTTGGGTGATTATCCAAAATATATTGATTTTAGAGTTTATACTCAACCAAAGAGCTAAGTTGGTTCTCCCCTTGGTGATGAAATCTAAGTAGGATAGTCAGGATGGAGTAAGGTTGCCACTAGGTGATGAAATCTTAGTTGGGCCTTGTCTTAGGTATGTTTTGATGTGTTAATTATTTTGTGCCTTGGTTTAGTGTGTGATAACAAATGTGAAAGCTATGATAAATTAATTTTCATCTTAAGTTACTAGATGAACTAAGATCAACAAGCAATCAATGGATGCAGAAGATTTATTTTAAGCCCAAAAAAAAATTTAGATTTCATTCGATGAACAAGAAATAAAAAATTAAAAGGGAAAAAGGGTCCCACTGTGAATCCCAAAAATGCTTCATTTTATTTTTCTCATTTCTTAATTTTGAAATAGAATAAAAGAAAGCTAGTAATAGGGTGTGTAGAATAATACTTGGTAAAATGCACATGTGAATCCAAATGAATGTGGTGACTCCTCTTTGGCTAGGAAATAATAACATAAAATCAAAAGAAACACTAGAAAAGTATTTTTTAGATGGTTGGTTGAGTGGATTACCTATCATGAGCTATATCCAAGAAGCATAATGCTTTCTAGGAGGCTATTAATCCACTTTTTATGACAATCAAGTCTGAAATGATAAAACAAGGTACTTGCATTTAAAGATAAGAAGATAAATATATGAAAGAAAGGAAATGATAAATTTCTTGTTAAATAAAATGATTAAATTTTGTTGTTAGGGTGGTCGGGGTCTGGTTAAAAAATTTAGAAAAGGTCCTATAATCAAATGGAAACATAGAAAATGGGGTTTGATTAGGGGTAAATGGATTAAAATGGTTTGTTATAAATGTATGCCATAGTGAACTATTAGAAGTTAGGGGAACCATCGATGGTTGGGGATAACCATCAATGGTTGGGTGACCATTAGTAGTTGGGTCTAACCATTGGCAGTTTAGTGACCATTGTTAGTTACCTATGTTAATATGGGGAATGATCAAAATAGAAATTACATATTGGAAATTTGGTCAAGTAATGATTTGGTTAGAAGGCTAGAAGGTGGGAATATGATACTGATAACTCTAATAAGAGAGACTAGAAATAAATTAGGTTAAAGAAAATAAGTGTAAGATACATGAATCTTGGTGAAGGGATCCTAGAGTAATTATCTAGAGTGATTGTGGTTGAGGCCTTCAAATGTGATTTCGATAGAGATTCGAGTCACCAATGATACTATTGGATACCTAAATAGATGTTGGATAGCTATAAGATAACTTGAATGCAAAGTACTTGATTGTTGATCCATTTTTACTTCCTTCTCTCTTTTTATAAGAACTTACTAAATGAGATTGGGGGTAGTTACTAATTTGATGTAGGATAAATTTTCCAATCCTCATCATCTAAAAACCTTGATTTAAAGGCAAATTATCATTTTTGGATTTACTAATCTCACACAAGAGATAGCGATAATTTAAAGTTTTAAAACAAGTTTTGGGTTCCTAAATATTGATGGTTAGGCTAACCATCGATGGTTCAGGGGGCATAGGAGAATTAGTAGAAAGAGGGTGAATTAAATGATGTGTTAGATTATGGGGGATATTAAATTGTAAACAAGTCTTAATGGACTAGGTGGTCTACTTGATGTAAGGTCAAATGAGGGTCTAAAGTAGTATGACATCAAAAATTATAATGTGTAGTTTTTAGGTGTCTACAATAAGCATAATTGTTTTCCATTATGTTCTTTGTTTTTATTTCACATTAAATTTGGAATTTAATTCTATTTTTTGTCCTCATATATTTATTTTATATTTTTATGTTATTCTTTGCCTTCGTATCTTTATGATTATTTTACCCTATTTAGGAGTCACCCCTATGGGTTTATCTTTTATGATTTTGTAGTCTAAGATCATGGATAGGACTTGGCCCTCCTCACAAAATACCACTTTTGCTTCTTTTCTTATTTTATTATTTCACATGTTTCTTTTTGGTACCTTCATGGGTTTTTATTTTACGAGTTTTAGTATAAGACCATGGATAGGACCTAGCCCTCCTCATAAAATTACCATCATATCATTCCTTTTATAAGAAAAATATCACTAAATCTTGTTCTCAAATTTAGCTTTTGCTTTTTTTAATAGATAGAATTTGTGAAAAAAAATTATGTTAGCATTTTTTCCTCCATTTCCCTCATTATTATGATAATTAATCATGATTTACTATCATTTTATCCCTTTTTACCCTTTATCACATTTATTTTTCACTTTGAAGAAATTGAAATTGTTCCATGTGTCACTCCTCTTGATTTACCATTCCTTTCACTCTGCATTGGAAAAAACAAGGTGAAAGTTAAGATATCACTTTTATTTCATCTAGATTTATGAGACTCTTAGATCCCATAGTCTTTGAAGTTATCTCTCCTAGAAATCTTATCCCAATTATTCAAATTAAAGTCATCTTTAACACCCATGTTTGGTTTTCCAAATCTGTATGGAGGAGGAAAAGAAAAACTCATCAAGAAAGTTAAAAGCCAAACCATTTAAAACAAAATACAATGATATCTAAAAGGTAAAATACAAATCTTAAAATTCAAATCACAATAAAATATGTGATTACAAGCACATCTCATATCTCTATTTGAAGCTCAAAATCCATAGTTGGACTCACTTAGAGCTATGGTCCTTTAGGGTATGGCAGGATAGTAGATTAGAATAGGGGAATTCAATAAACTCTATGGTGCTACCTACTTTCTCATGCAAGTACCCAAACTTTGTAGTAGATCAATGAATTTGTAAGGGGTCCTAAGGAATGGGGAACACATTATGGGAAGGTAGGTCTATTTCACTTTTAATGTATATAGCCTTCATGGGATGATCTACATACTTCATTTATTAACCTAAGACTTATGTGGCTAAAGTTCTTCATAGTGCTTAAGGTTTAAATTCCTCTCGTTTTGACAAACCTAATTTAATTGTCTTGACTTTGATAAAGAGTTCCTCTACCATGGTTTTTCCTTCATTTCTCCCCTCCACCCATTTCATTTCCCCTTTTGAAATACAAATTATGATTTCAAATATGTTTTCCCTTCTTATATATTCCTTTTTCTTCACATCTTAAAAACATTATAGCATTAATTTGTTTTATTTTTATCTATCCTTAGAGTAAAAAAAATGTCTAAACAAATATGGATTACACCTCTACACAATTTATTTACCACACCATCTCATTTTCATACTAATCATGTCATTAGGTGGTTGTGTTTTCTTACATTTGTATCTTAGAACAAACACTAAGTTTGAGTTTCATCCTTTTGAGATTTTTTATTTTCATTTCTCCATCATGTTCTTATTTAATTTTTGTGGACTTCACTTAACTTATATATGGCATTTGTTATTATTACATGTTTCTCTTTATGTATGACTTCTTCATGTTTGTATCACATCTTTAATTACATTTCATTTTTCATATTTCATGTTTTTATTTTTTGCCTATCTTACATGATCTTACTCTTCCCTTTATTACATATATTTGTTCAATTTTTATTACATGGATATTTCATTTGTCATTCATGTTTTATGTAGAGTAAAAAATAATTTACGTTTCATTTTGATTTTTAGTTGTGCACTGCAAAATTTTTGTTCCCGCATACTTTGGTTCATGATGGTGAAGTTTTGAAATAGAGCATGGGCTTGATTTCCTTTTGATTTATTTTTTACTAAGTATCAAAATCGAGCAAAAGCTGCCAAGTGTCATCGATCGAGGCACCTTTCATAATTTTTATAAGATGGGTTGGGACATGCCATGTATCTCATAGCAACTCAGTAGAACACGACAAGTTTTAGCATCTACGTTTCATATCGGCATCTGCATTTCAAATCTCTTTTCAGTGGAAGGTTTAACAAGCTAAGTATCAAGATCAGGCAAAAAGTGCCAAGTGGCAATCACAGAAGGTTTCAATTTGCTTTTCTAAAAGTGATGGAAGATGCCATGTATCCCAGCTGAAGAGAGTATAAGCCACCATGTGTCGAGATCCAAATTATATTCATTTTGATTCACTGATATAACAAAGAATATGGTGGGTCTCAGGTTTTGTTTCTTAAGGAAGTGGAAGCTACCAAGTGTCGTTGTCTGTGTAAATATGAAATAAGGCTTGATTGTTTCTATAATATAAATAGAGCGATGTGGAGACCAGCACGTGTCACCTTCCACAGGTTTCTCAAAAGGTGGCTAAAAGCAATGGAGATTACCACATATCCTTATTTAAGTAAAGTGGAGATTACCAGGTGTCCTTTGTTGAGGCAAGTAGAGATTGCCACCTGTCCTTATGCCCCTTTTTAAAAAATTTGCTCAGGCAAGAAATGTTGTGGGTCTTATTTTTGTTAAGTTTTTAAAGTTTAGGAGAAGCAAATTGTGACAGGTGTCAAAGGCAGAATGTTCTTGAGCAAAGATATAGTAAGATTATAGGTAAAGTGGAAAGTGCCACGTGTCTTCGGTCAGTGTTGTGGAACAAGCCAAGTGTCATTATCTAATGTCTCCTAAGTAATAAGAAGGTTTTCAAGGAATTAGCCAAGTGTCCTCTTTCATTTAATAGAAGGGAGAGTCTTGAAATCTATTTCATCCAATGAACTACCAAAAGACAGAGCATTTTAGAATCTAAGAAATATCTTCTATTAGACACTTCTGATTCGGTTAGATTTCAGTTGGGCCATTAGATTGGGAACACATAGACAATTTAGAGTGAATCCAAGGCTATAAATAGGGGTATAGGGATCACTAGAAAATCATCATCAGATACTTAGAGAGAATTTTTTGAGAGAATTTGTAGAAGAGTTTAGACTTTTTAGAGCTATGATTAGGAATATCATTTGCCTTTGTTCTATTTTCTTAAGTTGGAAAGTTTATGTAACTGTGCATGTTTCTGTGCCTCTTATGTGACTAGAGAACTCTTATGTGACTAGAGAATTAATGAGAAGATTAAATCTTATGCCTTTGTTGATATTTTTTGTGTCATTGCAAAAGTAGTCTAAGTTGTGTTGTCAAGAGTTTTAGACTTTCTAGAGCTGTGATTAGGAATATCATTTGCCTTTATTCTATTTTCTTGAGTTGGAAAGTTTATGTAACTATGCATGTTTCTGTGCCACTTATGTGACTAGAGAATAAATAAGAAGATTGAATCCTATGCCTTTTTTGATATTTTCTATACCACTACAAAATCAGTCTAAGCCGTGAGCTTCTATTTCTATTGTTTTCATCTTTTACATTGATCATGCCTTGTTTGCTCTTAACTATAATTGAATCTTACATATAGTTTCACTGTGCTCAGATTAAGGGTTGAATTACATTTAGGCACATCACCATAGTTAGATTTTATTTCTTTGCATTTGTGTTTCTGTTAAAATTCCTATCCCTTTTCCCAGTATATGCTCGATATAAAGAAGAGACTAGATTCTTAAAAATATGGAGGTTATTTCAAGTTACAAGTCCCACATTCTTAAAACTTCCCATTATTGGTGTTAGAATCAAAGAACAATTTTCACCAATCAATAGTTTATGGCACACCCAGTGGGACACTATATTGAATTTTCTTTCAAGATTATATGAACCAGAGAGCTAAAAGGAGTCAGAGCTATGGACCAGTAACCAGATCTCAGTCTACTGTAAATCCAAGTATTCTTTTGCCACCTTTGGTAACTAGTCCTAGAAGAAGATTCAACCAGTTTATACCAATACCAAGAGAAAATATGGGAGCCCCTATAGCCCCAAGAAATTATGCAAGTTGGAACACTAGTAGTCCATTGATTCTCTCAATACCACCAGCCATTGGGACCCTATCCCAGTGAATGCCATGAAAGCTCTACCCAAATTTAGCAGGCAAAACTTCAAAACACCTGAAGAATATCTACAAGATGTATCAGATGTCTGTGTTATACATGTTGTCACACATCAAAATGTGGCCATAAGACTATTAGCAAATTATTTTAAAGGAAAGGCTATAGAATGGTATTAGTCTTTGACCCCAAATACCATATCTACATGGGATCAGCTCAGAGATATTTTCTTTGAAAGATTTGAAGAGAAGGGTGATAAGTCTTCTTTATTACAAAAATTTATTACCATCCAAAGGGCACCACAAGAAGTAATGACTGACTTCAATTCTTGATTTCAAAAGACTTGGGAAAGAATCCCTACTATAGCTAGACCATTACCAGGTATGGCTATAGTGTTTTATCTTAAGGCTTTAAATTTAGACATATCTATTATGATTCAATCGCTTGGAGGTCAGACTCTGCTAGAGGCTTATGACTATGTAGTTAGAGCTAAAAATAATTTAATAGATACTGGAAAGTTGTCTCTAAGGCCTCCCATGCCCATGTTTCCATATATTTCCTTGCCATTACCTCAAAAATCCCCTAAATCTATAACCCCACCTGTGTATATGTACACATATCCTCAACCACCTACTAAAGAAATTATCCCTGCCCAGTCATCTAAGTTGGATGATATCAAGAATATCTTAAGGACATTTTCTAGTGAGCTGATTAATATAAAGAGATAGTAGAATCCTTTCCCTAGGCCTCCATATCAAGGCTATCAAGGAAATAGATTCTCATCATAGCCAAACCAATACCAGGGTCCTCAAAGGAAAAATAACCCTTAGCCAACAAATCAATTAGTTGCAGTCCCTACATCCTCACAAACTTTTCCCTCCAATTCGAATAGGGAGATTGTTCCAGGGAAAAATAATTATGTGGATAACACTAATGCCTAGTTTTTCCCTTACAATAATGCTCATATGCCTAGAGATTGTCCCATGGGTAATCTACAGCAAAAGGTGGCAGAGTAAAGAAGAATGGATGGATAGTTTGCAAGTTCCAATGACAATCAAGACTACCTATCTTCTAGTATGCAAAATTTAGTCTTAATGGCTCAGATGCAAGGGATGTCTTTGCAAAAAGAGGAAGAAATATCCCCAGAACATGATTTGTTCTCATGGGTTGAAGATGAAAAATTAGTTTTCTTGAATGAAGCTTCCACTTCGAAGAAACGAGTGGTGCAATCGGATTATTATACTAGATCAAAGAGAAGGATGGTGGAACAACCTAAAGTTGTAAACAGTCAAGTCATGGAGAATCCTCCATTTCAAGGACAAAGAAACATAGCTATTAGACAAGAAGTGCCTCAACCAGTGTAGAATCAAGTGATTCCTACACAAATTCAAGAAAAAACAAGATATCTTTATTTTCAAAGAACTCAAACTCTGGGACTAATAAATGTGGTGGATTAATTAAAGAAGACTCCAGCACAAGTATCAATATGGGATATATTGGCTATTCTTGAATATAAGACACTACTACAAGAAGCTCTACAAGGACAAGTAGTGCCCAAATGTACTATTATCAAAGAAGGACCTACTAAAAAAGAAAAGCTCAAAGACATAGTTCATTTGGAGACAACAACCCTAATGAATAATGCACTAGATGTATGCAAATCCAAACCAGATCCCTTATATTTAACTTTGATATTTGGCAAGAAATTGCTAAATAATGCAATGATTGATTTAGGGGCTAGTACTATAGTAATGCCTAAGCAGATAGCTAATGCTTTAAAAATAAAGTATGAACCACTCACTAAAGGGTCATGCAGCTAGATGGCAAAGCAGTACAAACAATAGGGAGAATTAAACAACTCCCATTATAATTATATACTTGTCCCAATATAATTGTAAATCAAGATGTATTAGTCATAGATATACCTCCTATATTTGGCTTATGCTTATCTAGAGACTTTACATCCAAGATAGGAGGATATATGTCCCTTGATTGGTCTCATCTCATCCTAAGAACCAAGTATGGTTCAGAGATGAAGATATTATTTGAGCCACTATATAAGGATCACATCACCAATGAACCAAATTTCAAAGTTAGAGGTAGCTCATGCTATGATGAATAAAGAAGAAAGGGTTTTTGTTGAGGAGTTAGCTGAATGGACTAATGATCAAGAAGAGGAAAATGATCATTTATTAGCTATGATGCATAGTGACCCATATGGGAATTATGACTCCATTGGTCTGGGTACTTACATCATATTTGATGAAGATCATAAAATCCTAAACATTTTAAAAGAAGAAAAGTCAAAAGATACCTCTTTTATCAATCCTCGGGTCTCTCAACATGAATTTCATGTTCTGAGTGAGAAGTCACAAGCGCATGCCTTAATCTCTACTGAAGAAGAGATAATTTCTGACTTTCTTCTTACTTTACAAGATGATGTGGAGAATCATGGACATTTCCTTGATCATAATTTGAATGATTTGTTTGAAATCATTGGGTCAAGTTATACTATTTTTCAAGGAAGCTATGAGCCAGTTGCAGATGAACAAGACAACATTGAGACTTAATTACATATGCATAATTATTGCAAACTTTTAGAATTATCCTTTCAAGAGGTTGGTAATTTTTAAGTTATTAAAGAGGATGATCATGCAATAAAACTTGAGTTTGAGGAAGAAGGAGATAAGTAAATAAATGATATATATCAAAGGGCTTCTGTTGATGAGAAAATAGTCATTAATTTGTTGATAAGACATGCCAGTATCAAGAATCGGTATTTGAAAAGCTTCCAACAACAAGAAGAGTTTATATATGTTAGAAGCATGTTTGACTCAGACTCACTCAAATGCAAGGAAATCAATGTGGCATATATAGAGAGCAAGTCACCAGAGCTATATCCAATTTAACCACTTATCTGGCAACATAAGTTGTATTGTCATGAAAGAGACTTTAGACATTCTTCTTTTGATCTAGGAGGGAGATAAAGATATTTGGTTAATGTATTATAGTTAGATAGTTTACCCTTTCTGTATTGTTCTATTTTCCTATTTTTGTTTTCCCACTTTTCTTTTAAATAAGTGTTCTTTGAACACGTAGTTGGCAGCTTAGAGAGTTTTTCAAAATCTTCAAAATTTCTCAATGCATTGAATATCTTCCAAATCTTTAGAAATCCCTAAGGTACCTTGCACTGCCACTTGCATAATGTGTCTATCTCACTGTCCCATAAAGATTGAGTAAGATCTACTAATGTTTATCTGAGTTTAATGCCATTTTGAGACTTGATAGGTTAATAAATACCTCTTAACAAGAGTTAAAGCTTATAGTTTCTCAAACATTCTTGCATCTATGAGAAAATATCCTGCTACTTGCATTTTTAGTGCCTAGTAAACTTGCTTCAGTGAAAGTGTTTCTATTTTTCAAACCAAATTCATGTGGAAAATAATCTCCTCAGAGATTATTCAACTCAGGCCTTCTCTCACTTTCCTACTAGATGCACAAAAATTGTGCAAAAAGGTGGAGAATTTAGTTGCAAACACTCTAGCTACAGTTTCTGGGAGAGTAATGGACTCTGAAACATTGCTGCAAAAGCTTTATGATGTAATAGATGTAATGTTTTCAGTAGTAAGAATTGAGAATAAAATGGTTACTTCTAAGTGAGTGAATGAGGTTCTCAGTTGTAATTCTGTAGCCATCAGTTGTAGAAAGCTCCTAGATGTCATGAAAGAAGGAATCAATGAAATAAAATAGCATGTTGAAGATCTAGTACAATTAGGTCTTCCTTCTCCATTTCCTGATGACAACACGGTGCTAATGGTTGATGAAATTGAACCTTTGCTATTGGCCAAATAGAATGATTAGATAAGATTTTAGGATTTAAGGGATGATTCATCAGTCCCTGAAGTAGAAGCTGTCTTGGTTCCTATTTCCCAACTCGAATTCAAATTGAAGGCTACGGTTCAGATTTTTTAAAATTTTTCACACAAGGATATTATTAACCTTGATTTAGCCTTCAATGAATTGTAGAATAAATAGGGGTTATCTTATGATGAGTGGTTTACCTACCAAACAGCATTGCTAAAGCTGTAATTTTGAAATTTTGATCTATCGAGAGTTATGGTTTCTTTTTAAGCAGGCTCAAAAGTCCTTGGGCTCACCAATAACTGTAGAGTAAAAAATACTCTAAGTTTCATTATGACTTTTAGTTGTGCACTACAAAATTTTTGTTCTCACATAATTTGGTTCATGATGGTGAAGTTTTGAAATAGAGCACAGGCTTGATTTCCTTTTGATTCATTTTTGTCTAAGTGTCAAAATCGATCAGAAGCTACCAAGTGTCATCAGCTAATGCACCTTTAATAATTTTATAAGATGGGTTGGGATGTGCCACATATCTCATAGCAACTTAGCAAAACATGACAAGTGTCAACATCCACATTTCATATCAGCATCTATGTTTCAAATCTCTTTTCAGTGGAAGGTTTCAACAAGCTAAGTATTAGGATCAGGGAGAAAGTGCCAAGTGGCAATCGTGAAAGGTTTCAATTTGCTTTTCTAAAAGTTATGGAGGATGCCACATATCCTAGCTAAATAGAGTGGAAGCCACCACGTGTCAAGATCCAAATTATATTCATTTTGCTTCACCAATATAACAAAGACTGTGGTGGGTCTCAAGTTTTATTTCTTAAGCAAGTGGAAGCTGCCAAATGTCATTGTCTATGTAAATATGAAATAAGGATTAATTGTTTCTATAATATAAATAGAGTGATGCAGAGACTAGCATGTGTCACCTTCCACAAGTTTCTCAAAAGGTGGCTAAAAGCAGTGGAGATTGCCACATATCCCTAGTTAAGTAAAGCAGAGATTGCCAGGTGTCCTTTATTGAGGCAAGTGGAGATTACCACCTATCCCTATGCCCCTTTTTAAAAAAGTTTCTTAGGAAAGAAATGTTGTGGGTCTTATTTATTTAAGTTGTTGAAGTTTAGGAGAAGCAGATTACGACAGGTGTCAAAGGTGGAATGTTCCTGAGCAAAGTATAGTAAGAGTATAGGTAAAGTGGAAAGTTCCATGTGTATTTAGTAAGTGTTGTGGAACATGCCAAGTGTCATTCTCTAATGTTTCCTAAGTAATAATAAGGTTTTCAAGGAATTGGCCAAGTGTCCTCTTTTGTTTAATAGAAGGGAGCATCCTATGATCTATTTTAGCCAATGAATTGCCAGAAGATAGAGCATTTCAGAATCTAAGAAATATCTTTTGTTAGACACTTCTAGTTTGGTTAGGTTTTGGCCATTAGATTGGGAATACACAGACAATTCAAAGTGAATCCAAGGCTATAAATAGGGGTGTAGAGATCACCATAAAATCATCATCAGATACTTAGAGAAAATTTTCTGAGAGAATTTGTAGAAGAGTTTAGACTTTTGAGAGCTGTGATTAGGAATATCATTTGCCTTTGTTCTATTTTCTTAAGTTGGAAAGTTTATGTAATTGTGCATTTTTTGTGCCTCTTATGTGACTGGAAAATTAATGAGAAGATTGAATCTTGTGCCTTTGTTGATATTTTCTGTGTCATTGCAAAAGTAGTCTAAGATGTGTTGTCAAGAGTTTTATACTTTCTAGAGCTGTGATTAGGAATATCATTTGCCTTTGTTATATTTTCTTGAGTTGGAAAGTTTATGTAACTATGCATGTTTCTATGCCTCTTGTGTGATTGGAGAATTAATAAGAAGATTGAATCCTATGCCTTTGTTGATATTTTCTATATCACTACAAAAGCAGTCTAAGCTGTGAGCCTCTGTTTCTATTGTTTTCATCTTTTACATTGATCATGCCTTGTTTTCTCTTAAATGTAATTAAATCTTACATATAGTTTCATTGTGCTCAGATTAAGGGTCAAATTACATTTAGGCACATTGCCATAGTTAGATTTTCTCTCTTTGCATTTGTGTTTCTATTAAAATTCCTATCCCTTTTCCCAGTATATGCTCGATATAAAGAAGAGACCAACTTCTTAAAAATATAGAGGTTGTTTCAAGTTTCAAGTCCCACATTATTTAAACCTCCCATTTTTGGTGTTAGAATCAAAGCACAATTTTTGCCAATCAACATTTTACATGCTTCCCAATGTGATTTAGTATGTTCTACGTTCTTTTTTATCATTTATGTTTTAAATACTTTTCAACACGATTTATTGTGTTTTATAATAATTTGTCATTTATTTCCTATCATTTCTCATTCATTTCTTATCTTTTTTCATTCATTTACCAATCATTTATCATTCATTTTCCATCATTTTTTCATTTATTTACCTTAAATATTTTTATCTTGACATAACAAACTAAGTTAACCCTTTACTTTTTCCCCTCTTATTACTAAGTTGACTAAGTGAATTTTTATACAAGGTCAGTAGTCATGTACTAATTTAGCATTCTAAAAAACACACTAGGTTATCACATACCTACTAGGTTGGTAGTGTGGATTTTAGAAAAAAATTAGCCTACTAGGTCAACCTAATTATTTCTACCTAATTATTATTTTGATTCCTTATTTTACCTATATCTTTGTTTATACTCATCTATTTTTAAAACCATAAAATGAATTGGATTCATGATAAATTATATATTATTTTCAACTATCATATGCCTATTTTCAAAAAAATGGATTTTTGGCTATTTTTTGTACTAATTTCTATAGGTTTGCCTAGTGTTCTTCACAGTGGATACCTTCACTTTCTCTTAAAGTCTACTTATTTATCTATAGAAATAAAGTAAGTAAAGGTATGTAATTTTAAATTCTATCCTTTCCTTTATCTTATTTGTTTCTTATTTCACTTTACTTAGTATCAATGTTGTGTTTTATCATGTTCTATTTCCTGAAGCACCATCTTGTGTTAGAATTTCATGACATGTGATGAGCTTTGAGTGGGGAATATGTATACACATAATATTTTCAAAATTTTATTGATTAATGACACTTTATATCTTTCAAAAACCTATAAAGTCTCAATATATTTGAGTGCATGCCTTAAGGGGTGGATCAAGAAAGGGGTGGAAAGACCATTGGCACTTAACAACATTATTGTCCCTTTTTTCACTTGCCATCTACACACTCATCTCAAAAAACCATTAACCATAAGCTTATTATTATTATTTCTACCCATTTTATTCATTTTCCTCTTTCCATCCTCATTTTCTTGCCGTAATTCCCTTTTGGATTATCAATTGTACTAGGTTGACCATGGCCAACCCTATACAATTTAGGGTATTTTTCACTTTTTAGGTTTTTTAGCCTTTCAGTTCACCTAGCTCATAATTTGTGAATTATCCCTAAAAACATAAAAGGTTAACCATGGCCAACCTTGTATAATGTAGGCTATTTTTCACTTTTTGTATTTGTTAGCCTTTCGATCGACCTAGTTTAGACCTAGTGAATTATCCCCAAAAACATACAAAGTCAACCATGGCCAAACCTATATAGTTGACATTTTTGGGAGGATTTAAGGAAACATACACCTATATATACAAGTTATTTATATCCATTTTTATATAATACAAGTGAATAATAATAAGTGCAAATAAACATATACTTATTGACCATTCTACTTTAGGAATAAATCTTAGGGTTCCATACTTTATTTGGAGATACTTGTTATGTCTTATGGAGAAATATTTTGGATGAATAGATAGGTTATGAATAATAGAGATGATTTATCATTTCTATCCTTACATACCATAACAATCTCTTTTAAATCACCTTAACCAAGGGAGATATTGAGGCTCGATGGGTTCATCTTCAAGGTAAGTATTCCTAACTTAATTTATCATTTGTAAGAGTAGATAAATAACTTAGTTATGATTATCTCTTCCATGCATTAGGATTTTGTATACATTGACATGATTATATGTCTTCTATGCATGTTTAGTTTAGTTGTTTTTTTTGTTTCTAGCCCCCACTTTGTGTCACAAGCTTTGGTGAACACTAGATTAGATTTACTTTATTGTTTATTAGACATAAGTGAAATATTAAACCTCAAGACTCTTTTAGGGTTGTTGAATGATTATGTTAGATTGAAGGCTTTAGAACCCTACCTCACATGGTGTATTATGATATATGATCCCCTAATTAGTTCTAGATGATTCCCATATTGTGTTAAGATTGTGGAGCTAAAAGCTTCACTGATGCAGACACGGAGGAGGTTGCAGGAGAGTTGCTAAGTGTCAAAGACACTGGCGTCGATCAGGCCAACCGACGTCGGTTAGAGATCGGCCAGCGTCGGCAACCCCCAGGCGGACAGGGACCGGCGTCGGTCGCCTGTGTGGTTTGGACTGCGGGCAGTTAGCTAACGAACCAAGTGTTTGCATGATCAGGGCTAATTATAGACTGAGAGCTGCGGATCTAATTATTGTAATTAGATGTCTAATTATTGTTTGGATGAGATCTATATAATAGACTCATGGTTGTATTGGAAATGTGTGCTAGGGATTAAGAGAGCATAATTATAAGCTCCTTCTGTGTGTGAGGTAGAGCAATGGTGCATTCCTCCTAGTGCCTCAGTATCAGGTGTGTTGGTGCTGGATTGGAGAGCCAGCTGGGTTCTTCAGGAGTGTAGGATCTTGGTCACAGTTGCATGGCCTATATAGGAGATCTACATGGTAAGTAAGATCGTTGATCTGCAGGTGTATGTGTGTGCAAGGTCGAGGTTCACAGGTGAGCAGAACCATTGTTTGATTTGCAGGTGTGCAAGGTCATATAGACAGCAACACAACAGGGAGCAGTATCAGGGAGGATCTACTTGGAGTACAGGTGTGTACTCGGATAGAGCGATAGGAAGGCAAGGGAGTTCCTTCCATAAGTATGGTCTGTTGAATTGCAAGTTGTTGCAAATTCATGGGAGATCTACTTGAAGTACCTTGAGTACTTGTGGAGCACATGGAGTGCTTGTGGAGTGCGTGGAGCACTTGTGGTGTGCATGGAGCACAGGAGGTGAACACCAACTCTGTATTTTGAGTTGGGTGTTGGGACCTGAGAGGGAGAGCTTTGGGGAGAAGATTTAATGTTCACTTGAGGTGTGGGAAACCTCTGTAAGGTGGTGGAGAAGAAGTGGCATCTTCTTTATTGTATTCTTTTCTGTATAAAGTGTTAATACAATTTGTGTATTGTCTCTCATATCATGTGTTATTCTGAATTCTAGTTACTTGGTGAATCTGGTTAATTTCCGCATATTAAGTTGCTTGGTTTGGTAATCAAATTGTGTGCTTCCGGTTTATCTCCCAACATATTGGTCATTCTCCCACTTAACAAATGTATTCCCAATCTAAAGTGTAGGTATGCTATATCTTCTCTAAGCTAGGATCAGTTTATAGACATGCTAAATTTATGATTTCATATAGTATGCATGATAGTAGAGTATATTCTCCCAAGGATGAAGGTAGATCCAACACCAAAAGAAAAGGAAGACCCTTTGAATGCAATAAAACAAGAGCTAGCTGCAAAGCTCAAAGAGGTAGAACACCTTTTCAGAAAGCTTCAAGAGGGTGCAGATACAACTAATACCATATTTTGAATCTTATAAAACCAAGCATCAATCATATATGTATGCCTCAAAAAGGTAATGGGGAAAAGGATGAAATGATGGAAAAGTTATACACTATTATCAAGGTCAAGTGTGTATAGATCATGTCATAAATAAATACCCTATGTGCCCAAATAAATACCCAAAATCAAGACCTAGAAGAACTCTTCTACGCTTTATAAATGAAGGCCTATGATTAAGGATTAATATTAGGTGGAGTAATGAAGTCAAAGGAAAATCTAGAGTTCTTCAAGAAGGAGTTAAACAAAAAAAAAGAGATTTCACTTAGCATCACCTGTACAGAGATCAATAGAATTATAGAGGAAATAAAACTTGTTATCCAAGGATTTGAGGACTTAAACACTGAGCTAAAAGAGAGTGTGCCCATGTTTTACATGCTAAAAGTGTTAGAAGACTATTCTAAAGGTAGACTACAAATTTTATATGGGGTAATGTTTAGCCACTTATTCATCTAAGTATGAATCCATGCCAATTTAGTAGGCACCTTGATGTAAGGAAATCATATGGAATGATTATTATTTTGGCATCTTTTCCATTATCTAGAGGAATCATTGTAGACCTAGTACCAGATGACAAGTGCTTACTTGGTGCCCAATTTTTAAGGGCATCTTCTTCTAAGAAATTGGCATGTGAAGACTAGATTATAAATGATGAAAGATAGTGGAACTGATGGAATGATCAATAAAGGCTCTAGCTCATCACCAAACATACACCCTCCACCATAACATGAATATGCTTCTCGCTAATATAAATCTAAGCTTGAACTAGTATGAAAATGATGCAATTTTAAGATACCAAAGCCCTACAGAATTAATTCTAGCCATAGTAAAGCAATCACCATTGAGACTTAAGACTAGCAAGGATGCCTTAGAGGCTCCACTTTGTAGTGCCCAAGCTCACCTATGAGCCTCTAGGCCATTAGTAGCTTAGATAATTTTTTACTCTATTTTCACAATATGAAATGTAATCTATATTTAGAGAATTAAGTATATGAAGATTGGTTGAGGTAATACATGGTGTTCCTAGGTTAATGTCTATAGATTTGTTATTGAAATGCACAATGAATGCTATGATTTTTGTGTTATGAATTTAATTTGAATGTTAATAATGTTGTTTTCAATCTTTGAATTAGGAAATTCATGGCATCTTCATAATTTATGATGATGTTAACATATTATTTAGAAATACTCTAAGTATATAAAATACCCCACACCAAGAGATGATATATGTGCCTAATTACAAGCCCATTATTAAAAATTTAATCTAAATTTTCTAATGAACCCTCCAAGTGCCTAAATGATGCTAATATAAATGAACTAGAGGCTTGCACCCATCAAGTTATATAACAAACCCCATATCAACTTACACTCCTATGACCAAAATAAATTCCCCAAATAATCTTTTCACCTAATAGGTAATTAGATTCCCCCAGAATTTCTTGTGCCAATGATCTTGCCAATGTCATTATTGAAATATCCAATTCCCTTGAATATTGATTTTCACCATGGCATGACTATCCCAATGTGGGCATCAGTTCATTCTTTGCTACACTTTGGGTGATCATATAAGGTTTGCATCTTATGTGAATTTATGCTAGCACAATTGAGTGACTAATGTTGAGTGTTACAATATTAGTCTAGGTTTGCACCTAGTTGTAACACGTCTATAACTGAATTGGATAACTAGATAGGTGCCTCATAAAGTAAATGACTTGACAACCAGCTTTTGTATAACAAACTAGCTCATGAAACCTAGATTCAGTAGTTCATCAACATTAAAGTCATCAAAATATCATAAGCATATGGGATGTTACTGAGTAAAGACTAGACAAAATCCTTGAATGGATATATATCCATAAACTTCTCACATATGTGGTTACCTTAGAGGGGTGTGCCTAATTAGATATGAATCAAGTAAGATTTGAGCATAAATTTCATGATAATAGAGTATAATGCCAAGAATGAGAAGGTGAATTTCTAATCCATTGACCTAGGTGTATATGTTTTTGATACTACTAGATCAAATGAGAGTATCCCTATGACTAAGGATGAAATATTTTGGATGATGTACTTTGATAGTGTGAGGGCCAAGAAAGGCTTAGGGTTAGTTATCATGTTATTAAATCTAGTTGGTAATCAATAATTAGTATCTTATAGACTTAAGTTTCCATGTACTAATAATCTTGTAAAATATAAAGCCCTAATATTAGGACTTCAATTTTCCATCAAACACAAGGTAAGAAAACTTTTAGTATGTGGTAATTTGGAATTAGTCATCAAAGAAGTATGTATTCAATACAAATACAAATTTTATTATATGAATAAGTATAAATTTAGATCAAGGGATTTAATCAAAAGTTTCGAAGCATTTAACATCACCTCTATACCCAAGGATCAAAATCAGCTCATGGATGTGTTGGCTTCTATAGTAGAAATTCTATCCACACCCAAGGAACTCAAATTGTATAATTTTATAGTTGAAATGATATCATGCCCTTACATCCTATACAATGTCAACCACTTTCACGTATTTGATGATGATGAGCAAATCATTGATTTCATGACTAGTTCTTGACATTTTGAGTCACATGTGATCAATGAACAAGATGAAGAGTTTGTAAAGGAGATCTAAATTGGCAATGATGGAATAATGAAATAAAATAATAATATAATTCCTAAGGGAATGGTCTCTCTAGATAGGATATTTGACCAAGATAAGATAACAAGAAATACCAAGGTGCCCAAAGTAAGTGACAAGGATTACAAGTAGATTAATCTAGGTTCATTGATAAATCCCCAAAATATCAACATCATGATTGTTTGCACCAAAGAATAAGTAGTTGAAGCCACTAAGATATTATCTAGATTTAAGGACATCTTTGTATTGTCTTACAAAGATCTCAAAATATTTGGCATTGGGTCATCACTCATATGATCCCTTTAAAAGAAGCATGGAAATATTTTTGGCAGAGGCAACAACCCATGAAACCCATTCTATAACTTCCCATATATAAGGAAGTAAATAAATGATTTTATGTGAGGTTATTATTCCTAATTATACACTCGACATGGGTGGCTAACTTGGTCCCAACCAAGAATAAAAATGGTGAAATCAAACTCTACATAAACTTTCATAATCTCAACCAATCCTTAGAAAAGGATAATTACATGTTTCCCTCTTTGTATGAGGTAATTAAAATGGTTATCAGCTCTCAAATGATGTCCTTTTTATATGTATTCTTTTTATAAAACAAGTGTTGGTCAACAAAGAAGATAGGATTAAGATTGATTTCATAACCAAGTGGGGAACATTCACATAGAGAAGGATGTCTTTTAGGCTTATCAACATTGGGGCCACCTTCCAACATGAAATGGACCATGAATTATAATGGATAATAGATATGTTCATTACCATTTACATAGATGACTTAACCATTTTCTCTAAAAAAATAAATATCACACGATGCACCTATAGCAAGTTATGGAGAAATGTAGAATCTTTGGTATCTCTCTGAACCCTAAAAAGAATATCTTTTGCATAACTAAAGCTAAGATCTTGGGATATGTAATCATTAAGGATGGTATGGATATTTAAATTGATGGGATTAATTCTACTTTTAAGTTTTATTTTCCTAATAGTAAAAAATAATTAAAATCATTTTTTATAATAATTAACTTTGTACGTAAATTCATCTCAAGTTTTGTTAAAATTATTAAACCCCTAAATGCCATGTTGAAAAATGATGAAAGGATTGATTTTACATATAATCCTAGAACATATTTCCAAGACATAAAATAAGCCATATTATAGGCACATATTATAATAAGACTGAATTTCAGTAAATATTTATACCTTTATTCTTTTACTTCTGACCACACGATTGATGATATCTTAATTCAAAAAGTACATAACAAAGAACATCTAATTTCCTTCATGAGTATAAACTTAAAGGAAGATGAAATAAGATACCCAATATTGGAAAATAAATCATACACCTTAGTAAAGGCTATAAATAAATTTAGACATTACATGCTTTGAAACAAAACTCATGCCATTGTACCTAACCCCATCATTAAGATTATTTTTAACTATAATGGGTTAGGATAAAGATAAGAAAAATGGATGAATAAGCTAAATAAATATGATATAGAGATCATGTCAGCCAATATGGTATGGGACCAAGGTTTAATTTAGTTAATATCGAAGACTGATCCTCAGATTGATGTTTTATAAGTAGAAGTAGACCAGGTCTCAAGTGAGGAATGGTATAAAGATATAATCTACTACCTTTTAAATGGCACTTTACCTCTAGAATTGAAAATAGAAAAAATAAGGGCACTCATGATCAAAAGTTCACACTTTATTATCAAAAAAGGAGTGCTCCATAGAGAAACCTATGAAGGAATCTATTTGAGATGCATCTCCAGGAAAGAAGTTGTTGATATATTCAATAGCTTCCATGAGAAATTGGGAAGTATACATTATTTAGGTGGAAACACTTCCTAAAAAATACTTAGAGTAGGCTATTACTGACCTACCATATTCAAGGATGGATAGGATCACATTCTAGCATGTCATCAATGTTAAGTGTTTCATAATAAATAAGAAAGGGCATCCATGCCTTTACAACTAGTGATTGAAAATAGGATATTTGCATAATGTGGATTAGAATTCATTAGAGTAATCAATCCTAACTCTTAAATGGGCTATAAATTCATACTGATGGTTACTGACTATTATACCAAGTGGACTAAAATAATTTAGACTATGAACTATAGGGAAATTAACATCATTAAATTCCTAGAGGGGAAAATCGTAACGAAATTTGGGAACCCCTTATCTTTGGTATGTGATAATGGCCTAGATTTTCAATTCATAGAATTTATAGAATGGGCTTATGACAATAAGATTATTGTCATGTTTTCCTTGAATCACTATCCACAAGTGAATGGTGTTATAAAATTGAAAAACAAGAACATGATGAATTCAATAAATAAGTCAACAAATAAAAAACTAAGGGAGTGGTTTTCAATATTAAAATATGTTCTCTAGGTAGATCAGACTAGATATAAACAAGCCTTGAAGTCATCTCCATTCTTACTAGTGTATGGGCATCAACCAATATTTCTCATTACATTGTACATGCCCACTTATGAGTTCATGACTAAATATATGGATGATGATAAAATAATTCAATGTAGAATATTTAATATCATTCAAATGGAAGATGCCAGAGATGAAGCCCTCAAGAATTTCAGAAAACATCAAGATGTACTCAAGAGATGGTTTGATAAAAGGGATAAAATCAAAGCATTTAAAATATCAGACTTGGTCTTACTTTGGGACAAATCCCATGAAAAAAAGGATAACATGACAAATTCACACCCTTTTGGATTGGGTTGTATCAAATTATAGAGATATTGGGTGATAATGTGTTCAGACTTAAGGACTTGTAAGGAAATGACTTAGCTCTACTGATGAATGGGCAATACTTGAAGCATTACTTCTTGATTGGCCCTTGTACCCTCAGTAAAGGACTATTAGTTTGTTTAGTGTAGTAGTAGGTAATATTAGACTAGTTTCCTTTTTTCTTTGCTTTCTTGTTATGTGTTTGGTTTCAATTTTTTCCTTTCCCTAGAGTAGTTTTTGTGTGTTATATACTAGCAATAAGCCCTCTAGGCAAGGTCTTGAGTTTTTATTTCATTTGTCCAAAGTTATAAAATGTGGATAATTAAGGTGTTGAATCCTATATACATCCCAATAGATGGCTATCTAAAGTAAGAGATTTTCTATTTATTGATTTAGAAAAATAGGAGAATTTAATTTTAAAGTTATCATTTCAAGGAATATGTTCTTTATTATGATTTTAATACATTTTTAATAAGCATACATTTTATTGGATTAAGTTCTTAAAATTATTAAGACCCATACATACTAACACTCAATCTCACATCATAAAATTGCCTAGGTAGAACTCAGTTGCTTAAAATGAATGGATCTTGAGTAAAAGTTCTAATTTTTTTTTAAACTTAGATAAAAAACTAGTTCCCAACCTCCAAAGGGTTTGCAAAAAAAAAGAGGAAAAACATGTATATCAAGTTGAAATAGACTTGACACTATAAGTTACATTCTCTTAAATGTGATTATGGTAAACTCCATCAAGGCTAAGAACATCTAATTGGCAATGGAGAAAGGCATAGAGTGGAGCTAAAGGTATCTATGTCAGGGACATGGACACTTGGATGGTAGAAGAGCAATGCCAAATCCATCCCCTTTAAATCTGAGTATAGATATATACATCTAAAAAATGCTTGCCTAGAACCTATGTTCAAAGCCATAAATCTTGAAGCTACTGACTCTAAAACCCAAGGGCATGTTGGTTAATCAATTCAAAGCACACATATGGTATACATGGTTTTTAGTCTTTAATCCTTCAAGTGAAAAGTTTTTAGTTATAGAAAACTAATTATAATAATTGTTGCATATACTAAGGGATGATTACTTAGTGATTACATTCTAAGCCAGGATATCTGAATTTTAACATATGGATATGTTTCTCATAGAGGTTGCTATTTGTTGAGATCAACACATCACATTTTCCTAAAAAAGGGGACCCTATGAAAATTTTGGTTCATTTACCATAGGATATACATTTCCATTAATTACATATGATAAAAAAACCCTTTATGTGACATTAAAAGTTTGAAAGTCATGTTGTTCCATGAAAAATGTTTCATTAATGTCTAGCTCATTAGCTTTCTAATAATTTAATTTGTTTTAAAAGTGCTCTTGTAAGAGATTACAATTAAAAAGACTAAGGTATGGTCCCTAAGACATAATAAAAATTACTTAATTAAGGTTTTAAAATCAAAGTATTACTTTGGCTATGTCAAAAATTGTATTTAATACTATGACGCACCTTTATTTTAAGTTTTACAAAAGTGTCCAAGTTAGATTCTATACTTAAGGTTTACAAATTTAGACTTTCCCCTTTTTCTTTATCGCATATTTTGCTAACCTTTGCATTTATTTCCTTTATGTATAAACTCGATGCCAACTTAACCTTAATTGACATGTGGTATATCTCATGCGTTGGTCACTTGTTCATATAAATTTTGTGGCTTTATCACATATATTTTAGCTTATGAAAATAGTTATGACCCAATGCCCAAATCAAATCATGACAATTAACACTCAATAATATCATTTAAATTTCAAATAAAAGTTATAAAAATGTCTATAACCTGGTAATCCAATCATAACATGCCACTTGGCACTCAGTCATGGTCTTCTAAGGGTCCTATTATTTTCCCAAGTCTCGTGACCTAGTGACCTAGTGGGAATGTGCCACTTGTCATTCAATCATTGTGTTTCAGCCTACAAAGAATATTAACCCAATTAAAGCATGCCTTATGGCACTAATTCAAATCCTTCTGAGACCATGATTTCTTTCAAGATTCTAGGAACAAGTGATGCAATCATAGCATGCCACTTGGCACTCAATCATGGATTTTTTACCCCCACATCTAAGATGTAAAGTTTAATTTAAATAATATTATTATTGAATGATAAGATGACACTTATCACTTAGTAACTCAATCTTGGATAAATAAATGTTATTTAGAAGCCACTCAGTAGTTGAAAACTAATGGGTTGATGACATGTAGACACCTTACCTCATGGTAATAACTTGATTAAAGGAAACTATTAAACCCAATGAAGAGTGATCTAATCAAAAGATAACATGTGGCTAAGTGTCTTAGTAGTCAAGTCCATTAAAGGTTTCATATAAAAAAATTCCTGATAGTGCAAGCCAATGAGATTTTTCCACTTGACAAGCCAGTAGATGTCTTAAGGCCACATCATCCCAAAATAAAAGGGTTTAAGCCATGAAACATCAAAAGGTTACACTTAGCATAATATTGTGTTTTTTATCTAAATATCTCAATAATCAAAATAAAAATATGAAGTGTATGAAAAGGTGCCAAGTGTTGAGCATGTGTCAAGTACAACACCTAAGTGGTGCATAGATGTCTACAAAATCACTATTTGTTGGTGTGAATTAAATGTTGATGGGACTCATTTTGGAAGTTATAAAGACAAGTCACTTCATGGAAAAGGTAAATCCTATAATGAAAGGCCACATGAACAAAGTGAAATTAGTGATTAACTAAGTCCTCAAAGTAGATTTTTGAAGTTGTTAGAACAAAAATGAAGAGCCACTCAAGATTTAAGTCAAATAAAGTTAAAGATACTTTCCATTTATGACTTGTATCTTTTATTTAAAAATTATAAAAATATAGAGTTTAAATATTTTTGCCTCAATACATTACATTCACTTTAAGCTTTTATCTACTAAGAAATCTAAAGTATTCTATGATTGTAGCTAAGGAATTATGTGCATTCACTTACCATTGAAGCAATCCACAAGCTCATTAATCAAAAAACTTAGAAACCATGGATAAAGTAAGAATGTTCAGATCTACCAAGCTAGAGTAAGTTCCAATCCTCTACTCCTATAGAATGAACATCATCTTCCAGGACACTAGTTTCAATTCTATTTCACTAGCCACTCAAGACAAACATTATCATTATCTATTATACCATGTGGAAAAGACTATAGGTAGAGAGAATAATGACAAGGAATTATTCAATGATGTATAAGATAGGTTGGACATCTTGGCACTCAAATATGTGATATTACATAAAGATACATCTAATCCATAGGTACTCCCCTGTGTAGACTTAGTCTACCAAATGTTTATCCAATCCAAATGTGTTGATAATATGATCAAGTATTTTAATTTAGTTAATCACATTGATTTCATATATAGGCTAGCCTTTGAGGCTTAGTATGATCTAACTAGACTAGATATTGTTTAAAATCAAGAAACTATCACCTAGACTAAAACACATAACATCAAAGAATTTTTCAAGGACTAGGTAGAGAATAAGGGGAGGTTCATATGAAAATCCAAAATCAACCACATCTCAATCACCCAATTCAATAAGGGGGTAATGATGGGGATGGTTATTATGAATAGGCTACATGGGGTCGAAGACAAAAGACATAAAGATGAGAAGTGGGTTCCACTTCTATCCATGATCATAGATCATACCAAGACTACCCCTCTAGGAGAAATCATTTCTTACAACTTAGCAGCCTAGATTAGGAAGGCCATGGCCAACCAAGGGGATTATTTCAATATGATGTCCTAACTAGTATAAACCATCTACACTACCCATAAGTTCACCTAATCCACCAATTGGTATCCCAATTTAAAGTTGATCATGCTTCATGTCTTCTCAAAGGTAAGGAGTTGAAAGTACAAGTAAGAGATTAAGGCAATTTTTGAGAACTTATACCCAATTATATACATGGCCATCCATGAGAGGCCCATGCCCAAGATATCAAAAAATAGAATAACACTCAACACCCTAAGAGACTACTAGTATTATCTAGACTTCATAGTAATAAGGGTAGTGAGGATCCATATAAATCCATTTAGGATGCCTATCATAGTGCTAGACAAGCTTTCTAAATAAGATATTGCTTTCCAATTACTCACATGGGTAGATGTACTGTGAAAGAATAAGAAAAGAGGACTGGTTCATCCTTATTTATCCAACATTCACTAGTTTAAAATTAAAAATTGGAACTCAGTTATTGTTGCCACCAAGTAAAGACACACCTTTGGTTTAGAAAGGGATACTAATAGAGAGTTGGACCTGAACATTTAAGTTTCAAACATTGCATCATGCACACAGAAGCCCTAAGCATCACCTACCATTATCAGCATAAGGATGGAGATAACTTCTATATCAATTCAAAAAATGACACAAAGGTTAAGTAAAGGCTAAAGGCCACCAATATCCCACAAGTAAAAGGGAGCCTAAATGATACAAGTTTTTATGAGGTTTTCAAACATGAGGATACCTAGGAAGGAACGTGTAACTTTTTAGCCCATACTACTAGTGTTGATGAAGAAAGGTCGACTGACCCTCAATTTAGTTAAAGGATATTGTAGGCATTGTATCCTACTTTTGAGAAGGAAGGAGCCAAGTGTTGGAAACACACTGAGAAAGTTTATATTTTAGGATTAATATCTGATAGCTCATCCTAAGTATAAAATATCCCCCTAGTATAGGCAAGACCTTTAGTATAGGTAGTAGTTACACCTACTCTAACACTAATAGCTTCAGCATTAGGGTTGCCTCCCCTACTTCCTACTAGAGAAGGACTAGATATAATAGGTCAATAATGCATTTGTATACCTCTTTCATTATTTTATAACTAGCTCTTGGGCATATTTTATGAACCCCCAACTCTAAACAATTTGAATCTCTTAACCTATAAGCCCCTCAATAGACCTATAATTAGACCTATGACTATTCCATTGCCCACTTTCAACCCTTTCATTATATACTCCACTTCTAGGGTGTCAATAAGGGCTAATTTAACTCTAGTTATGGTTGGGCCTATGTCTAGGCTAGGTACCCACATACCAAAGAAGAGGCCTATTGTTGTCATCCCCCAAGTTTGTCTATTCACAACTAATGCTTCAGCTAGCACTAGCTATTCTTCATCCTCAAGAATGACACTTCCCACTTCATTCCCTAGCTCTCTATTTGTCTTAGTCATGTCCACAACTATTTCCTATATGTTTTCTTTCCAAGTATTAACACTATCCCACTAATTTCCTCCATCTACGTAGCCTCTAAGTGGTCCTTCAAATAAATAATGGATAAAATAGATGAAATTAACTACCTTGGAAAACCAAGATTTGGTTATATTAGACCCTCCACATTTCATATTAGAATTTGACATAAAGCCTAGAGAAATGAATAAGTTAACCAAGAGGAAGGTCACCCATTTAGACCAAGCAACTATATATGAGTCATAAGAGACCTTATTCGATCTAAACAAGAATAAGATAGTCAGTCCTAGCTAACAAAATCATTATGAAGAGGACCTCCTCTCATCTCTAAAGACATATGTTGATGTATTTATTGAATTTATAAAAGGAGTGAAATAGAGATAAATTGACTTGGAATTGCAATACAAATCCACATTACTAGAGGAGATAAAACCCAAGGTAGAATGGGTTGTGGAAGTAATGTTTGATATATTGAACACATTGGCACAATACAAGGTATAGGGAGATGAAATATACAATAGGATCCTCAAAGCAAAAGGTGCATATGGAACATATGATAACAAGATAATAAACTTAGTGAAGCTGATTAGAATGAAAAAGTTTGAAGATTTGAATTTGATCCCCTTAGAGGAATTGAGCACCATTCTGTCATATATAATTGGTAGAAGAAAATAATTTAACTAGTGGGTTGATGAATTGAGATCCTTGGGCCAGTCTTTTACCCAATAGGTTCACAAAATCATAACTCTACTCAAGGAGGTTGAGATCATGAATCTTGCCAATAAGGATGGCTCTATTATCATCAAGGATTCCTTTAGATTCTAGTTATATAACTTTAATGTAAATTTTAGGAAATAGGCAATGTCTAGGAAAGTAAATTTTGAGCAAGAAATGGTATATTTGGATACATCTACCAATAAAAGGATAGAAAAAGTTATGAAATCAATGAGGCTATGGGACCTCTCCTAAGCAAGAATGATGAAATGGTAGGTATTACAATAAAATTGATGAAATATCCTATCATAGATCTAAAAATAATTGTCAATGATTACAAGAGATGATCTGAATCATGGAGAGGGAAAATAGAAGTTAAAAAATAAGAAGCTGGTGGGCCAAAAACTTTCACCATATAAACCTCTACCTCCTTGGCCCCTCTTGGGATATATTCTTCTTTGTCAATACAACAGATCAATCCTTCTTTAGCTATTGTGGGTTCACATTCATCTTCTTCTATATTGAGAGCTACATCATCAACCACACCAGCAGGATCTTAGACTAGCACTTCAGGAATGAGATAACCACATGTTGGTATTTTTATTGATAAATATCATGTCCTAATTCCATTTAATACATTATAAAATATTACCCTTTTTTAATAGGGAAAATTCTTTATTTTTAGGAAATTAATGACCTTTTTCAATTATAGGTGTCATGTATCATATTCTTTAGTAACTATCTTAGGCATTATAAGGCTTATATATAGGGGTCCTCCCCCTTAGTTATACCTCATAATAGAATTTTGTGAAATTAATGCAAAGAGAAAGAAGAATTCTTGAAATTTTCTCATTGTTTCATTATTTTCATATGTTCTTGTTTCTCAAGCTTTGATAATAACACATGATTTCATTTTGTCAATGGTAAAATCTGACATTAGTATTTTGAATGCATCTTTATAGTTTGTGCTTTCTCTCCAATTGAAGTATATATATGTCAAAGATATAATGCGAACATGAGAATAATATTTCTTAGTGTATAGTATAGGTAATGCAATACTTATAGGGCTTAATTCAATTTTTATAGAATGATCATATGGCCAACACCTTTAATCTACAAGTAGACCCTATTTTAGGGATAATAGGAACTTAGTAGTGTCACAATCTATCTGAATTTTCTTTATATTGTTATGATATAAAATTAATTCTATAGTTTTCCAATTTAAGCTTAAACTTTAAACAAACAAGTGGATATTTACAATGAACATTAATCTAAAGTGATTCATTTTTGAAAATTTTCAAAGGGGAAGTATGGAGAGAACAAAAGAAGGTTTTCTTTGCAACAACAAAGACTAATAGATCTCCTTGAGTTCTTTCTAACTCTAGTACAAATAAAAATAACATATATGGGATCCTATTACTAGACTTAGAATATCATAAATGTAGTTGGGATTCTAGGGTGGATACAATGAATATATATGAAAATTATGATTTTAAATAACTACGTGTAAAAAAATTCTTTCAACACATTCATTTTTATAATATAAGGAAACACAACATACATCGATAGCACCTTCCCATACAACTTGTGAAAAATCACTTGAGCTATCACAAGGCTAATAATTTACTTCAGGATATGTAGAATGGTGAATATATAGACATAAAATAAACAAACATTCAAACCATAATAATACCTCTCCAATCTAGTCACCAATAATTCTAAGGTTCATCTCTCTATAACTGTCTCTAGTGTATTACAAATCATAAGTGTACCAAAAATAGGAATTTTAAGAAGAACATGGACATCATCTATGGTGATACCCACCTAAATGGTATCTCCATCACATCCCATTAGTAAGTGTTGTTTATTCACTCCCATGCTATTAAGAACATGCCAACTAAATCAATAATCTAAAGGATCCCATGCATCCACATAATCCCTTAAAACCCCATGATTCCAAATGTGCATGATCATCAGTCAAAAGTATATCTAATAAATTGGGTGTCCATATTATATCCACCAAATGATATATCCTTTGTCATCTCTATAAAAATTCAAGAAAAAAATAATGTATTAGTCTTAGATCTTAGATAATCATAAAAATACACTATAAAAATAAATATGTACTACATTTTCACCAAAACTAACTACTTCATCAACCCATTTTAATATTTTATCAACATCATATACTACATTAGCCACATATTAAACTATCTTTTCAAATACAAACACACACACACACACACACACACACACACACACACACACACACACACACACACACACACACACACACACACACACACACACACACACACACACACACACACACACACACACACACACACACACACACACACACACACACACACACACACACACACACACACACGCACGCACACACACACACACACACATGCACACATGCACGCACGCACGCGCGCGTGCACACACACACACACACACACACACACACACACACACACACACACACACACACACACACACACACACACACACACACACACACACACACACACACACACACACACACACACACACACAAATCCAGACAAGTAGTTAACTATGTCAACCATTACAAAAACTTAAAGCCACATCAACCACTTTGAATGAAGTTATCCACTTCACCTAACTCTGTCAGCTACCTGATATGCATTCAAGTAGATCATCATACTACATCAACCACTTCAGACAAAGTCATCCACCTATTACAATTATGTTAGCCACCTTCATACAAAAATTAATCAACCAAGGTAAACGTAGTTGATATTCTACATCTTAATAAAATACATCATCCCATACATACACATGTGACCACATATGGCCAAACTACATCTTTTCCTACTATGAAATCTATCACCATATTTCACCTTTGTATTTTGAACTAAATCGATTAGTTTCACCTCGTTTAGTTTTTAAAGATATTTTTCACCTGTTTTTTATTAATGACTTAGGAATTAATGATTTTTTTCCCTTTATATATTTACCATATTAATTCCTACTCTACCCTAAAATAACTTGGGGAAAATTTTACTACATGGATTTGCCCCAATACCTAGTTTTTCAAATTTACCTTTTCTTATAATTAAAATAAAAAAAATCAAAATTTGATACATTACTTACCTAGACTATGATATCCATCACTGCTATGCATTCCCCATCTCATGTTCCTTGCCTCCATGCCATAGTCTTTCTCATCTCTCTTTTGGGTCACATAGATCTTTATCTTTCTCAAAATAGTAAATTTATAAATGAATAGTTAAAAATTATATTTATATTTTAAAACTACAAATTATTTAAATAAAACTTATTTTTTGAAAAATTCCATATTTTTATACATATAATTTTTTTTAAATTGTATTTTATCATATTTTTTAGGTCCACATAATTTTCTGTACATTAGATGCCTCTTCATTATTCTCACATGACTTATATTCTATAGAAACAAGGTAAGTAAAGGTATGTATTTTTCAATTCTTTCCTTTCATTTATATTTATGCTTCATACTATAAATTATTTAGCTTAGCATTATGTATTGTTATGTTATTTCTTTGAAGCACCATCCCCTGTTACAATTACAAAACTTGTGATGAGCTTCAAGTGGGGTATATATGTACACATAAGATTTTTAAACCTTATTAGTTATTGATGATTTATATCTTTTAGGAACTACTTGAATCTCATTCTCTTTGAGTTCATGCCTTAAAGGGTGCAGTAGGAAATGGGTTGGCATACCTTTAGTGCTTCACATAATTGTTGGGCCATAGACCATTACCTAAAACCAATACAAACTACTCTTATCTGATTCCATAAGTAATAAAAACACTCTTACACACTCCCCTAAGTAATTCATCATCCAAAATATCCCCTATGTAAGTAAGAACTCCTTTCACCCATTTTTTCTATACATCAATCAGGTTGATCTTGTTGGGAATTTAGTGCACATTATGAAACTCTATCATCCTAAGCTAATGTAGTTTAAGGCTTAACAACTCTATTTCACACCAAACAAATTTGACCCAACTAAACTTATTAGGTAAATTATTGGGAGGGTTTAGGTTCAATCCTTGGCTATAAATACCATTTCAAATTCATTTATAAATAGAGGATCATTCAATTGTGCATAATTACTGATCATAGATCTACCTATGCTATTGATATGAGGTTTTAATTCTTAGTTTTTTTCCTTGGAGAAGTAGCACTTGTCTTTTGAAGGTCTTGGATGCATAGGAGAAGTCTTGTAGCCTAGATCTGATCTATCCTAGTGATCCTTACAAGACACAATAACCTATTTCAAAGCAACATTGGCCAAGGGAGAAATCGAGGAATGATAGGTTCACTTTAACAAGGTAAGTATATTCTTGGCCCTTCATATTTCAATATGTAGATGTTTTAGAATTAATAGATTGAATTTTATCTCTCATTACTTAGATTATTTCTATGTGATGTTAGATAGAATTGTTTTTTTTTCTTCCCCATTTGTGCCACAAGCTTTGGTGAGAACTAGATTATCTTGCATATTCATTTGCTATATTAACTTACATGTTTATTTACTATATTATATTTCTTACTATTATTATAATCATAAGACCTAGCTAGGGTTATCACAAAATGGATTTTAAAGAGAGGCCTTATAAACCTCTCATTTTCCATAGTATGATAATAGATATCTTAGTGTAAGTTTAGTGGATCCATTATTAGTCATGACCCCGATATAACAAACTATTAATAAGTTGATTATTAGTTGATTACTTTCTCTGAGCTTGGATATTACTGAGTAGGATAATTTTTAGATATATATTATTTAGATTTCATACATTATAGTGAATCCAATGTGAATCTAACCTTGTATGATTTAATTTTCCTTTATAAAAAACTAGTTCAACATTGTCAACCTAGTTTAACATTCTATGCATAGGTTTCTATACTTCATCGATCTTGTTGACCTATTTCATCTGTGTGTAGGTTTTTCCAGGTTCATAGAGCATGTTAACATATTTTTATTCTTTGTGCAATTTTTTCATCTTCATTGAACTTGTTGACCTAGCTTAACCACATTTTTTTAGGTTTCCCAACTAAGGTGAGCTTGTCAACCTAGTTTGGCCTTATATTCACATAATTTCTAGTTTTAGATAACTAGATCAATCTTATCAACATAGTTTTTTATGCCTTTAGTATCTAATTAAATTGATCTAATTGATTCTTTTATTTTATGTATTTCCTTTTTACAAATACATCAATCTGATTAACATATTAATATTTTTATACTATTTACCATCTTTATTTGTCCTAAGATGAATGACTTGAATTTATTTAATAATCTTATTTTTTTCCTTTGTAAGTTCAAACTTTCACCTAAATGACCTAGTTCAAAAAAAATTAACATATTTAGGAAAATTACAACATCAACTCGGTCAACTCTATCTTATCTATTAGGTTCTCTCTAATGAGATCAATATTTTCACTCTATCAAATTTTCAATTAAACTTACTTTCCCACATTTTTTAAAATTTAAATTTTTGTATTGTTTTTACAATTTTTTTAGTTATGCAAAAATATACCTATATAATAAACTAGGTTGACTGAATTGACCTAGTTCTGTATCTACTTCCTACCTAGATAATAAAGTTGACATGTTTGATTGTGTTTATTTTAGCCTATCTTTACAACAAACTAAGTCAATCACCTTAACCTGATTCTATTTTATTTATTTAAATTGGTCAACCCACTCAACCTTATTTAGTGTGTTTCACTTCCTAGTTCAAGCAAAGTGAATTCACTTACATTGATAGTAATTAAATTCACTTTAATTTTGAGTTGTATATCTATTTATTTTCTTTCCAAAAACTATAGATTAACTTTTAAATCATTGATTGTTGCTCTTATTTTTCACTTTGCTAGGGTTTCCCTACCAATTGTGTAATGGAATTTTTAAAACTACTTAAATACTATTGTGAAATGCTACTTGATACTTTTTTTATAGTCCTTATAGATATTATGGCATGAGGGGATTACCCTAATACTCATTTACAAAATACAGAGCTAAATATAGCCTTTCATTTCCACATACCTCGCAATATTTTAGGAACACCTAGGATTTATCTCTTTATTGAACCTTAGGAATCCAACCATCTATTTATTTATTTGTTGTACTGGTTATCAATTAGCACCAATAAGCTACTTCTAGTTTACCCTTGAAACTAGATTTAGTGGGCTATAGAAGTAGTACTTTCTCCATAGTCAATTCTCTAAAACATTGGGCCAATATTATCTAATAAAAAAATAAGTATCTTTATAAGCCTATAATTTCAATCAAAACCTTTAGTAAAAATTCTTGATATTATTTTCAAAAAATTAATTAGATTCTATATTGCATTCTTGTTTCTTGATGTTTATTACTCTATATTGTATTGTAGATCTATATTATCCAGTGTGGATATAAGATTTGTGTTGTGAGATTCATCTAGATCAACCAACTTGACTTAGTTACCTATGTGTTTAGATTTTTTTGTTAATTAAAATTAAATCATCTATATTTATACCATTTAAATTTTCTCCCAGATTATAGAACATAGTCAACTAACTCAACATAGTCTTTCATAGACTATTTTATTTTATTTCATTTCAAAACTTTGTCAACCAGATTAACCTAGTCTATCACAAACTATTTTTTTTCCTTCGTATTTAATTAAGTTAATCAACTTGACTTAGTCTATCACAAACTATTCTATCTCCCTATTTATCTAATGTAGTTGACTAGCTTGACTTTATCTGAAACTAAATTTTTTTGTCACCCTACTAATCTGACCAAATCGACTAGATAAACCTTGTTCATTTTTAGCCTCTAAGTTTTTAACATCTTAATTAAGTGTTTAAAAAAGCTATTTTATCATGTAACATATATTTTTATTAAAATACAAAGAAAAATAAAACTAACATGATGAGCTTCACTAATCCAAATAAAATCTTTTAAGACACACTTTTTAGTAACTAGTATGGATCTTAGAAATATCCATGTTAACATTAAAACAACCAACTATGGGAATCTTCCATATTACACTACTCTTAATCCTTTATTCATAAAAATGATAGAAGATGAAAGTGACCTTGAATACATATATGAAATTATCCTCTTCATCAATGAAAATCCTCAACATATAGGTAAGGATCCCACAATCATTTATAACCTCATGATGGGACCTTATATTGGATAACCCCATTAAAATTCACCTAAATTTTATATAAGATTTAGATCAAGTCATTTTTTTTACTTCTACTATATATTTTACTCTCTCATGCCTCCCTCTATTAGTATGACATTGTATTTTGTGCCTTCTTTCACCTCCATGCCAAGTATTTCTATAAACATGGAAGGTGTGAATTTTAGTGGGTCTACTCAAAAACCCCATAATAATACATAATTCTATAAAATTACTAGTACATATAATACTACTATTGATTCTCATGTCACTAGTGCATCTCAAATTATTAATGCCTTTCATAATACTAAGATATCCAATGTTGATTCTACTAGTTAAAATGCCATTACCACTAATCAATTAATATTAAAAAATCTAAATCAAATGGATAATTTTCAAACCAATTAAAACATACAAATGATTATAATTTAAAACCAACCTAAACCTACTTAATGGGGAGTGTAAAATCCTAATTCCCCCCCCCCCCCACCCCCTTGAGAGATGCACAGGGTAACCTTATACTATAACCCTATTTTATTAACAAAGATATTAAACACTTTCAAAATGAACCTCTTGTTACTCAAATTGTACATATTAAAATAGGTGGCATAGTTCCCACTATCACTTATAATGTATCTACTAATCTATCTTTATATTTTAATACTTTTATAAATCTATATAAAGATTGGGTTAAACTTAACACTTTGATACCACCAAGATACTAGCTAAAACATTTTCAAGTAACACTTTAGATTGGTATAATCAAATTAAAACTTATTATATAACTATATTGGAATATTTACTCAATTAATTGGTTCAAGAATTCCAAAATATTGATCTTCATAAAAAACATAGCCCATTTTAAGAACTACTAACAATTGAAATCCAAAATAGCACAAGTTTTAATCAAATGATGGAAAGCCTTATCTAAGATAAACACAATATGTTATATGAGAAAATCTTCCACTTATTCACTAAGTATCTTCATTCCAAATTAATATATCATGTGAAGACTCTTCATCCAAAATCTTTTGAAGATTCCCTCAACCAAGCTAGATGTCAATATTTCCTTATACGGTAATTTGAGCCTTCACACCCCAACAAGGATTAGAATTATTATGAAAGCTAAGAATTGACATGAAACTAATGATGGTGTTATGAATACTTATGATGATATACATACCATTCAATTTATTTCTCCAAGTAACCCCATGATTCCTAATCATTCATTGTCAAATTCCAATAATTCTCATCCTAGTTTACATTAATCTTAGGTACATAATGTAGATTTTTATAAACCACTTTATTTAACAAAGATTAAAAAACATCTTCCATGACCTTCCCCATGATATATTAATCCTACATTCCATATCAAACATTGGTATGATCCCCATAATTTTTTTTGGTTTCATTCAAGATGGGTCCATTCTCACAAAACATGTCACCAATTAAGAAACTTTGTTATGGATTATCTTCTTGGACCTCACTTTGATCATGAATTGTTAATTCATACATTTCAAAAATATTATGAAATAAAAACTAATTCTGATGAAACTAAAAATAAAAATGAATATTTAAACAAATCCAATGCTCACTTAGCCATTTATATGGATCCCCTAACTATCCATGAAGCTAATACTAACAACCCTCCTACTACCAACAACATTAAAATTTTTATGGATCCTAAAATAAATGATGATAATGTTGTCAACATGAATAACATGAGGATATTAGTTTCATATATCAATCATTATCCATCATTTAACTTGAATAATTTTCTAAAGTTATGCATTATTCAAGACTCTTACCCATCCCATATCATAGAATTGGGGCATGTAGAACCAATGTCAATAACTTCAACAAAATAACAAGTATCAACTCCAATAATTAAAATATAAAATACCTCACATACCATTGATATAATTTCTACCCATCCTATAGCTAACATGTCTCATGTAGAAACCCCAAAAACTTTAATTAATCCTTCTTCCACTCAAACATAAGAAATAACCAATGATACAACCATATCACCTAATATAGAACAATTACCTAAAAATAATCAACCCACATTAACCAAACATAAAAAAAACATACCTTATCATCATCAATTTCAATACACTTTCACTACACCCTCAAAGGATTTACTACAACACTATGCACCTGTATCCAATACTACTCTAATGGGTTATGATGAATGGGATGTTATAGCTAAAAAATCACATATGCCATCTCAAATCCCTTTATTATAACTTATGATAAATTCTTATCATCATAAAAATTTGCTAATTCAAATCATTTTATAAATGAAGATCCCTCATCCCCCACCTATGTGTCAAAAATCTACCTTGTTAGGATCTAAAGATAACATCCTTCAAAAGTGTGAAGAAATGTCTATTCACATTGAGGAAATGGTTGACACTTATTTCTATCTCAAATTATATATCTCTTCCATGATTCCTAATGAGATATGTTTTTATGTAGATGACCCTTCATTGTTCATTAGTTTACAAATAGGAGATATCCAATTTAAACTTGCTTTAATTTATGAAGGCTTGGGAACTTGCGTGGCTTCCCTTAATTTTATTAAAACACTTGAATACTATGAAATAAATATTAAATCAACTCAAGTTATGTGTCAAAAATATGATATAAGATAAATGCCTCCTTTAGATTATGTTTGGCTTCCTATCATAATACATGTGAAAGTCATGATATTTAACTTTCCACTTTCGTAGTCACCTTGTCAGCATGTTAATGTGCTAAATTCCCTATAGTGATGTTATATACAAGATCCAAGGAGATATAAATACTTATAATTTTGAATAATTCTAAGAATGACATATCTTTAAAATACTTACCCTTGAACCTTTACCTAGCATCGCATTTCATGAATCACAATGCTTTAATTATGCCTTCAACACCACTAGAGGTTATAATGGTCATCTTGAATTAATAGGAAACATACCACATAATCTTATAGATTTATATGATGATGAACTAGATGAGATCAGTTTAAAAATCAAAACTTTCAATCTCTCTACTAATATACTCACTCAACTACCTCTTTATCTACAACCTCAATCTCATGAAAGACCGTTAGACAAAATTTTGGTTACTCTAACAAAAATTAAAATTTCCATTCACCATACCTCTTTGATGAATAAAATAATTGATGAATGTACTAATAACAATTACACTCCTCACTAAAATGATGGATATTATTTAGATGAACACTTTTTAGCTGACTTTACTCAAGCTAAAAATGTAGAGATTCTTAGATATCATCCTTGTTTATAGTATTCTTTTATTTCTATTCATATAGTTCATTCTCCTTATATAGTACCTAGTATTAGTTATTCATATAATGTTCATAGGTCTGAGATGGAGCACACACACACACTAATACTCCTCCATTCACTATTAATCCTATTAAATTTATTCTTATAGACCATGCCATGATAAGACCTTACTAGTTTGCTAGATCCCATGACCATTCCAGCTTACTTCCTCTTGAGATGTCAAACACATTATGTTGACCTACTAAAAGTTTATCTCTTCATGTAATTCATCCTAGTGTTGATCCTATTCCAAGTTCCCCTCTTATTTATTATTTCATACTATCTTTGCTTAATTTTAATCCTCTACTATCATGATTGGTATATCAGCCTTATTATGAGATCTATAGAGTTGTTGGTCATTGGGCCAAAGATTATAGTGCACACCAGTAGTAGAAACCCTTAGGTTCTTCTACTATAGATATTCAACCTTCACCATATGTTATTAGATGTAATTTAGTTGCTTTCATGGTATAAATAATCATTATTCTACTAATTGCCAATAATTTTGGCAATACATTCACACATTATATCTAATTAAGTCATAATCTATAAGAAAAAAAAACCTAACACCTCCTAAGATACTTCCAAAATACATCCCTAAATATGGGGACATTTATTTTCTTTGAAATTACTATACTACACATCATACTGATAAATGTTGAGTACTTCAACAACATTTTTGTGATTTTTCATGACTTATGCCTCTACTATCTCAGCCTCATTCTCCAAGACATTTATAGACAAAGGCTCCACCTTCTCCATAGTCTAAACCTCTTCATATTTCTAAGTATATTAGTCACAATTTAATTCTTCACATTGATTATACTATACAGGATGTGCCTCATGAGTATCATTATTCTTATAGCATACTTAGCTTATATATAGAGATGATATGGTAAGAAGTCTTTTCATGACCTTTTGTGAAGATCGATGATACTCTAATTAACATCAAAATTTAACTACACAAAGATGTATCAAATGTTATGGATGATATTTTTTGTGATATTTATTAGTATTTGTGAACACATCATGGTGTTTCATACCATTATTTATCACACTATTACATGATTTTGATTTGATTTATGAGAACATATGGATCTTATGTTTTGATTATTTTTAACAATGTATCATGGGTAAATTTATTTTTCATGGTTTCACTTTAATCTCTTTTTCATGTTTTCACTTTAATGTTTTATCTCTTAAATTAATGTCTCATGGATTAGTCTTAATTTCATGGCTTAATTTATTTTTCATGATTTAAATATCATGTTAAATGGTTTAATTTTTATCTCATTTCTTCTCTCTTATCCTTACATGGATTTATTATTCTTATGCTTGTTATTTCATTTTATTTAAATATAAGATAGTTATTATTGTAGTATGGTTATAAACCCCAAATCCATTTAATAACTTATCTTCACCATACAATCAATTATAAAAGCATACTTCTCATTGTATCATTATAACATAGATCTCTTTAGTCTACATTTATCCCATGTATCTCTTCTTCATACTAATAACACATACATTTAAGTCTTGAAATCACATATTGGTTTATAGGCAAGCCTAATTGTTTAGTATACATGCTAATAAATCTAGGTATCTTGTATCTTATAAGCAAATCCTAAATTTCATATGTGTTTGTCACTTCTACTACTCATGTTTTGTTATTGAAAATCCATATGGAGGAGGAATCAAAAAATCCATAAAATGTTAAAATCAAAATCATTTAAAATAAAAGGTAATGATCAAAAGGCAAAAATAAACATTCAAAAGTCAAATTCACACCAAAATATGTGATTCATATATTAGCACATATCCTACTCGTAATATAATCTGAAACTCCACAGTTGGTCTTATGATAAATCCAATGTCCATTGTGGTGTATTAGGCCAGTTGATTATGATAAGATATTTCAAAATTATTTCTAGTGTTACCTACTTTCTCATGTAATTACCCAATCTTTATAGTAGACCGATGGCTTTGTAAGGGTTCTTGAGGAATGGGGAATATGTTCTGGGAAGGTAGGTCTATTTTAATTTTATTGTATATATAACCTTCTCAAGTTGATCTTATTACTACATTTATTTTCCCAAAAAAAATTGTGCTTATTTTGAATAAAATACCAATTGCATTTGACATCCACTAAATTCTTGGCATGAACCTATTTACTTATTATGTATTATACCTACTATGTTTTATTATAAATGCATATGCCATGATTTTTCCATTCCTTAATTCAAGACAAAACTCCCAATATTTCTCCATGATGAATATATTTTTTTAACTAATCATACCCATTGGGTTTTACTTTTATGAGTTGTAATGTAAAACCTTGGATAGGACTAGGCCTCTCCTCACAAGCATCTCCTTATTCTCCATAAATATTTCCCATTACTATTACTCACATAATTGGTTTTCCCTTTGTGAGGTATAGTGTAAGACCTTGGATAAGACTAGGCTTTCCTCATAAAGTATCCTTAACAGCTCCATACCATTTTTGGTCACAAGAATAAATATATATCTTGATATTATCTTATCTTACATGTCATTTTTTTTCATACTTCTCAACTTGATTTAGTGTGTCTTAAATTTTGACTTACAGATCATTTACATACTTCCTAACTTGATTTAGTATGTTTCATGCTTACATTTTCTCATTTTTAATATATTTTATATTTTACAGGCTTTTCAAACTTCAATTTAAGTGTGTTTTACATTTTATGTTATCATTTACCTACATTTCACATGATTCTCAAAGTGATTTAGTGTGTTTTATATTTTCCAATTGTATTACATACTTTTAAAACTTGATTTAGTGTGTTTTAAAAATTATTTTATCCTATGATTTATAAGTTTCCCAACATGATTTAATGTGTTTCACATTTTATTTTTTCATATGATCTAGTCTATTTTTTTACATTTACACTTTTACATTTTTCTATCATTCTTTTTAACCATGTATCTATTCACAATTTCTAGAAAAGAATCCAAAATACATCACATATTTTCTCATAGCATACAAATAGAAATTAAATAGGTTCTAGAAAGAAACATATACATCCATAATATCCATCATAATTATAAAACAAGAATTATATATATACATAGGGATCAAGTGTTTTCATACAATAAAATTAAACATGATATATGTACAATACAAAAAAATAGATATATGTGTAGACATGTAAAACTAGACACTAATGGCTTCATACCTAACTTTATACCAGTTATTGACAACCATTGAATACCTATCTCAAGAATTTATAAGTGTCTCAAATTTGGCTTCATAACCATATAGTTAAATCAACTTGCCCCATAAATCAATTAATTTGTGTAAATGCACATTGAATTAAATCAAAAATCAAACAAATGTTCAAAATTATTAACAAAGATTAATTAAGATCAAATCCTAATCAAGGCCTAGTTGAATTCATCCATGAGTTAATAAATCAATTATCAAAAATGAAAATTTAAATATCAAGAGCGTCTTAAATATATTCAGAATGAATCATCACCTTTGTGAGTTGTCCCAAATGGAAACTATCTAAAAGCCCACCTATCCAAACCTGATCATGACCATTTGGATACCTTTCAAACTCAATGAAGGTTAACAAACTCAAAAAAGGTTAGAATTTAACCCATTCCAAGGGATTTTAAAGCCTATAGCTCCTCCTTTAGCGAGCTCAATCAAAGTAAAGTTATAATACATAAATTCATTTAGGAAGCAAAGGCATAGTGTTATAATTCCAAAATTGAGCCAAGTTAATCACGATGCCAAAAGGAGATGAAGGTAACCACACTCCATTGATGAAGACATACTGACCACAATCTGAGCAAGCCAATTGAACAAAACTCTTTGAGCATTCGAGGAAGGTAAGAATATATGTTCTCTTGCATTTTTGTTGAGATTTGTCATTTTTTGTTTCTTCACTATGTTTTCCTCTTTGACATAGGCAAAGTAGTGTTTATTTGTTAGTGTGAGAGTTTTCATTTTGAGTCATTTTAATTTTAATTTCATTTTGGACTAACATAATATATAACCACCCTTATTGTATTCCTTGATCATAAATGGCATACTTGGTGGGACCCAATGCATCCCATGTACCAAGAAGATCAAAATGAAACTCTTAAATTTTCATATGAATGCCTGTATTCCTTAAAAATTAGAGTTTTTAGTTTGATTTTTTATATTCTATTTTTTAATTACACTCAATTTTGATAGTGAAACAATGTCAATTCTTTATCAATCGATACCAATTATTTATTAAAATTATGATGATTCTTAATAAACATTGATTCATATAGAAATGATGTTGATCTTAAATGAAATGATGCTAATCTTGAATTAAATCATGTCAATTCTTAATTGACATTGATTCATATAGAAATAATGTTGATCCTGAATGAATCGACATTGATTCACTATGTAAAAAACATAGAGCAAAACCCAAGACCAAAACACAAGACCAATTTTTTCAAATTTTATTTGCTCATTATCAAATGTGCTTCTAAGAAGAAGGTTATTATCTAATCATTATAGGTCATGGATGTGTTTTGAATAGACTTTTATAATTTTTGGTCATCTAACATTTCATTTTGAACTCTTTTTGAGAGAAATGTTTTTTGTTTATGGGTTTTTATAGATAGGGGTAAATCAACATCAATTCATATAGAAATGATTCTAAACCTAAATGAAATGATGTTGATCCTGAATGAAATGATATCGATCCTAAATGAATTGGTGTTAATTCATTGTGTAAAAACATAGTATAAACTTGAGATCTAAAAAACAAATATCATTTACCCAAACACAAAAGTGCTTCTAAGTAGGTCATTATAATCTTATTTTTTACAGGTTTGAAAGTTGATTGAAGATAAAAATTTATTATTTTTAACTAACCAAACATTTCAATTTAGGTTTAAAAATAACTTAGTCAAATTTCAAACGTTTTGATTTCGGTCTAAAATTAAACATGTTAGTTTTCATACATTTGGTAATTGGTGCCTAAAATTAATCTAGCATGGTAAATCTTAGAAACATTTCAAATTTGGTGCTTAAAACACATGTTTAAATCTTAAAACATTTTTGAATTGATGTTTAATCATGAACATAGGATATATCTTGAAAAATTAAATATTTTGGCTTAAAAATGAACTTAAATGCTTTGTGATTCATTTGGTTGTGTGAAAATCCTTTCCATTTTTCCACTTAAGCTAAGGGGACCTAATCAAATATTTCACTTTGGTGTAATAAATCAATTTCACTTCAATTTTTTGCAAGATTATTTGTTTAGTAAAAAATAATTAATGTGTGTATGCTCTCCCCCCATCCCCTATAGGGAACTTGTGGGATCAAAAGTTCCATTTTTTACTTAGTCCAAAGGTGTATAAACAACATCTCCTAATCTCTCCCAAAACGTACATACTATTGGGTGATCTAAAATAGACCATAAAATCATTCTACTTGTCATTTATTTTCATGCATCTTGGCTTTTGAGGGGGACTTCATTACCTCCCATTATTTCTTTAGGGATGCTTTGACTTGGGGTTTCATCTCTCAGCATCATATTCAACCCCTATCCATGGGGGGTATATAAATTGGGATCCCCTCACTGGGATGGTGGTTTGAATGGTTAAACCATCTCTATTAGTATAGGATAAGCTTGGGATGTATGATTAATTTGGACATCTCACTATATTGAGCAAGTAATGGATATAGTGGTTGTGAAAAGGATAAGACATTTTCATAATAAGCTAATCGACATGGACTTAATTAACGTGGAATATAGGGAATTTGTGGGATCAAAAGTGCCATTTTTATTGTCATATGTGAAAGTGTGTACATGTGGGATCAATCTAGATGATCAAAAACTAATTAGTTTTAGTCAACCCCACTTTGACACACCCTTGATAGGATTTAGGATGATTTACTTAGTTATATTTTGTCATTTTATCACTTGGTGTGTCTTAGAAATAAAACTTGTCATTTAAACCATGTCATGAATGAGTCATGTGTCCAACATCACTCCATTATTTGAGGAGGCATTATGTCATCCATTTGACACCTTGATTTAAACGTAGGAAACATTTGTGTCAAAACATTGTGAGTATAACTTGGCTGAGGTAGGCACCATTGTGCTACCCAAATCATTTCAAATATTATGCCTTTGAAGTATTTGAAATAAACAACCATTGTCACATATTTTGGGAATGTTAATGCCATTAGACTGACCAATTTGTTTTAAAATACGTGTCTCATCTTGTATCCAAACTATAACTATTTCAAACAATTAATTTGAGCCTTATTGGATCTTTATCTAAGTCTAGTCATGTTATTTGAATATATCTAGCTTGTTGTCATAAAAATCCATAGTTTATCATTAGTTGAGTTTCTAATTAACTTTTACAAGTTTAGATTCAAATGTTTATTGATTTTTGTTTAGGCCTCAATTTGTGGGGCTGATATATAGATCTTTCTCTTTGGGTTACGTAACTTGGGTTAATTTGTCACTCAAATTTGGAAACTATATTATTTATGCCTTTATTTGATAGAGACAGTCTCTCTTCAAATTACCTTTTTTTTATTGTTTTCCATTAATTAGATCATGTTTATGCCTAAAAACATGTGCCTTATCTTTGTAAAACTATTCCAAGTTTGTTAGATTAATCATTATCATCATCTTTTTCAAAGTCAATTTATTGATGTCATTTGGCCAAGAGTCCTCAAATATCCTATTTGAGTCTATATTTTGACTCCACATTTGGACAAAATATCTAGCAACATTTCCCTTTCCTAGCTTAGACCTATTTGGTCATATTTGGACCTCAAACTTTGGCATCTTATTTTTAGGTCATTTTATTTGACCTTGTTTGTGGAAAATATTTAATGTTAGATGTATTGACATTATACTATTTTTACTAAATCTTTTCATCAAAATTTTTAGAGATTTAGCTCCACCCTCGACCAAGCTAGATCATGTTTGAACCCTTTATCATTTTAGACATAATTTTTTAGAGTTTGCATAACTCTAATCCACTATTGTCATGAATCATTTTTCATAGATTTGATCATGGCTCACTATACATGTAGTAGAACCATGTTCAATTTAGGATATGTAAATTTTAGTATGTAAGAGGACTTTGTTGAAGACACTTATGGAGATGATGTTTTTTGGGAGACATATTCCTATCCACCGTACAAAATTCAAATAGGGGAATGAAGTGAAGATCCTTTGGCCAACTATTTAGTTAGAATAACTCTTTAAATGGAGTAATACTAACAATAGATAGAGAAATATTTGGCTAGTGTAGCCTTGATTATAGAAAATTTCCAAAAATAACCTTATTATGGTATAATGTCATCAAGATATGAGGAAGGGCATGACAATTTGCAAAATCTATCAAAAGGGCCTTATAACATGTCTTATCAAACTAAAAATAAAGCCTCTTTTATCAACCTTGATACCATATTTACAATACCATATCAAGATCAATGTATACTTGTCATGGAAAGAAACCTCATGGAGAACCACTTCCTTTAAATATAAACAACATACTAGACATATTATGATTAGGAGTATAAATTTAATTAGATAACCATGTCAAACATGCATCTTATTGACTTAGCTCCCTCAATAAGAGTTTTAATGAATTTGACTGGTCAAAAAAATCAAGGTTTAAACCCATTTATGCAAAACACTTCAATTGATAACATGTTTAATACCTCAACAATTAAGGAAGTGTCTTCTACTTCTATGTAGAACATTGAGCCAAACATAGTGGATAATGTGCAAGTAACATCCAGTCCAAACCAAAGTGGTTTTAATGTATAAGCACATAGTCAAAAGAAAAATGTGCCTTTAGCTAGCACCATTAGTAGATTATAAAATTAGGTAGTAGGATTTTCTATATCCTAAGCTCAACCAGCTACTTATAATCTTCAATCAGCTACTTCTTATAGCACCAAACAACAAGGATTAAGTAGCCAACTAATGACTAATATCATGCCACAACAGAATGTGACAAATCTTAGTCCTACTTAACAGGTGATGAGTAATATTTCACAACATTAGGCACCATCTAATCAACCTAAAAATCATAGTTAGAACATCTTATCACCTTAATAAGGAGAAACCAATGTTCTACCTCACTAAGTAGTAGCAAACATACCTCTTTCCTCATAAACTAATATCCAATCTAAAGTCAAACAATGTCTAACCAATAATGTGTAAATATTGGTCAGCGATAGATACCAAATATCAAACATGCATCCACTTCCAAACCAAGATTCACATAAAAAATATGTTATAATATTACTCAAGTACCTATCAGGTAACTATTGACTTTCATGTAGAACATGCCACAATTTCAAAGATAGGGTCTTGGTTCACAAGTACCCCCTCAACAATAATGCTTGATTAGTCAGTACCATGTCCCTTTTTAACCTCAATAGGCATAGTATGGTTATATACCTCCATCCCAACATTAATATTCCCAAAATTAGGCCTAAATACCCAATCCCAACCATAATATCACACAAAACAAGTGCAATTTCAATAATTTCACCCTAACCCACACATGTGTATTCCTGGTCCATTCCCTAGCCAATCCAACATTCCCTAGAAAATATCTCCATCATAAATTGGTCAAAGTGTTATACTTATGACCACCCAACCATCAACCTAGGATAATATTCCCACAAGTTTACTTGAACAAGAGTTACAAAGGATGAAAGATTTAATGGTCACCACCCAAGTGGGGAAACAGACCAAAATTTTCAATTTTGACAATGTGTGTTCTTATATTTTTAACATGGAGTACTTATAGATACCACTTCTTCTAGGATACAAGCTACCAAAGTTTGATAAATACAAGGGGAAAGGTGACCCCAAAGCTCATCTAAAAAAAATCTTTGTTATGTGCCAACTAGTGGCCTATAGTGACATATACTTGTTTTTTGTTGTTTCCAAGGAGTCTAACTTGGAAAGCCTTAGAATGGTTCCTAAATTTACTAAATAATTTAGTTTTTGACTTTGATGATCTTTTAGACAAATTTTTGTAACAATTCTCTTATAACCTTGAGCATGAGATTTCATTAGTAGACTTGACATAAGAAAATCAAATACCAGGTGAAAGCTTCACAAGTTATCTATAGAGATTGAAATCCCTTGCAAGATGTATCACCCATAGTCTACTAGACAAATAAATAGTAATTGTGTTTACCAAAAATCTACACAGTGAGATATCCTACTATCTAGAGTTATAATGTGCATATACATTTAAATAAATCATTGATAAAGGTTTACTGATCTAAAGAGCCCTTATTAACAAAGGTATCATTAAACTAACCTTCAAATTAGAATGTTAGCCAGAAATAGAACTAGAATAGTGGCTGAAACCAATATCCAATCCAGGTAAAATCATCACGACTAGCATAGGTCAATAGCAATGATAGACCCAAGCAATTCAATTACAATAAAAATATTATAGGGAATGGAGTCATAGAGTCAAAACATTTCCAAAAGGTGAAAACACCATTTACATAGCCTACACTACCTTTCTAACTTACTCCCAATGAATAACCTCTTTATCAACCGTAGCATGCATAGTAAATGCAACAACCTAGACCAACACATCAAATGGAATAAATGAAACAACCTATGCCTTTGCAAAACCCTCCTCCTCTAAGGATAAACATGACAACTCATCATGATTTTACTAATCTTAGAGAGCCCATGGAATTAGTCTTTCACAAGCTCATAACAACTAACTTGATTTTTCATTCTATTCCAAAATATAAATATCATGAGGGTACATACATGCTAGACTAATACAAGCTAGAACAATTTTGTGATTTTCATAGGGTTAATGGACATATTTTTTAGTGTTATCTATAAATTAGAAAAGTAATTCAGATTATGTTTGAAAATGGAGAGATCATATTGGATCATGGAGCTTTTACCTATAATCAAAGCCTTGGCATTTATCAAAATCCTAGTCTACTAGACAAACAACTAGTAATTATGTTTACCCAAAGTCTACACAGTGAGATATCCTACTATCTAGAGTTAAAATGTATATATACATTTAAATAAATCATTGATAAAGGTTTAGTGATCAAAAGAGACCTTATTAACAAAGTTATCATTAAACTAACCTTGCCAAATTAGAATGTTAGTCAGAACCAAAACTATAATAGTGGTCAAAACCAATATCTAGTCCAAGTATAAGCATCACAACTGGCATAGGTCAATAGCAATGATAGACCCAAGCAATTAAATTGCAATAAATATATTATAGGGAATGGATTCATAGAGTCACAACATTTTCAAATGGAGAAAATAATATTTACTCAGCCTACACTACCTTTATAACTTACTCCTAACAAATAAACTCTTTAGCAACTATAACATGCATAGTAAATGCAACAACCTAGACCAACACATCAAATGCAACATATGAAATAACCTATTCCTTTGCAAAACCCTCCTCCTCTAAGGATAAATGTGCCAACTCATCATTATTTTACTAACCTTAAAGAGTCCATGGAATTAGTCTTTCATAAGCTCATAAAAACTAACTTGATTTGAAATCCTATTCCAAAATATCAATATCATGAGGGTACATACATGGTAGACTAATACAAGCTAGAACAATTTTATGATTTTCATAGGGTTAATGGACATATTTTTTAGTGTTATCTATAAATTAGACATGTAATTTAGATTATGTTGGAAAATGGAGAGATCACATTAGATCATGGAGATTTTACCTCCAATCAAAGCCTTGGCATTTATCAAAATCCTTTTCCTCAACATAATAATAAAAAATAACCACAATAACAATAATATCAGCCCATGAAACATCAACAATAATAGTATCAACAACTAAGGCCAAACCAATAGAATCAATAGAATTAATAGTAAAACTAATAATGTCCAAATAATAGACAAAACCAAGGTTAGAATGGTAACCACCAATAGACCTACCATATAATTTCACATGACTACAACTAAGTTGTAGGTCATATTGTAAGAGGTTGTTTTAACACCATTTCCATTAATCCTAGATGAAGTACCAATCAGATAAGACCATTTATAATTATACCAAATCAACCCAACCACTCTATTAATCCTTCCTTGACCTGGGATAACATATAAGATAGATAGTAAGAAGGGATTCCCATGTTAGGACATTATACTAATAACTCATCGTTACCCCATGACCATACACAAGTACATCAACAACTAAGACTTATCTTATGTCCCTCCTCCACAATCATTTATTAACAATAATGGTCTTGTACCTCATCCTATTTTTACAATCATAACTTGATAGTCAAGGATTAACATACCAAGCCCATAGCCATCTGCCACTTAACCCATCAACCAACTAGCCATTCTGCCTTAAAACAAGACATTTACCATTGTTTAAGAGAATTTGTTTTATATTTCCAAATAATTTTAAAAGATGCTATAATAAATCTCTATTATATATTTGTTGTGTATATCTACAATCCATAAAAACACCTTAATATATTTCCTTGGTCAATCCATAGTTCTAAATGACATCTCCACTAAAAAATTTCAAGCTTTGGTTAGCCACCTAGATCTATCCCAATAGGTAAGCTTCATCCAAATTGATAATTCATCCCTTGGACCACTACATAATAATCCATTATACATCAAATTTTATATAAAGAGGTATAAAGTGAAGCATGTCCTCATAGACAATGGATCAAGTTTGAACATAGTGTCTCTAAAGCTTATCAAGCTTCTCAAGTACACCTCAGTAGATCTCTAAGTAGAAAAAATCACCATCAAAGACTACAAAAATGAATAATGATAATCATAAGTCACCATTAGGTTTCTAGTTATCATTAGGCCCTTGACCCATGATACACTTTATCATGTGTTATATGTCAATTTTTCATATAATATGCTTTTGGGTAGACCTTGGTTACACAAAATTTGTGTAGTCCCATCAACATTGCTCTTGTGTATCAATTTCTCCCATTTAGGGATAGAGGTTAATATTCTAGGATATTTGCATCCATATGAGCATTGAAAACATCTAGAGGCTGAGCTCAAGAACTATAATTACCATTTTGGCATGAATCTAGTCACCAAATAGGACAAGAGAAAAGTAATACTTCTTGATTTACTAGAGGACAATTGCATTGACCCTAATACCCTTCATTCTCTTTCCCACATGCCACCATATAAAATATACAATCACTATTCCATCTTAGTTAATGGTCCAAGAGAGTACTTAACCCATGATACCTTTCACATTGCAAAGCTTCCAAATAACCCAAAATCCTTTAGAAGACCAAAATCTAAACCGATTTCTCTAGAATGGCAAGAAAAAAGCAAAGGTAAGCTTTATAGTCTAGGACTTGTTACATTCATACCAACATCTAGCCTATGAAAGGACCCTCTCAAAGGAGATTAATCATGGTTATACAATGATAAGTTGGTTGATTTTTATCAAAATTAAAAGTATCTTATTCTTAATAGGATCATGGTGAACCAACATTATGAAGGAGGAGTCCTCAAGCTAAATCAATAGGGAAAACTTGAGCCAAATTCTATGAATAAGTACAAAGGAACCTATGGACTTGGATATAAACCACCTGGGGGTGACCCCACATATCTTATTCAAGTTCTATCACCATCGACTAGTGATGATGATGCTAACACTGAAGTAGAGTCTGATCATAGCTAATTCAATGACTTAGCCCAAACCAATATATTTAATAATAAATCCATTTGTACCCTTTGATTAGTTATTTACCTTAATCCACTACCATTATATTATCCCTAATTACTATACTAGGACCAATAAGAATCCCACGTACTAATTGATGACTTCTAGAATAATGAGGTTTTCTATGATTTTCTAGGTTTGAGGGACAATGTTTCATTTGGAGATCATAAATCATGATTCTCAATCAAGTTAGATCCTTAAACTTGTTTTGGAGAGTAGATGAACACCTTTATACAAAAGAAAATAATTAAAACATTAAGGTCCTAAATTGAAAACCTCTTTGAGGCACTTTTCAACTAGGGAAAAAGTAAAGATAAAGGTTAGTCTAGTGGTGAAAACATGTTTTAGGCACTACTAGACAATGGTGCTTAACCTTATTCAAATTTAGACTAGGGTCCCACCAATAAAATACTTGTCTATGGGTCTAGATTTAGTTTTGAATAGCATTAAGTTTTTGATCAAATCATTTAGGAAACCAACAATGACAAGATTATCTATGGATTTGAATTTAGTCTTAAAGAATAACAAGCCTTTGATCAAATCATATAGAAGTTTCCAACTATTTTGTTGCATGTCTATATCTCCCACTAGGGGATTATGATTGATCATGTCTAGGAGAACTCAAAGAACCAATCCTAACAGAGGACTCTAACAATGACAATCAATTTAACTCATTTCCCACTATCCTTGAAGATGATTCAACCCTTCTAGTGGAATATATAATAAAGGTAAACATATGGTCCCTAGATGACCCAAAGTGGATCAAATTAGGTATATCCCTCAATCAGGAGGAGCATGAAGTATTCAAATCCCTAATGAGGGAATTTATAGATATATTTGCATGGGCATATTTTAGCATGCCTAGTTTGGACCCTACCTTGGTTGTTCACCACCTTATGGTACATCTTGATGCCAAACCAGTGAATAAAAAGCTATGAAAAATGCATCCTCACATTATTGTATTAGTTAAGAAAGAGTTTTAAAATCCCTTGGAAGTGAGATATATCAGGTTAATCGACTATTCTAAATGGATTTATAATATAGTAATAATTAATAAAAAGCTAGAAGGAATGAAAATATGTACTAATTTTAAGGATATTAACAAATCTTTCCCTAAGGACAACTTTCCATTGCCAAACATTGACATGATTATAATCTCCATAGTGGGTTATAATATGCTTTCATTGATGGATAGTTTCTTAAGCTATAATTAATTTAGAATTACACTAAAAGACCAACACAAAATAACATTCACCACTTCATGGGGAACATTATATTATCAAGTTATGTCATTTGGTCTTAATAAAACTGAGGCCACCTATAAAATAACCATGATAGTCATATTTCATGATATGATGCATGACATTATCGATGACTATGTTAACGACATACTAGGCAAATCAAAGACTAGGGCCGATCATCTAGTAGAATTGAGGAGGATATTTGAGTAACTATTTAAATAGAACGTTAGACTCAACCCCAAGAAATGTGTTTTTGGCATTACTTCTAGAAATTTCCTTGGATTTATTGTGTCTTTCAAGGGCATTGAAGTCAATCCAGCCAAAGTATGAGCCATAATAGAGATGTCACCACAAACCAATTTAAAGCAACTTTACATTTTGTAGGGAAAGATCCAATCCATCAGATTCTTTGTATCTTAATTAGCAAACAAGTATCATCTATTTACACACCTACTGAAGAAAGGTGTAATATTTCTTGGGATGATGATTGTCAAAAATATTTTTAGTAGCTAAAGGACTATCTAGAAAATCCATCAATCCTATTACCTCATACGTTAGAAAAAAACATTCCTTTTATATCTATCAGATATTGATAATGCCCTAGGGGAACTCCTAGCTCAACATGATGATAATGTAAAATAACATTCAATGTACTATCTAAGCTATACATTGGTCACATAAGAACACAACCATATGCCCATTGAAAAATCCTATTTAGCCATGGTCTTTGTAGCTTAGAAATTATGTCATTACATGTTGAACAATAATACCATGGTCATTTCAAAAGTAGATCCACTCAGGTATCTACTATCTAAATTAGCTTTACAAGGTTGTATGGCCAAATGGATTATGCTTCTTATTGAGTTTGAGATATAATATGTGAACCAAAAATCCATCAAGTGGAAAGTTCTTATAGATTAGATTATTGAAGCACCCCTTAAATATGTAAAGCCACTAACATTCCATTTTTTCTAAAAATCCATCATGGCCATCATTGACACACCTCTCGAGGAGTATCACTAGAAGCTATATTTTGATGGATCATTTAATGCACATAGATCAGAGGTAAGAATTTTGTTTATAACTCCACATGGAGATCTAATCCCTAAATAATTCAAAATCAGTTTTCTTTGTACCAATAACATGGCCAAATATGAAGCACTCATTTTAGGGCTTTGATAGGTATTAAAATGGAACATACATAATCTAAAGGTTTATGATGATTCTAAATTAATCATCAATTATATTACAGACCACTTCTAGACCAAAGATGACAACTTGGTACCCTACAAGGCCATAATTGACACTCTTAACTAGTAGATTATCGACATCTAATTTGAACATATACCAAGAGAGAACAATATAATATTAGATGGAATGGAAACCATTAGGTCACTCATTCAACATATAAAAATGGTAAAGGACTACTGATTTCTCATTGAAAATCTAATAGCACCCACTCATAAACCATCAACCATCATAATGATTTGTGATATTATTGGTCCCATCTCTACTTGGTATTCTGACCTCTATGCCTATTTACATGACCAAATCCTACCACTAGACTTATGCCACAAATAAACTAAATCCTTCTTCCATAATGCCTAACATTATACCCTACTCGGACCAACCCTATACCACTGTAGTTTTAATGAAACTTTGTTTCATTGTTTACCTTTAGTATAATCTATACTAGAATTATGGAAAGTTCATTAAGAGTTATGTATATCCCACACTAGTGGGTTAGTTCCATCCAAATATATACTACATATTAGTTATTATTGGCCAACAATAGACACATATACAACTACATATGTGAAAAGATGTTGCAAGTGTCAATGGCATGCCAATATGATTCATGCCCTAACTAAAACTCTACAACCTATGTTGACACCATCACCATTTTCTATATGAGGCCTTGACCTCATTAGGAAGATAAACCCCACCTCATCAAATGGCCATGAATACATCCTTACCAGCACAAAAAATTCCACTAAGTGGGTTGAATCTATACCCCTCACTTACGTGATTGGAAAGCAAATTTCCAAATTTATCTTCAATCATCTCATTTTACACTAAGTTATATCTTATAACATTATATATGATAATGGAGGATCATTAAAGAACAAGGATGTCAAAAATCTATGTGTTGAATATAACATCACATAATAGTTCTCCATGGTATATTACCCTCAATGTAATGTCTAGGTTGAAGCATCAAACAAAACTGTTGTCAACATTCTTAAGAAGTTTTTCAATGATGTTGGTCATGATTATAACCTTTAGATATTCCTTCCATTTTGGCATACTATACAAATCACTACACACCAAGATGAGCCACTCCATACTCACTTGCTTATGTGACTAAAGCCATTCTACCCATTGAGGTCAAGTTACCTTCATTACATATCTCTTTCAAAAAATTTATAGATGACAATGACTATAGATTATCTCACCTACAATAATTGGAGTTAATTGATGAGAAACACATGGATGTAGTGAACAATCTTCAAGCATACTAGAATTGACTCCATGGTCAATATAATCCACATGTGAAACATATACAATTCAAACTTGGTGATCTTGTCCTCAAAGAAAACCAAAAGAATACCATAGATAAAAATACGAATAAAGGAAAGTTCAAACCCAATTGGGTAGGTCCTTTCATCATCACTACCGACTATGGATCAAGAGCATAGATGCTCACCACACTAGATGAGGATGAACTTGTAATCTAATGAACATTATACACCTAAAGCAGTACTATGCTTGAGTGACTTGGTGTACTATCTATAGGGACCATTTCAAGTTGTATCATATTGTCAATATTATTCTTTGTACCATAAAAGTATACTATCCTATCATCCTATCATTTTACCATCCTATCACTTTACTTATCACTTATACATTTTGACATTACATTCTATCAACAAAAACATGTTGTGATATATCCTATCCTATCCCATTTTACCTTAATTTATCCATTGTTTCACATTTTTAGCACAAAGAACCAAATCAATTTTAATATTTGTTTCAAGCATTTTAGATAGAGGTAGTATTTTGGAGTAGTATGACAAAATTTTGGTAGTTACATCCTTCATTTCTTATTTCCTTTCTTATCATATTTGTTAATGTGAGCTTGATTATATGCCTATTGGGGTAAATTAGTGTTCACTAATCTTGTTTCTAATTATAACTACCTATGTGAAAATTAGTATCATTGATCTAATCCATTGTATCCTAGTTATAACTACTTATGGGCAAACTAGGAGCAACATTTGTTTATTGTGCCTTGACATACCAACTATCTATTCCTATGATGTATTCTACCATCATACCAACTATGTCTATTTTGTTGGAATTGGCTAATACATTAGTTAGGTTCCTCCATTGTTAGGTGGAACTACTATGACCTAGGGCCATTTTAGGACTATGTGGGTCATGTTTGATTCACATTGAGGTCAGTTCAGTCCTCCTTTCATCATGTTCTCATCATTTTATGAAAATCCTTTCAAGTTTTCCATGCTTTCACCATCTTGTGAGCTTGGATCATTTAGTATCTCATCATTATTTATTGATTTGAAATAATCCAAAATTCCAAAAACTTTTGTAAAATCATATAGAAAAACCAAAAACATTAACCAATTCTTTTCTTCAAGGATTTTGGGAACCCTTACTAAGTTACAAAAAATCACTTTTTCCTTCATTTCCCCATCTTTTTTGGCCTTTTATCCCATGTACTTACCATTTTTTAATATTTATCCTATTATTATATCACATGCATCATGTTTGTGTTTCATCAATTACCATTTTCTTCTCATTTATTGGGAGAACTACATTTGGCCTAAAGTTTTTATAGGCTATATCATCTATGGAACTATGTAGGTAGCATCCACTTTACTAATGAATATTGAGATAGATAATCCACCTCCTTTCTTTTCTTTTATTTCCCCATCATGTTTTTTTTTAATATGTTGCCTATTTTCTAGGAGCAATTTTTTTCATGTTGTTAGTGTTGCATTGTTTGTACTAACATTGTGACTAACTAATATTTTTTTATTTATTATTTGTTTGTGTGCCTATTTATTTTATTTCAATAATATTACCTTGATTAAAGTCTATTTCAATTCATTGGGTGATTCCTTGAGCACATCTATACTTGAATCCATCCATATTCATATGTTAACATTATCATCATAGTTTTTATCATTGGTGCATTATTTTAATTTGAGTAGTGGATCATGGGAGTTAGTCCTTATTAATATTTTGTAAAAGTCCTCATGGTGTTATATCATTATTCATATCATAAAGTGATACAAAAAAATTAGATTTAATAGGTCTACACAATAATGGCAATATTGACATCTCCTTGACATTGACACCAGCAACAATCCCAATCATATCCCAAACAGAGTAATTAAATAATGAAAGAAGTTCAACCTTTATTATTTTATATGAGAATATTATTACTAGAAATTTATCCCATTTAACCTTTACCTTCTATATCAAATTATCATCATCATTTTTGCAATCATCATCTATTAATCATTTTTGCCATAACCGAGGTTTAATGATTTTAAACACCTATGGGAAAATCAATGTACACCATCCCACCTACATTCTCAATGATTATAACCACTTTTTAGAAAATAATTATGTTATCACCAATAATTTAATTTATTATTCCCACCTAAATCATGTTTTTATCCTATTTTTTTATCATAACTAGGGAAACTCCATATTCTCAATGATTATAACAACCTTTGGGCAAATCATTTTGCTATCATACCATGTTTCCATCATCGATGTACAATGCTTATATCTACCTTTGGGTAAACCATTATACACCATCCCACTTGCATTCTCAATTATTCTACACAACTTTAGGAAAATCATTATGTTCTCACCCCATGATATTCACTTGTTTTGTCCCCTCATCTTACTTCTTTCTTTCGAGGGATTGTTTTCCACTTATTTTTCCAATCACTCCCTCAATGGGGTAACCTATAGTTAATTCATCACAATTAAATTCATAAGCACAATAGAACATTTTTATTTTTTGAGAATACATTATTGTGATTTCAAATTACAATGCTTTCCCACATAGGGGCAAACTATAGACATGTAAAATTATCCACCAATGGCTTCATACTTGACTTTAGATTAATTCATGCCAACCATTGAATACTTAGCCCAATAATTTTTAAGTGTCTTAGATTTAGATTCATAACCATATAATTACATCAACTTGGCCCATAAATTAATTAATTTGGGTAAATGCATGTTGAACTAAGTCAAAAATCAAACAAGTGTTCAAAAATACTAAAAAGACTAATTAAGATCAAATCATAATCAAGGCCTAATTGAATTCATCTATGAGCTAATAAATAAATTATCAAAAAGGAAAATTCAAATATTAAGAACATATTAAATATCTTAAGAATGAATCATCACCTTTATGAGTTGCCCCAAATGGAAAATTTCTCAAAGCACACCTATCCAAACCTAATCTTGACCATTTGGACACCTTTCATACTCAATCAAGGTTAATAAAATCAACCAAGGTTAGAATTTAACCCATTACAAGGGATTTAAAAGACTATAAATACAATCCTATAGCTATTAATTTATATCTATAATGTATAAAATCAATCATGAAGTAAATTCATAGTGTTATAATTCCAAAATTGATCCAAGCCAAACATGATGTCAAGAGGAGATGAAGGTAGCCACACTCCATTGATGAAGACCTCTTAAGAAAAATATAAGAAAGATAATCAAACAAACCTATTATAGAATTAAAGGAAGGTAAGAATATATTTTTTATTTTATTTTTTTAATCTTTGTCATTTGTTATTTATTCATGATGCTCCCCTATTTGATCTAGGCAAGGTAGTGTTTGCTTGCTAGTGTGCTAGTTTTCATTTTGAGTCATTTTAAGTTTGATTTCATTTTGGACTAGCATATGATCTAACCACCCTTCTTATATTCCTTAATCACAATATGTATGTTGTGCACCATGTCCATCTATTGGATAGGCCACACTACCCATCGATACATGTGACTATCCCCTCTGAATAGTCTATTGCAATGACTATTTATGGTAAAGAAGACACTTTAGTTGTCGATATAGATTATCCTCCTAGGCCTAAACACATTCTAGCTCTTTATAAGTATCCATATCTATCTATTTCTCCTTGGAAACTTTATTCCATGCCTATATATCTCCATCATATACTCTAGGTGGTAGTTATGCACTATCTTTTAGTCTTTGTAGTTCACGATCTACCTCACTAACTAATTAGAACTATCATAAATTAGGGTAGATGGAACAAAAAGATTATAAATGTTGGTAGTATCATGATGCATCAACATATCATACGAAATGTAATGTTGTGTTTCTCATACTATTACACCCCATCTAAACTCCTCCTCAATAGTATATGTAAAACAAAAAAATGTAAATTAGATCTCACATATATATAATATCTCAAAAAAGTATATCTAAAAAAAATATATCTTGATATATAAATACACCAACTACACAAAATAATAAAAATTATTACCAACAATAGTCTCTCTATCAGCACATTCACCAAATGCCTTCATTAGAGTATGTATTTGAGGTGCTATAAAACTAGGTTGGAGTATGTCATGGTCCATGCTAGATCCATTACTCTATCAACCAACTTAGTACCAGTTGTGTCATTGTATTTACCTACTCATCTACCTATACCTATGGCTCCTCATCTTATTCCTAAACCTACTAATTCCTACATCATCATGGTAGTTGTTAGCTAAAATTTGGTTATCATAGACTAGGTTCACAAAAACTTGACTTTTCATGTCTTAATAGCCTTGTTCTTAGCCATTTTATGCCTTGTGAGGTCTTAAAATGGTCTTTTTGAGGTATTATGAGAAAAATTTAAGGTTGTTTTGAAAAAATTAGGGTAATACCTTATATTTGTCTTATGCGAATATATCCACACCATGATATGATGAAAGTTGATCCATAAGGTGTCAAAGGTTCATAAGTTGTCCCTCAAGTCATCCTACCCTTTGATGACCTTGAATGAAAATTTTATACTTGTTTAGAGAAGCAACGAGAGGTATAATAAATAACATAAATAATTTTAAAAACCCTCCTAAAATGATAAAATATATCATAGTGTGAATGAAGGTAATTTCAAGGTTGAGAATCTTATTTAAGCTTAGTAAGCCTAAACCTACACACATAGGCCTATGTGTCAAATTGTAAAGAAGGTGTGATTGTTGAGGGTGAGATGGAATCATAAGGTAGATAAATAAACTAATAATTTTATTAAAAGTGATAGAAACCCTATAAATACATTCCCTCAGAAATGAAAGTGCAAGTAATAATGACAATTTACTTATAGTAGTGCCTCCATGTCCAATTGGTAGACTATACATAGTGTTGAAGAGAGGGTAAAATGGTTTTCTCAAGACAAAAATTATGATTCAAAGGTGTAAAGGAGTGATTATTATAATCATAGAGATGAAAAATTACTAAGGAGGTACTCTTAAGTGGAAAAATATAGGAAACACAACAATTAGATCTTTAGGCCTAATGTTATTCTCAAACCCTACGATTAGAAAGCTCAACCTAAAGGATGAAAGGATATTGAATAAGTATTGAAACAAAATTGAGAGGTATTTTAGGAGATTGAAGGATGTAAAATAGGTAAATTTTTTTTGGAAAGAACCCCAATTTACCATTTTGACATAAATCTCTCTCTTGACCTCACAATTATAGGGTTACTAGCATGAGAGGCATCTTTTTAAGTTCAAAATTATATAGAGGATTTATAGGGGGAAAAAAGATAATTTGGAATGTTATTTACCCTTTTATACTTGTGATTTGCGTAATTAGTTCATTTATTAAGACCCTAGGATTTATGAATCATTTTTAAGATGATAAACATGTTTTAGGCTACCAAGAAGACTATAAATGACCTGATTAGATAAATTGGATTCCTAAGTGCGTAAAATGAATTTTATGACCTTTAAAATGACCTAAAAAATATCCATAACTCTCCCAATAACTTCACAATCAGTTTGTTGGCATGTATATGGTACAAGGTGTATATAAGAGGGATACAATAACTATTTCAATCTTTTATGAAGCTTGAAAAGTTGTGTCAAACCTTCAAATTTTACATGGAGAATGATTAGGAGGTGTTCAAAGTTAATCAAACATTTATTTTAGGTTTTACATGTGTGGGAGATTAATAGAACCAAAACTTAGTTTCTAGGCCTAGAGGCCTAATTGAGAACTAATTGGAGAGAAAACAAGATGAAACAATGTACTTCCACTTAGGTTCTAGTCATGAAATTTTTTATAGATATTTCAAAGAATATTTTCTACTGAAAAATATGCCTAGTTTTTCAAGATCATTTATATATTGTTTTACCTAGTCAGCTTAGACTATTTTGAGGGTTACAAGGAATTGAGGTCAAATATGGGCTTTAGGTGTGAATAGAAGTATTTATGTGTGTTTGATGCATCCAAAGGAGTTTAAAAACGTTTTTCAAGACATAGAGAGGTCTCGCATGGATAATAATTTCAATCATATTATATAATCAGTATTTAAGGCTTTTGAGTGAAAGAGGTGTAGTAAGACCAATTGGGTTCCAAGACACCTAATAAGGTGTGATCATCATTGAAATTTTAGTATAAGGAGGTTCTAACAATGGTGCAATGTGTTAATAACAATGGAAGAGAATATTATAATATGAATTGATGAGGGAAAATAAGGTAACTTGTCACTTTCCAAGGCAAGAAGAGAGTAGTTTTAAGAAGCAAGGGGTGTGAAGCAAAGGGAGAAAATCTTACACCATTTCCAAGATGATTCATCTCAAATAAATCAAAAAATGTTCTTGGAGACCTTATGAAACTTTTATTCAACCTCATTATTGATTTTAACTCTTGATTAGCACTTGTCATTGCTTTGTTATATGCCCCTTCTCTCTTTTCTACTCTCATTCTCTATAAATGCAACTTTGTTTGGTTTTATATACATCCTCCACCTAGGTATGGTAAAACCTTGCCCATTTGTGTGCCTTTGATCAATGAAATAATATTAATATTACCTCCTACTATGACTATACTTAGTGTGTGTGCATGAATAGTTAAAATTGTTAGGTGATTTATTTAGTATTCCTTGGCATGTTATTCTTTTTTAAAAGTATATGAAATTTGAAATCCTATTTTGCAGGTCATGTGAAGTTTTCAAGTGAAGTGTGAAGGTTGAGTGAGTTTGTTTACTCATTAATGTCATTATATGACCTCTTTCTTATAATCCTAGCCTAAGTATCCATCAAAACCTCCACATTGAAACGTTTATGTGATAGATTTTGATTAGGAGTAGTGTATGTTATGGTTAGTCTTTTGGTCTATATCTACACATGTAGATAGTTTGTAGTGATAAACTAATTTGTTGTATCACCCCATTAGTTATTTTGATTTCATGTTATCCTTATACATTTTCCTTTCAATTTAATAGTGTAGTAGATCTTAATTGATACATCAAAGGGAATTATCCCTAGAATCTAGAGGTTTGGTCCACCTAAAATTCACCCACAACATATGATCAATATCATTGCATAATTCAAGTGGATAGGGCTTGAGTCACCTTCTCAATGGTGAAAATTTGAAATATAATACTATCCATAGTGTAAGTTATAAAACCTATTGTGGTATAACAATAGCCACATCCACATCCTCTCCATTTGCTATAACCATATTTACATCTACCACCACTAACTCCTTTGTAACATATCTCATTGCTCTCTAACATCATTTTTGACCAGTCTAAGGTCTTAATTGTGTGGCTAAATCATAGTTACATTGATAGGAACACTTCAAAAAACATTACCCCACCATTCCATAGCATATTGTTGCCATTAGTTGGGCACTACTATTAGATCCATTGGAGGTGGCAATCCTAAATGTCTAGGAAGGTAATCAATAAGATGTGGCTCTACCCACCATGTAAAGTGTCTAGTAATCCACACATAGGCCAATATAAAATAAATATTAATCCAAGTAAGATAAATCACTATAATTATTGTATAAGTCTACCATATAATATCACCACAAGTAATCATCCATAGTGTTGAGGTATGTGGTACAACACATAATAATGATCATAATTCCATCTAATAACCTAAGGTAAACTATCATCGATATCATGGGGAAACCTAGATAGTTAATACATAAGGAACCTCTCATATATCTAGATACTAAGAAAAATAATTGGGCCCATATTCATCTACCCATGAGAAATAATGTTATACAAATCATGCATTAACTACACCCAAATAATTAACCCTATGTCATATATAGTACCTTGTTCTAAAATAGACTAACATAAAGCAACCAAATATAGTTGCACCTTCCCATCTAAATTCTAATAGATCATTTGAGATATCTCAAGGATAATATTTTCCTTCTATATAAATGTAATTGTTGATAGATGGACATAAAATATATAAACATGCAAACCATTATAATACCTCTTCAAGCTATTTGCCTATAAGGCTAAGGCTTGTATCTTTATAACTATCTCTAGGGTATTGTAAATCATAGGTGTATAAAAATATGAAGTCTAAGAAGAGTATGCACATCTTCTAATATGATACCCACATCAATGGTATCTCCATCCACCTCCCATTAGAAAGTGTTGGTTATTCTTTCCCATGATCCTAATAACATGGTAATGTAATCACTTAAAAATAACACTTGAGTGCTAAGAGTGATACCAAAGACCACTTAGCCATAAACCTACCTTAGGGCCTATTTCCATACTTATTCATCCTTCATATGGGCCATAGGAATCCTTAGACATCCATAAAGTATTCCTAGACCCTTAGTATTACATCTTGACCATTCATGCCTCAAGTTATGCCACCTAGACACTAGCGCCATAATAGGGATAGTGGAACCACATGGTACTAGGGTCCTAATTTTGGTGATATTGACCTCATTTTTATATAAACATATATCTTTTCAAATATAAAACCACCTAGGGTTAACCTAGACCTATTTTAACAATAGCACAAGCACTAGAACAATATATTACATGACTTTTATCCCTCCAACTACTAGATGGAAAGAATATACATATTACACATAAAACATAGAGTAAGTTGTGCATAATTAAAGTAATTAATACTTATTATACCATACTTATATATTCAACCATCTACAACATTACTAAGCTCAGATTACTTGGATTTTCAATCTAAAACACATTCAAAACACTTAGATATATAATCATACTAGCTTCACTTGCACTTGCACTAGTACTTAGGTGGAGAAAAATACATTGGGATTGATACCTATTTGTAGTATTGGTATGTAGGTAGCTCTCATCATAGTAAGGTGTTGAGGATGCCCAAACCTACCCCACTAATAACACACTTTATTACTTATATCAATTAGATGCCATAGTAACATAGAGGATTAGGTTTTGCTCATAAAATTAATCACAATAGTTCATATATAGGGTTTTAGAACTCATTTGTGTGGAAGAGGCTTAACAAACCTAGATATGTGCACCTAGAAACTTAGAATAGTACTACACAAAGGACACTCCCACTAAAATAGGGACACTAATACCACATGGTGCTACTATCCAATTAGGGTGCTACTATCTAGAAGGTGTTTTGACACTTGGATCATATTTGTGACATTTAAATCAGACTTATACTTAGTTTTTAGCCTATAGATCAATTGTTTTGATCATTTTCTAGATAAGTTCTCATTCACACTATATATTACTATTTTTAGAAAGGTCAAATTTAGTCAATTCTATAAAAAAATTAGTGGTTATATTTATTATATATTTATACCCTAATTTATTGTACTCAATCCTTTGAAAACATAGGATTACATTCATTTGAGTCCTAAAAGGTTATAACATTTGGTCAACCCAACTGGGTTTGAATACTACTCAAACCTTAACCCCAAACAACCTTAGGGTTTACATTCCCAATATTTTAAGACTCTCAACCAAATTTATATTTTGTATAATCATGATAATAATAATAGATGAAGTTAATTAGTTTTTTATTCAAAGTTTTATAGCTTCTCTTGTAGCCTTGCTTCCTTTTTTATAGAATGAATTAAAAGATGACATAGGCACATATGTACATGATGTTTTCAATTAGTTCTAATACATATCATATTTCAAAGCATTTTATCTTTCTCCAATGTGGAATTCCATTAAAAAGTAAACCCTTACACATATAGAGGATTTATTATATAAGATAATAACTATATTTCAAGTTTCAATGTCATATCTTATGTATAAGAAATAATATCCTTCTCCTCCTCATATCCATGAGGGTGATAGATACTTTCCCTCTAACTAGGTCCATAATATCACTCCTACATGAGATGAAGAAACCTATACTAGTATTAATAATGCCCATAATAAACCTATCTACACCTCTCCCCTATAGGGTGTGTGTCTACATGTTCAATTATAAGCAACTAGGGTTCACACTTATGAGACTCTAAAGGATCAAATTATCAATATGAACAAGTTAATATCATAATTACATAATTAAAACCATTTATTAAGTGAAAAGGTCACATTATTGACAAATCACATTACAAGTATGCTATCTTTGTAATATGATAGTGTAAACCATGTATATGTATCTAGACCTAGCAAGGTTATACCTAACACTTTAATATCCAAATCATAAAGTACAACACAATACATATATTATAAACAATTTAAAAAGTTTACAAGGGTCCAATAAGAGTTAAAGTGAGAAACTAAGGGAAATGATTAAAGCTAATTTTATTAACCTACCTCTTATATACCCAGTGAGGAGATCTAGATATTATTATGAATGTCATAGAATGCATGGGCACCACACTAATTCATGTTTAGAATTAAAAAGGAAAATATAATAGATAATGGATATAAATGACTCAAACATTGACACATCATCCAAAAAAATTTAATGGCACATATACAAATTTAAAAAGGGTAAAATTTATAAATAGTACAAAAAAGGTTACCAAAACATAAATAAGAATAATAAAAGATTCACAAAGCATAATTAGAGGAAGAAATACTAGAACAAGCACATGTAAAACTTAAAATATGCAAATTTACCTCTCCAAAATGATGTTTAACTTTCAAATTATTATGGATTTATTAAAAAAAATATTAAATATTTTTATTATCATGATCAAGGTTTGGGCAAGTAGGCCAAGGCATCACTTCTCGTATTCTAGCAGTTGATAATATTGGTTAACAAGGTTTGGGACTTATTAAACATACTAAGGAAGGTAAAACATCCAGATACATAGTAAATGTCATTAAAATAGTAAGAAATTAAGTTACAAAGTCAAAATCATTCTAATCCAATAAAAATTCTCATAAGAGGATTTCTATAAAAACTGCCTCCATAACACCATATGCCTAAAATAAGCATAATTTCAAAGGGAATTATCACAATCAATATTCGAAAGCATAATTTAGAAAGGCCAACTCCACATTATGAGGTAATTCCCTTTAACATTCTAAGTTATTATGATTATTATGATTTCAATGATGAACAATACTTAGATTCATATTATAACACTGTTAAACAATAACATAGCAATCGCATTGCATGAGAGATTAATATTCCTATCTTTTGACATAGGACACATTAATAATGTGTTTCCCATGAGACTTATTGGTTAGTATTGTTCCTACATTCTTGTACATACTTTCCTTGTTTCTTGATCCTTATTTATAGTTTCATTTTCATGTTACTTGTATATAGATTATATCCAAAAAATACAAAAATAATACAATATTTCAAAAACACAAAAATATTCAAATATTTAAGCAAAAAACATAAAATTATAGATTATATACATTGAAATGTTTAAATTTTTTATATTTTCTAGACACTACATATGTTATCTATCTTATTATAGTCAATTTTTTCATACATACATGCTTCACTTATTTTTTTCAAGTTCTTACAGATTACTACATGACTCAAGTCCACTACACCAATCTAGATTTGTTATTATCTACCCACTAGAGGAATACATAGATACATGGGTTTTTCATTAGACACATTCACCCATTTTGAGGCACCCTATAGATAGTTTCAATTACCATGTTACATATTTCTAAACTCTACATCATAGATTTATTATTGTTATATCTTATTATTGATCTTGTTATACCTACTTATATTTTTTTTCAGTTACTACTATTTTAGACTCAGCTTATGTACCTCTTATCTCTTACATGGATTTGTATTAAATGTTCATGCATACTTTCATTTATACATTTCCTAATTTAGAATTGGTTGTGTCTTTATGATTCTTCCATTTGAGGGAATTTAAATATTCTATTTCTTTATGGTTAAATGCCACTTATTTTCATTATATGTATGCTTTGGACATGTGCCCATGTCCTTGTGTGTGCCTTCTTGATTGTGTATGTGGACATTTGAACATGTATTTTTTATGTGGATATAATCCAAATTTATTTATTTTTATATATGTAGACATTTGAATATATCCTTATATGTCTTTCTTTCTCAAATTTAGTGACATGTGCCCATATCCCTTGTATTGTGGCCCCTTAGACTACTTTGCATGCCTGATGTGTGTTGTATGTATGTTTTCTTGTATGCATCATGACTATGACACTTGTATCTTAATTTTTACACACTACACTTTTTGATGACATGAGGGACCTCATGCATATCCCTTTCCTACTTGGGTACTGTGATGGACATCATACCCCATCCCACTAGGTAGTTTCTCAATTATTTCTCATATTTTTTGTTCATATACATTTTTATATCTATCTTGACAACATTGTAAATTCTAAACATAACATACATTGCACATTATAAAATTTTACTCAGATTAACTTACATTCTAATGTTATTTATGCACATTATATTGGTTTATTACATAAATATCATATATACTCTAGTTAACACACATTTTTTTGATATTTTTATTTTGATGATAGTTATTACATAGGTTAAACAATGCCCCTCAAAAGAGGGGGAATTCATAGGGTTTTTTCATAGATATTATGTTATCATAATGAACTCATAGTATAATTTTCAGCACACAAATTCATATTACAAAAATTATACTTAGATAAACATAGTGGGAAATTGTGACATAGAGATTAATTACAGTTACATAGAAATAAAAATAGTCAGACATCTAGAACCAAAATTTGGACATTATCACCACATGGTACTATTGTCCAAGATATGGCACTACTATCTAGTATCCTTAGTTTCAAAAAAATATAGATTGGATAAAAATGTATAGTAGGTATAGTCCAATTTTACATTGGTTTAATTATAAATTTACCAATTTTGCTCAGTTTAGATTAGATTCATACTAATTTACTCATATTGGGGGCATCATGTGCATTATAACCATTCCCATTTTTATTTCATATAGTTAGATACAAATTATTACAACTTAATCCATAATCCATATGTTTAGATATCATATTTTGGGGCATGTATGTGGCACATTATTTCCATATGCTCACCTACACACTATTCTATCAGATGGAATGACAAAATCAATTTCCTTCTCTATAATATATACATCAAATTCCATGTTCTAGGTTACACACTAGATTCATGCCTTACTCCATCTGCAATGGTTGGCATTCTTGAGTGACCTAGAGCCACTTAATATGCTTGAGTGGCTATAACATTGACATCTCTAGTTAGACATTTTTAGTTACATCGATTAGTTTCAATTTTAGATGCATCTAATACAAATGGTGTTGAGGTCAACATCCCCCATTTTTGGAAAATGAGGACCCTTGCTCAAATTTTACAAATTATGCTATAAATTAAGCATTTAATTTGATTAGAGTACATTATTGAACATCATATTTTGATCTAGATTATAGTGACATGATAAGACATAAGATTTATTTGATCTTATCTAATGTTGCTAACATTTGGCCAATGTGTTTCTATCTTGAAGGATCAATGGATTTTCATCAGAATGAACAAATGTTCATGGGTTTATGTTTCAATGTTAATTTGACCCTTAGTTGGTTAACTAATATGGTCTCATTCCAGTCATTATGTTAACATTAGGTCCTTAATTGATTAATTGAATCAAAGTTTAAATAACATTTAAAACCTTAGTCTAAATTACTTTATCCTGAGTTCTTATTAAACTAGGTTCATATTTTTATGAGTCACTTTATTCCATCTTAGTCTTAGTTTAATTTAAAGCCTATGTTTTGATTGAGTTTATTAATTCATTAAAACTTTAGTCTAAAATTTGTGCTAATTCATTATATGTCTCGAGTACTTATTCCTTGATTTCACTATTCATAGGTATGAATTAAATGCATGGATGCCAAGTTTTAAAACATCGCTCGATTGGATCAAAGATCAATGGTATGTGGGTGATCACCTGAAGTCAATAAGTCAAAGTTCCCCAAATAAATACTGATGATGTGTATTATTATATACAATTTTTTATTTTTGACCTACATTAAACATGGGTCAATAAATAAAGATAGATCTATGATGCACATTCAATCATGTAAGTGGAGATCTAGTGGTGAGCACAAGGTTAATATGTTAAAGGATCTAGAGATTGAATGTGATGGTGCCATGTGTCAAAATCATGGTGAATTCGATTAAATATTGATGGAGAATAAAATATAAATGGTTTGTGTTTGTTCATATATCTGGTAGATCAATGATGTACATTTGATCATGTAGATCAAATATCAAAGGTGCACATTTAATCATGTAAATGGAGATTGATGGTGCAAATCAAGTCAATAAGTCCAAGATCCTAGATTTCATGCAATATTTCCACATGGAATAAGAGAATTAATTGAATGTAAATTCATATCATGGTACACAAAAATCATGTGGGGATACCAAGTGTTACAATCTTGAAAGCCTAGATCAAAGAATAATGGTAGTGTTGAAATTCAAGTCTAGGAGACTCCTAAAGAGATAAATGGAGTGAATTTGATCAAATTTACAAGGGGAATAAGATGAAGACATGTGTCTAAATATGTAGACATGGAAAATATGCACACCATTATTCCAAATATCAAAATTCCCCTAGACCACCTTAAGATCCCCTTAGGACCAATTTGAACTTTCAAACCCTAATTAAGCCTAACCTAGTAGTTTTAATCAAAATAACTTATCCAGCCTTTTACCCACTTTGACCCTTCACCCTTGACCATAAATTTTTAGGATGACTATCTATAGTCACCTTGATCATTGATAGGTAGGGTCAACTTACTCAACCTCCAACATGAAAACCACTTACCTTAATTTTCTAAAAATAGCTCATCTTAATCTATTTATGAGCCATTGCATGAGCAAGTTATAATTAAAAGGCCCAGTTAGAATCTTGTTGTAACTCTCTTTCCTTGCCTATAAGAATAAAGGATTAGGAAGGTGATGCCCATCTATAATTATTATCAAGAGCTTGTGCATTCAGAGTTATTTTGTTTTGCATGTCAATCACCATTAATAATCCAACAATCTAGCTATCATGTTAGAGAGCCAACTTATCACCACAAATTTACCAAAGAGCCTTGTACTATTAATCTATCAAAATCACATGAGACTCCACTAATGTGTTAACCAACTCAATCATTCACCTAATCATATTTCTGTAAGATATGTATTTTTTCCAATATTTGATTAATTTTTTTTCCTTTTACACTTAGTCCAACACCAACCCATCTCCCAGAATCAAACTTTGGGATCCCATCAATATAACTATTTACCTACCTAGATCTATACACAATAACCATTAATAGTTTTCTTATTCATAGATTGTATGTCTAACCACTTATGGTCACTCCAACTAATGATGGTCACCTTAACCATTGTCGGTCACATCAACCACTGATGGTCACTATAGTAGGAAATAACAATAAGTTATTTTCACCCTTTTACACCAAAAAAAATCTATATTCTTGTGTCTTTTCTTGTTCATATACTCCTACCTAATTTTTTGAAGTAGACTTAAGCCATTTAGCACTAGTATTGATTTGTTCACCGCAATATTAGTCATTTCTAGTCTATTCTCTTTGGCAAGTAATTTTTGTGTTTAATTTTAGTACCCTTTGATTATTGATGCAAGTACTTTATATTATATTTTGTAAACTTAATTATTTAAAACATGTAGATTGATGTCCACTAAGTAAGCCCTTGCTTCTAAGATCTAACTAGCACTAGGCAATCCACTTAGATATATATCTAACAAACAAATTTGTTTTAGTGTTGTCTTATTTGTAGGTTATCCTCAAAAGCCAAAGAAGAGCTCTTCACAATAATTATATTCAATGTACACACAATAACACCAATTTTTTTACCATACTTGTATTTAGTTTCTTCTTCTTCTCTTTTTGAAATATAAGTTAAAATTCACTTAAACATTTTGGCATGCCTAGTGGGACCTTGAGACTATACTTTGGGTTTCCTTTCTTTACATGTATATTATTTTCTCTCTATCTATGATCATTAACAAAACTAAAATATATTTTGGGTTTAAAATTAAGTGCATCCATTGCTTGATTCTAATTTTATCTCACTTTAAATTAAGGCACAATAATTATATCATAGAATCACTTTTGTTGCACATATTAAACCAAACCACTTTCATCAATTAAACACGAAACAAACATGAGACAAGGATTGATTAGGTTTTAATCAACTTTTAGTAACCTTACCCTTTCTTAATGATCCTACATGGAGTTCATTTCCAAGGGGATAACCAACTCATCACTCTAGTTGAGTATAAATTCTAGAAAGTAGTATATACTAGCTAAGCACCTGACACCATTATCGCTATAGTGTGTGAAGTGAAGGGGTAGGCCCTAATACTAGGCCATGTACTGATTGCCAATAAAAATTCATTTTGAGCACCTAAATAACCTAAAACCAACCATAGATTTCTTTTATATTACCTGATCTACATACCAACTTCTATCACACATTCTCATAACTTAATGCATAAGCCAAAATTGAGATTAAAACTAACAATAGGATTTTAATATACTCTAGTGTGTGTTGTATTTCCTTTATCATTTTATTGATTTCTCTTTGTTTGAGTTTTAATATTATTTGTGTTTTCCTCTCATCCTAATTACATGGTTCTTACTTAACAATAATGAAGAGACTTAGCAAGTCATGACCCATCTATAGATTATCCAATCTCCTCTACCTCTTCATCCATGGAGTGTATCTCAGATGTTGAGAGTTTTCCTCATCATTACAATGCTTCTAGTGTGCCTCAAGTATTTTTACAAGGTAACCCAAACTTTGCTACCTTTTTGGATAATAACCTAGTAGCCTTGCAACATTATCTTAACATAGTAGCTCATCATACACCCATTTTAGTACCACCTACCAACCCACCCTATGGAATGGCATTAGGATTTTTAGGTAACTCTTATGTTTCCACTATCACCACTCAAATTTTAGCTATTCAAGCATCTACCTCAATTAGCAACCCATCAAATGTAACCATGTAGAAACACCCAACTCAATCTTCTAACACCCAAACACCTCCTAGTCCAACTAACAATAATTCCAACATAACTACCACCCAAAATCTACTTATCAATACTCCAATTAATATTATAATACCTATTACCACCATAAATACCATTCCTATGATTACCTCCACTTCAAAGCCTAGTGACACCAATAACTTTTGCCTTGCCAGCTATCACTACCAAGGTTACCACTTATCCCTTACCTATGACTCAACCATCTTTGCACATGCATCAATAAATACCCTCTACCCAACCACTAATGACCATATATTCATATGTGTCTTCAACCTAAACAACTATGACCACTTACCCATACATGAAAACTTCTCAACCTCTAATAAATTATCAATATGTCCCTCAACCCCAACCATAATATGCACCTTAAAACCCTCTAGGTGCACCACCCCAAATGGACCTAATGGAGGTGATTATCAAAAAGATGACAACTCTAGAATAATCCATCTCTAGGGCCCATAATATCCTATCTTATGACTAGATCTATAGCAATCATATCTACTCATGTGTGCTTATCATGCCACAACCTCCTTAATTAGAACTTCCCAAGTTATCTAAGTTTTAGAGTAAGGAGGACCCATAGTATCACCTCAGGGTATTCAAGAATTTATGTTATTTGATTACCTATGATGATGCCCTCCTCTGTTCTTTTCCTATATCTTTACCAAGACTGGCATTAGATTGGTATAGTGCCTTAACCAAGAATTCCATCTTCTCCTTAACCCAAATGGATCAAAATTTCTTGGACCACTTTTCAATAAATATCTCCAATAAAGTTTCAATCACTGACCTCTACTCTATCTGGTAGTTTGATGATGAATCTATTATTGATTTTGTATCCTTTTGGTGGAGCCTAATCAACCAAATCTCCTTTTCCCTACCTCAACTCAAAATCATAGAGATATTTTATCAAGAATGTGCCAAGCATATCTCTTCCACATTACATGTTCAAAGTTTTTGAACTTTTGATGAAGCTTTTACCATGGTATGTAAATTGGATAACATAGCTAGTACCAAAGGAAAGCTAAAATTGAAAAACAAGAACTCTACCTACAAAATGAATATTTTTCCTCTTCCAAACCAAATAATAAAACCAATACTAAGACCAAAATTAAGGGAACTAAAAATGTGGTTTTCCTTAAAGACACTTCCTTGTAATTTACCAACCAACCAAATTCATCTAGTTCTTCAAAGTAAAACATGAGAAACCAAAACTGAAACACCCAGAAGCAATTTACTCCACTTGGAGAATCCTACGCTTCAATCGTAGAGAAGCTATTTAAATCTAATATCATATGAATTCCTCCCATAAAACCACCCAAATAATTTGACTCTTCTCATCCTACATATATTTGGTATAATGATAATGATCTATGTGCCTTCCATCAAGTAATAGGGCATAACTCTAGTAGGTGCAACACCTTCAAGAGAATTATCTAATATCTCATTGATAAGGACAATCTTGTGTTGGATAATCCCAATGTACCTCAAATCCAATCCCTTGACATATTTAGGTATCCTTTTCCTAACCATCCACTTTATAATAATGATAAAAACATGGTTGAATGTTCTCGTGATGCCCATATTGTTAACATGGTTCTTAACACACTCAGTTTTAAAGAGCCTACTAACCAACCTATCTATCCTTCACCCTCTCTACTTATTTAGATAATGGAGTTGCATTCTCTTCATTTATAAATCCAAACTAAGTAAAACCCCCCTTTTCCTCCTCTAATTATCAAGGTAGTAGAGCCATCAACCCTTCCCTTGACCAACATACTAGACCAAACACCCATTTTACATTTCCAATCAACCATCGAGTAACCTACTGCCCCTTAAAAAATCATTCCCAAAGATGAATCACCCATGTCTGCATCTCCCATAGAGAAACCACCCACCAAACCTTACATCCATTGATTGAGGAATAGGATGAGGTTACCATGCTTGTGTCTCAACCTATGGGCATATCTTTTAGGTCCACTATCTAGGGAATAAAACTAACCTATAAACCATAATATAAGTTAGTGCAAAAATTAGAATTTGTCTCCAATCCTGACATGGATCAAGTCACCTTCTTATAGTAATTAGTGATACCTTATATCACCAAGAAGGAACATCCAACCATACTTTTAACATACCAACCCACCACTTTTGCAATCCAAACTCCTACCCTATTAACCAAACCAATAGTAACTTATACTAACCCAACAATCCCTTAGCCATCCAAGGCACCTAAACCCTAAGTGACCAAATGACCTTCTCAAACCAAACTAGCCAAACCAATAAATAACCTTTGCACCTTCCCTATAAAGAGTCTTAATCACCCATCTATGAAGGTGGAGCTTACCTCACTAAAAACAATAACCAAGCACCAATCCAAATCAACCAAGGGAGTAGAAACACCAAAAGGCCAGAGAGCCAAACTCTTACCTCCTTCCACCTTTCCATCTATTTTGGGGCCTCATCCCTCTACTCTAAGTAAGAATCTAGTTATCCTATTTCTATTGGCTACACCATCACACTTTATTTTTTACACACATATTTTCACCAATCCTATGATGACCAAGCTACCTACTCTAAAACCTATTGACTTGAACCTATCAACCCTTGTCTTACCAAAATAACCAACTAAATTCACTACCTTACCCAAACCTTATGTTTCCAAACCCACTCCTAATAGGACTTACACCTTAAAAATAAAGGCCAAAACCCCTAAACCCTCTCCACCTTTAATTGAGTGTTACTCCACCATTTTTCAAAGGTTATTATAAGCTTCTTACTTGACCTTACCCCCTATCAGGCTATTCAACCCTCTTGGTTCAAAGCCTATTTTTTATGATGACTAACAAGTGTTCTCCTATCATAGGATACTGGACCATGACATGAAGAACTTTAAATCTCTTCAAACCATTATCCATTATCTCTATGATGATGATTTATTAAAAAATGAACCTCTCATGGGCCCATTTCTCATCCCACAACCACTAGCCAAAACCTACCTATTCCTCCACTCCCATCTTAGAGTGGTGAAAAACCAAATAACTCTCCTACCTTGATTCCTCCCTCTATCTATACCATTCATGTGGTGACAAGATCATATAATAAGGATAAATGGAAGGCCAAAGTGTCCATTCTATGGATATACCCACCTTCTACCTCCCAACCAAACCTTACCCAAACACCTTCACCTTTACCCAAACCTAAGGTATCTATCTTAGGTGCATCCCAATCCAACCCCTCTAAATCCATCAGGAGAGTGGTACTCAAATAGCTTCACCAAACCCCAATGAAGATGAGCTTATATGAGTTGATCACTACTTTACCTCATCATCACCAACCAATGATTGAGGCATTACAATCAGTAGAGGTCCAACTTGAAGACCCTCCATCTTTGGTAGCCTTTATTAGTGCTCCCCAAATATCCAACCTTATTACCTTCAAGGATTCATAAATACCTTATATCCATCTAGATGACCTTGATCCCCCTCTATTTATAACTATATACATCAGTCAAACTGACATCAAATGGATCATGATTGATGGGGGAGCTAGTATTAATATCATCTCCTCCCATGCCTATAGCCAACTAAAACTTTCAAACAATGTCATGTTTGAAACCTTGACCATCTTATGATCCTTTAATGACATTATGACCACTACCTTGGGAATGATTATCCTCCATATCTATGTCAAGTCTCGCATACTCCCTAAACTCTTATATGTAGTGGAAGGTAAATTCTAATACAATGTTTTATTGGGATGACCTTGGATTTTCTCCATGGGTTACATCCCCTCTACCCTATATCATTACATTAAATTTGAGCATGAAGGATAGGTCATCACCATCCAATCTAACCCAAGTCTCTTCTTGACATGTAATATGGCCTATCAACCCAATAATGTACTCTTACATCCATCTATCATACCCTCCTTAACCAAAGACAAGACCTCCACCATAAAAGAAGAAGTCACTCTTCCTTTTACCAATTAAGAATTGACTATCTCATCCATCCCCTCTGATCATATGCCCACCTTAGACCATTATAATCAACATTCTATCACCTTTCACTAGGGGAATATCACCTTTTATCCCTTGACACCTTCCCTACTCCTCATGAGTACATGAAACTTACTAACCACCTAAGATATGACCCCAATGTCAAAACCACTATTTATTTTGGACCTCCCCATTATCAAACCCATTTAATTTATGTGGGACTAGATTAACCCATTGGTGCTTCTACCACCTATCTTTGACCTCATCCATTTACCACTAGTTTTTCCTACCTAGACAAACCAAGTTTTGTTAAAACATACCTTCAAAAGTGTGCTTGGAAAGGATTTGGTATTGGGAAGTATGACCATGACCCAAAATAATTGATTTCCATTAAAAAAAAGAAGCCTTATGAGAAACATGGCCTTGATTTCATCTTATCCACCAAAAATCAAACCAAACCACCTACCATCACCATTACTAAGTAAGACACCCCTTTGTCACCAACCTCTCCTCTGCTTGCATGTGAGAATGATGACATCATACCACCTAAATTTTTTTCCATTAACATGATCAACCTAATATTCCTAAATTTTTAGGAGGGGGAAATGATAACCATCCCTTTGATCCATCCTAAGATGATAGGGAATGACTCTCCTACTATTAACATTATTCAGTGCTAAGATGATGATTTTATTTTCACCTACCTTGGTGCCCTTGATTCTTCCATCTATAAATCCCTTCATCTCAATACTTTAACCATGTTGAATTAATCCACCATGGATACTAACTTAGGTACTTTGGAGAGCCCCCATAATTTCAATATTGTCTAATTACTAAATGCTAAAAAACTTCAAGATTTTCCCTCTTTCCTCCAAGACCGTATCATAGCATTCACTTGGTATTATAGTGGCATGATTAAAATTGACACCACCATTGCTACCCATAATATATTCACCCATCATGATGCTAAGCTCATCAATTATAAGATTTGATGCATGCACACTTGCATAACCCTTCTCATCAAATAAGATCTTTAGCATCTTCTATCTATCAGTTTCATTTAACCCATTGAATACCCCTAATGGGTCTCAAATGTCATACCTATCAACAAATCCATAGGGATACTATGAATTTGTATGGAATTTCATGACCTCAACCTCACTTTTCCCAAAGATTACTTTACCAAACATCGATTAGTTAATTGATCTTACAGTTGACCATGTGATGTTATCTCTCATGGATAGATTCATAGGATATACTTAGATCCTAGTTTCTCCTAAAGATTAGCACAAGACTTAGCTAATGTATTAAAAAACTTTCTCTCTATGTCATTCATCTCAATGAGACTCAGTATACCCATACTGATAAAGTTTACTTAGCTTTAGTATTCATAGCCACCAAACTTTACCACTACCTCCTTAACCACAAAACCTATGTCATAACTAATATTGAACCACTCAAGTACATGCACTCCAAGCCATACCAAAACTAGCACATGGCCAAATGGATCATGTTTTTAGAAAATTTTAAGCTTGAGTTCCTCTACAAAAATTTAATTAAGGGGCAAGTCATTACTAACCAATTAGCTAAGGTACCGTTAGTATATAAACAACCTCCTCCTATTGAGTTCCTCAATGATTCCATTGTGACCCTCTCTTAGGTAGACTTCACCTATCAATTCACCATGTTATTTTATGGATCAAAGTGTCAACATAGTGGGGGAGTGGGTATCATACTTACCCCCTTTGATGGTGAACCTATTAATTTGTCTTTCAAGCTTGATTTTTAATGTACCAATAATATGGTTGATTATAAATCCCTAGTGATAGGCCTTAAAACTACCTTAGCCCTAGTAGTAAAAATAATCAATATCTTTAATTACTCCAAACTTGTGGTCAATCAAATAAATGGCTCTTACCAATGTAATAATGATGTTTTGCAATAGTAAAATCAACTAGTTGATGAAATTTTAACATCATTTGAATACTACAACATCTAGTCAACCCTATGATCTACCAATAAGTTCACCAACACTATGGCTTCCATCACCTCTCAAATCCTATATACACCCTCTGAATCTAAGCCATATGTCATTATCCATAAAATTACCCAACCTTCCTATGTGAAATTAGATTCTCCCACCATTTTTAATGTAAAGGAGACTGACCCTGACATTTGGTATCAACAAACCTTCAACTAACTCAATCTTGCCATCATTCCTTCTATAATTTTCAAGAATGTTCAAAGATAATTTATACATAGAACCTCACACTAGAACATTATGGGAGTAATTCTTTATAAACATGGCTTTGATGGCATCTTCTTCTCTTACCTACACAGTCACAAAGCCTCTCATTCTATCAGGAAAATGAATGATGGTATTTATGAGGGATACTTTAGTGGCTTTGTTGTAGATAAACATATCCTTCACCTTAGCTATTACTAACCTACCCTTAACCAAGACTACTATGATTATGTGAAAAATTGTGTTAAATGTCAATAACACACCAATTTGTATCATGCACTTAGCCATATTCTTTATGTTTATACCGATGTCTATCCCTTTTCACAATGGGGTCTAGAACTCATTGGTGAAATTACTCTTGATTCCTCATAGTGACACCACTTTATCATCACTATGATTAAATATTTTACCAAGTGGGTAGAGGTTATTCCTCTAATCTTAACCAAAGTAGAAAATAGTGTCAACTTTATCAACCATCATATCATCCGTTGCTTCAGTGCCCCCCATAAGATTATCACTGACAATGGTAAATCCTGTAAGAGCAAGTAAGTCTAATGAATTAAAATTTAAGTTAAGCTTCTCCTCCCCCTATCACCCTAAAGTGAATGGATAGGTCGAGACCTCTAACAAAACTCTTAACAACATGTTAACTAAAATGGTTAATGCATCTAGTCAAGATTGGAATTTGCACATCCCCTTTGCCTTATGGGCATATCACACTAGAATTCAAACCCATATATGTGTTACACCTTTTTCTATTATGTTTGTACAGAAGGAAATCTTGCCTCTTAAAGTCCAAATACCATATCTTCACATATCATTACAATATCTCATTACTGAGGATAATCATTATCAACATCTCTTAGCCCAACTTGAGCTACTTGATGATTGTTGCTTAATATCCTTTACCCATCTTCATGTATATCAAGAGCACATAAACCTTTCCCATAAAAAACACCTTAGAGTGTGAGAGTTCAACATCAGAGATCTCATCCTAAAGGAAAATAAACACTTCACCAATATGGAGAAAAATAAGTAGGGCAAATTTTTTTTCAATTGGCTTGGACTCTATATCATAACCCATAAATATGTATCCGTAGATTACTAGTTATCTTCTCTTGAAGGAAACCTAGAGCCTAAGCCCCTCAATTTTTTGTATTTATGTCCATTCTTTTGTTAAGAAGGATCAAGTTCACCTTTTGTTTTAACTTAAGCTCATCCCTTGCTTTCAACCACATTCATCTCCCTATTTTATGGGTAACTAATTAAAACTAAATCAAGTGATTATCCATCATATTCATAGCCTAATCTAGAATAATAAGTACTTATGACATGATTCTCATGGTACTTTCTATCCCTTCATTGGGACAAATTTCCATAATTGCTATCACCTAAACCTATTTATGCCTAATCAACCTCTTGTGTTTTTATTTTTTACTTCATAAATGTGAACCCTTAATCTTATATAATAATGTCTATGTCAATTAAAATAAAACAAGGAAAAATCCAAATCTAAATCATGGGTCATTCCTAGTAATCCTAGACTATTCCCTTAAAGTACAATAACATACACATACTAAAATTACACAAATATAAAGTAGAGTGCTCCCTTGAAGGACTGCTATCACAAAGCCTTGAATAAAGCACATAAACTTAGATTACTCCCTTGAAGGATAGTTGAGTAAAGAATTTTTTAAAAGCATAACAGTTTCTTGGAAGCTTTTAGCATCGATCATCTTCCCATATATAACAACAAAGCATAAGACCCATTCTCAATATCATAAAAAAATCAAACTAATTTTGAAATTTGTAATTGGATCTCACACATCATAATAAGTGGAAACCACAATTGGATTTCATAATTAAACTTATCTCATTGATCATTCAACACTTTATATCACATAGACTTGTTTATATTGACTCTTTAGACACCTACAAAAGAGACATGTTACGTTCATAAGTAGGTTCCATTTTCATCCATATCCTCTATAAGGGATTTTGAGATTACTTAACCTTATGTGGTTAAGACACATTTTTACCAACTAATGAGCATTAATGCAAAGCGTTTGGATGGATTATGTTCATTAAACCAACCCAACTTCAATTTTGTTATATTCCTTGTCAAAGAAGGAACATTGTGCCCTCTTATTATCCTGTCTTGATTAGTTGATATTTTCATTACAGTGTTTGTCTCTAGATTAAATTCTCTATTATCCCATCTATGATTATTAGTTACTTTAGCTCCTATTCATTACCTTAAGAAAGATAAAAACAACCATACTCATAATAAGCATATCCATGTGTGTCATAAGAAACATCATAATCATAATCACAACCATAACATGCATAATAAAACCATAACATCCATGAGTAATAAAATAATCAACCATTTTCCACCAAATGTCTAAATATAAATAATGAAGCATATACTCATTAGAATGCAACATGTCATAAGCATAACCATAAATAAAATCCAACTCACTACATCAACTTATAAGATGAAATCAAAATGATATATAGTAATATATGAAATGTATGAGCTATGTCATTCCCCTGGGGCACCACTATTTCCTATTACACTACTATTTCATGGTACCTACCCACCTATCATAATTATCTATTCACCTACAAACACTACCCACTACCCAAGAGTTGCCACACTAGCACTGCCTACCAACTTGGCTCTATACTCACCCCACTGGGGCTCTTATGGATATTATATCAAAACTATGGCCTCATAATAGCATAAATCCTTAATTGTAGCCAAGTACCATGTCATAAGGATACTCCCTAGTGGTCTTGTTGGTGCTAAAACTATTACTCTTCCTCTCTACCTCTGAGAGTCCCTCTATTATGTAACCAAGGTGAGTGAGGACTATTCTTGGTCCATGTCACCTATGAGAGTAGCAACCTGACCCTATAAGGTAGCAACCTAAGCCTATAAGGTGGCCACCTACCCTTATAACACTATGACCTAAACCTATGTAATAGATAATGCTACTCTTGCTTGTCCATTAAGGTTAGCCCCCTATGCTTGTACTCTTTGGCCCCCTCTCCCAGCTATGTCCACATCTATAGGCCCTTTACTTTATCATCCCCACCAATATCTACCACTACATATAATGCCTAGTACCATGCCATGCACCCATATATAAATTTGGTGTCATTTATTTGTGACCTAATTAGAAATTCCTTATGGTCTAGTAAAGTTGGCATTGGATGTGGATCTGGTAATAAAATATTTGAGTCTTTGTGCTTGTACCTCAAAAATGTGCCTAGAATACCCTATACCAAGCCAAACTATCTATATACCCTATCAAAAGGGATAAGCTCCACCTCCCTATCCTTCATATTGATTATCCACATATAGATCTATAAGGAGAGTATCTTCCTTATGTAGCTAGGCCACACTAGAAAGTAGACATAAGGTCTCCAAGTGATGTCACTAATCACTAGTGTACCTAGTGCACCCCTAAACTAATAAATGTTATGGGATCCTCTACCCACACTTGACATGAAAAATTCACCCCTCTACTACATAAAGCTAATTAGTAACTCAATCTATGTGTACCCAACCCAAAACAATCCCATTAGCCTCAGTACCTAAATGTGCTCATAGGCCCAATAATGTAGAATGAAGTTGATGCTAATACCATATTTCTTATGGGCCTTGAACCCCCATAGCTCCCTATATATCTATATAAATAAAATAAGTACCCAATTAAATATAGTCCACCCTAGTAGCAGCTCCACCAACACCCCTAATAGAAAATATGGGAATCTCCCACTATTTGAGTCAAGATGAGCAAAGTAGGAGATGACCATCATGAATATCATCATCAATCTCCTCTCACCTAAATACCTCACATACAACACACTATATCTAAAAACACAAACATGAAATTAGAATTTATAGTTATCATTACTATATAGTAACTCAATGTACTCCTCCCACTCCTCATGCTCTATGTGATAGATCAGATCACCCCAAAGTAGTAACCATGTGATCTTATGAACATCTTTCGACAAGATCATCATCTCAAAAATTAATAGTAAGAATCTCTTGATGATTTATATAATCATAGATTCATCTCAAGGCACATGTTAATATTACCTCATCAACCCCAACCCAACCTTCTCCATGTGGGCCCAATCAGTTGGGGTCATTCCCTAGTTGATCTCCATGAAGATACATGACACTCAGTCATGCATCTATATCTACTCCCTTGCCTAAAAAATTTCATTTAGAAACATAGATTAGTTTCCTACACCATTATTACCTACCAACACCTACCCTACCCTACCTTACCCTTTAATGTAGTGACTTATATCTCTACCCATCCTATGCACATACCTTATACCTACCTACCCTACCTTGTAAACCTACAATGCTAGCATATACTTAGAAAGCAAAAATCTAGTTTTCCTTAGCATTTTAAATTTTTTCCAAACCTATCTCTTCCCATAGTTGACTGTTGATGGTCATGGTGACTATTAATGGTTAGGCATCCATTTTATCATAGATGTTGACCATTGATAGTCACTATGGGTGTTCCATGAGAAGAACACCCAAACCATACTATACCCTAAAAACCACCCAAAATTCAATAAAACTTATTTACTTACTACCCTAATTTTATTACCCACCTAATAAATTTACCCATTCACTTACAAATTCACCCAAATTTATAAGAAACCCTACCTAGGCCATAGTAACTCAAAACCCAACCTAGCCTCTAATCAAAATGTAATTTCTAAATTAAACCTAAGCTACCAAATTAAAGACAACCTTACCTCATTTCATAACCACCACCATGGGGATACATAGGCATTTTCATCCTTATTCACATCTATATGCTCCCTACATCTTGACTGGTCCCCTAGATCTTCTCACTCACACTAACTTAGTCAACCTCCACCTCAATAATCACTATCAACACTCTTTTCACTCAAACTATTCAAACACACCAAAGCCCAAAGTTAACATTAGCCAACATAATAATGAGTTAAAAGTAACTCAATTTTCACTTTTGACCCATGGGATTTTAGGGGTTGTACCCTAACCATCAATGGTTATGGTGATTATCGATGGTCTCCCCTAAGCACCCTAATCATCAATGGTTAGGGTCCTCACCTTTTTTTTTCCCCTCTACTAGAGTAGATATTTTAGAAAAACCAAACCATTTTACCCACCCTTGGAGAATACCTTCTCTTCCCATTGTGATAACCTTGTTATCTCACCAATAATCCATTTTAGCCTAACTAGTGTGCATTTTGTGATGACTTTTTCCTGGTCCATTTGACCATAGTGACAACATTTCCATGTTAACCCTTTTGATATTTCACCACCTTACACTTACCTGGCCTACTTGTGTCTTCTTTGGAGCACTTCCTACTTTGGATACCCATGACACTTGACTTATTTGTGTTTTCACTAGGAACACTTCTTACCTTGGATACCCACCAAAACATAGACATAAGTTAAGAGACTTTCCTGTGTACTCAGCCACCATACCTAAATACAATCACATGTCCCATTCGTTACTTGATCTTCTAGTATCAACCCTTATTTTTAAAAACTATGGTAACCTAGTCAATGTGTGATCTTAGCTATTGCACTTTATGTACTTGTTTGTGCTTCAGTGCCCAACCTATCACCTACCTTTATGATTTTCACCTTTATCATCACCTTCTTCCACCTTATTAAACCCAAACCTAATTTTGTTTACCTCATCAACTCTTAGTTTGAGAGGGAACACCTACTCCCATATTCAGGGCAATCAAGCCTTCAACTACCAATATATTTTTTATTTTGTAGCTGGTTGATGCCAAGATACATAATAAAAATGGGAAAACTGTAGACACTAGAAATCCACACATCATGATTCCAAATATTGAAATTCCCCTGGACTATCTTAAGAACCCCTTGGGACTAATCTAATCTTTCAACCCCTAATTGATCATAACCTAGTAAGTTTGACCAAACTAACTTATCTAACCTTTTACCCACTTTGACCCTTCACCCTCAACCACCAATAATCAAGATGACCATTGATGGTCACTTTCATCATTGATAGTCAAGGCCCACCTTCTCAACCTCCAACATGAAAAACACCTACCTTAATTTTATAAAAATAGCTCATTTTAATCCACATGTGAGCCATTACATGAATGATTTATAATTAGAATGCCTAGTTAGAATCTTGTTGTAACTCTCTTGCCTTGCCTATAAGAAGAGAGGAGTAGGAAGGTGAAACCCATCTAAAATTATTATCAAGTGCTTGTGTATATAGAGTTTATTTGTTTTGAAATTTAATCACCATCAACAATCCAATTATCTAACCATCATGTTAGAGATCCAACTTGCCACCATCACTCATTCAAAGTGATAAGTATTATTACTTTGAAAAAATAATGTGAGTGTCCACTAATCAGTCAACCACCTCAAGCATTCACCTGATCAAATTTATTCAAGATAAGTATTTATTTTCTAGTATTTAATTACATTATTTTCCTTTTGCACTCAACCCAATACCAACCCATATCCCATAATCTAAATTTGGGATCCTATCAGTCTAAATATTTACCAACCTAGATCTATACATAATAATCACTGATGATTATCTCAACTATTAAGGGTATATCCAACTACTAATGATCAATCTAACCACTAATGATCACCTTAACTATCAATGGTCACATCAACCATAGATGGTCACTATGGAAATAAATAATAGCAAGTTATTTTCAACCCTTTACCCCTAGCCAAATTTTGTTTCATGTGTCCTTTCCTATTCATAGACTCCTACCTTATTTTTTGAAGTAGACCTAGCCATTTAGCACTAGTATTGATTTTCTCATTTTTATATTAGTCATTTCTAGTTTATTCTCTTTGGCAAGCATTTATTGTGTTTAATTTTAGTACCTTTTGATTATTGATGCAAGTAATTTCTATTCTATTTTTTAAAATTAATTGTTTAAAATGCATGGATTGATAGCCCTTGAGGAAGCCCTTACTTCCAAGATCTAGCTATCACTAGGAAATATACTTATCTATCTATCTAACAAACAAATTTTCTTTAGTGTTGTCTTACTTGTAGGCCATCCTCCAAAGCCAAAGAGGAGCTCTTCACAATCATCTAATTCAATGCATCCAAAATCAACTAGGTTTTCAACCATACCCATATTTAGTTTTTTCTTCTTATCTTTTCAAAATATAAGCTAAAATTCACTAAAATAGAAGTGATAATGGTCATATTTTAAAATTAAATAAATAACATTGCAAGGAGATGCCACATAGTAGACATATTAGATTGAAAGATTTTGTGGACCCAATCATGTGAAGGTATAAATACGAGATTAAAATATGATTTGGGTTACCAAAGTAAATACTTCAAGTTTGTATGGTATAATTAAATCTCAGTTAAACCCATAAAATCCCTTAGACATATGAAAAAGCCTTAGAATTTTTAATAAATTCATTGTTTTGAGCTAGAAGAGAGAGCCTAATAATCAAATTTATTAAAAGAGTCTAACCAAATAGCCAAAAGAGTTGAGTTGTCATTCACAAGTGGAAAATTTAACCAGAATCATAGCAATGGTAACCTATAGACCTAATTAAAATAAACTAGTTGAATTATACTTATCATTAAATGCAGAGGGTAGAGTATTTAAAGATATAGATTTTATGGCTTCTTCATTAAATACAAGGGACAATAACTACTTGATCTTATTATAGACTATATATAACCAAAGAATTTTGACCAAGGAAGAAGAGAAGATGCTTTTATTAAAGAGATTGTATGATGACATCATGACAATTCAATTGACAAGACTCTATTAAGCTGCTACCAAGCTAGAGGTATTGCACTACATCAACATCCTTAGTCCTATTTTTAAACATGCTAAAATTCATAAGGGTATGCTTATACATGAACTTAGTATGAAAAAAATAGCATATATTTCACCCATTTCCTTTTAATCATATTATAAACTACCTAAGCATCAAATAGGCCTTAACTCTATTACTGTATCAACATAGAAACATACCACGATGGAAATCCTAGTGAAATGGTTAGAAGCTAGTGACAAAGTCATTGTAGATCCTAACAAAAAAATCCTTGTGAACCAATTTAGACCAGGAATCAGAATGGTTATGACCATGTTGAAAAAATTATATAAATTTTCACATAATTCACATGTAAAACCCATATGGGTGCTTGTTATATATTTTATTATTAAGAAAGTGGTAATACCTCCTTTAGGTGAAATCATTAGCATTTCCTTAAGCAGATAGATCTCTAGGATTAAAATAAAGAAGAGAACTAAATTATTTATGATGTCATATTTGTTAGATTCCTTATGTTCCATAACTAAAATATACAACCAAAGAGAGTGCTCTCCTAATAGCACCAAAACTATGTCTTAATATTACTCAAAATTTCACATTTACAAATATAGAGATCATATCTAATTCATCTGTGACTATGTATATCCTTATTTTATCCAAGCCATCAATGGTATTCCCATGATGAGGATAATTCCTTTAGTCAATAATTTCATTTATTCAATGGGAGATATGTGGTTATACCCTGATTGTATAGCTATCAAAATAGAGGGAACCTAAAGTACCCCCTTAAACTACAAGTATACATGATAAATAATTTTGTAGAACAAGAAGTAATATACCAATTGTTTGATGGAATAGATGGGATATATAAGACCAAGAGGAAATGACTTATCCATGGTTTTCCCATGACTATTGGTAGAACCATTTTTATATAATGGGACCTAATTAAAGTTATGTCAAAACACAAGATTTATTTCAATTTTCAAATACATACCAATAGATAGTGGGATCCCAATGGTAGGGTAAAGGAGAAATTTAAGAGAAAAGGCATTCTAGTTTTACCTTATGAACATGAAATTAGAGCATTTAACTTTGTGTACACTAAGGAAACCACTTATCATGAAGTTGTTATAAGACTAAAGCAATATAATATAAAGATTGAATCTAGATTTATGAGAGATTAAAAGATAGAAGATAGATGGTAGCTTGGTCCTAGATAATATAATTTGGTAGATGTTGGACATTTTAATATTACCCCAAATAACATAAAAATAGAGCATATGAATAAATAAAGGAGACCAAGTGAATTTTCTTTAAGATCCTCTATCCTTGAGTCTTTTGGAATAATAGAACAAGATTTGCCTCAAAAAGAGGAAATTCAAATGATAGATTTAGATCCATAGGAGTCTATTAAAGATGCATTGAGAATTATCTCCATGACTTATGAATTAGACACATATGTAGAGGAGGAAAAGGTTGGGGAGTCCAAATAATAAAATGGAAAATAAAAGTCATCAAACTTAATGATTGTGGATCCTCCCAATGGGAAGGCTAAAACTATAATTGTCCCAAAGGAAAAGAAAGTAAAAATGGCCAAACTTGATTCCCCTTTGAAGGAAATTAACTTATTCAATGAAGAGAACCCAATATATGGAATGACTATACCTGAATGGTTCATATATGAACCAAGGATGGAGAATCTTCCTACTACTTATCACCCATGGGCTATATTGAAGAGCACAAATATTCCTCTAAAATAGGAATTAAAGCTTTGGATAATATAATTACCAGATGGAAAAGAAAGGAAACATGCTAATCCAAGTTAATCAATAGACTAATTATAATCATAAGTGCCAATTAAGCATATGGGATAGTATTTAGTATGAGTCAGGTATGATCTAGTTAATACAAACCTACAAAGAGTGACTAAAATAGTTATCATGGAAGAAGGTCAGGAAGTTATACATCAAAGGGTTGAGCCTTTGGTTCATTTAACTCATAAAAGGGAACAAATATTAGGGAAATACCCCATGTTTGAAGAATATGTTCTATAGATATCCAAATCCCAGTCAGAAAGGCTATAGGCTACAATTAAAGGATTATAATAAGATAAGAAAACTCTAGAAGAACAATCTATTTTTTTCATCACTAGTAGATATTTTTAATAACTTTTAAATAAGTATCTATGAGACATTTAATTATTTTAAGGTAATAAGGTACAAATTGGACATGGTGAGTAAATAACATGCCTTGGATTTGAACTAAACCAATCATTGGCAAAGTTTAGATAATAAAATAAAGGTACTAATAAATATGCTAATGGAAAATTAGATCCTTGATCTTAAAACAACCATCCTATCACATTTAAACATGGACATGATAATCTTGATGGAGAAAATTAGGGACATAAATAAGTGGTCAAAATGCATTGAAGGAATCTCAAAATACTTCAAATAATTAGAGGGAAGAATTATATAGATACTAGGAGGTTTGATTAAGGATCCATCCATCCCTAATCAAACAAGTCCTAATAACTGATGAAGAATTACAATAGAGAGCTATTGAGTTCATCCAAGAGGTTAAGAGTAGAAGTGAGGGCACCATAGGGGCTGATAAAAAATGTATCTTGAACTTGATCTTGATAGCTAATGAAAATATTGCTAATGCTAAGAGAATCAAAGAAGACATGGATAAAACTAATGAAATCTTCAAAGACTTAATAAGGAAAATAGAGGATTTATTCATAGATATAATCATTAATATTAGGTTGATTAATGAACAATATGATAAATCCATGAATATTTTGGAATAAAAGCAAAAGGTTGCAGCTGTAAGGGCATCTCAAAGTCAATAGGGTTGACTTAGAATATTCTTTTGTATCAAAATCATGTAAATTATTTTAAAATAATATACTATTTTATAAAAGCATGTGTAATATGTAACACACATGGCTTATAAGCTAGTCACATTTGAAAGGTGTCATTGGTATTTGAATGTTTCTAAAAGGACATCTATCTTTGACACTTTGTCTGTTTCCATTTGATAGTGACTAATTGACATACTCCATAGGTTTCTCTTCCAACCTATAAAAGGAGGTATTATCATTGGAAAAAGGGAGGAAGTTTTGAGATCAAAACTATTTTGTAAATCTTGGAGTAAGTTATAAAAGAAAGATAATTATGTGAATATTGTCTCATTTTGTTTGTTTGTTTATTATCATAATTATTTCCTCAATAATTTATTTTGATGTTTAGATTTGAATTCATATTATGAACTATAGATGTGCATGTATTAATTTAGATTTTTTAATTTGAGTTGTACGCTAGGTTGAATAAAAGTTATTAGATTAATTTCAATATCATTACTTTTTTGGAAGATGTGTAAATGCAATTTTCTTGTTTAGGTAAATCTTTAAAGTGAATCTGATCTCTAATTTGCATGTTTTGAAATATCCTTAAATATTTATAAGGTATATTATAGGATCTATACTATTTATAAATTTCATATCATATGATAGTTTTAATATGCATATCTTTGATGAAATTGAAGCTTTGTCAAGGTATCTCAACTAAAGAACAAAAAAATCTCTTTCTGCCCTACCCTGCCTATCTTCTCATTTTTTTTTATCAAATCACTATAGTTTACTTTCTCATTTTTAATATTCATGCTAGATTATAATCTTATCATTGTTCATTAGATTAATATAAAGTTAATTTCATCTTCACAAAAAATTTGGACCATGGTTGCTCCCAAAAACCACTTGCATAATCATTATGTGCAATAATCAAATAGCTTGGCCATTACTCCACCATAGATCTTAATAAGATCACAAACATCAACTCATATAAAAGGTTATATTAATCTTTAAATTATATTTTTTTTATAACTATACTAACCTTATGATACATTTACATGCATCAACAGGTGGGAGAATTGGCTCTAGAAGGAGGGCATTGAGATAAAGATTTATGTTTTAGAAGTATCTTGAGTTGATTTTAGTAAATTTTGTTCAAAGATCAATTTATCCTTTGCATATTTGTGTTTGTCTTAGATTAAATTTGTAAATATCACTTATATTCATGGTTTTAGACCAATATTTAAACTTATTTATCTAAAGATAATTATTATTTGAAGATTTATGTGAAATTATTATAATGGTTACTTAAGCTTAGTGAATGTGATGTGTTTAAGGTTAGTGATAGTAATTTTATGTAAATATCACTCATATTCACAAGTTTGAATGTATTTTTAAACTAATATAGTTAAATATAGTCATTATTTGAAATATTTATATGAATTTGTGTAAAGTTTGCTTGAACTTAGAAATTTAAATGTACAAATCTACTTATTTGGTTTTTACATTATATTTTGAATAGGATTTGGATTTTACAAGATATAAATACCATGAATAATAAATACGTCAAGTTTTGAGACAAGGTTACCTATTATTTCTTGGGAAATTCATAAGAAAACAAGAGCGGATAAAGGTAAATGTAGAGTTTCTAAATCTCAACCTACTTCACCTATTATTGTTGTTGTATTCAATCCTCATCAAGGTATGACTAGGTTAGCTAGACATTATATAAATGTGATTGGTTAGGTACATGACATACCAAGAAATCCAGAGAAATATTTACCTTCATTTAGTCTTATAGGTGTTGTTACTACAAAACAACACATCAAGTCTTTTAAGGCTGCCTTAAGATTATTAAATGTTATTCAAGAACATGTTGTTTGCAGGTTATTTCCTTTTATCTTTAGAGATGCATCATATGATTTGTTTCTTAACATCCCTAAAAATTACATCATGAACTGGAATGATTTCAACAATTATTTCATTGATCAGTTTGAAAATATTATTAATCCCTATGTTCTATATCAACAATTCACTACAGTGAAGAGAGATTTAAATAAAACCATTAGAGTTTTCAATGCTAGATTTCAAAAGATGTTTAGCAAAACTATATCTCCTTATAAGCCTATTAAAACTTTAGATTTAGATATTTATAAAGATGATTTAGATCTAATGATTTTTTATTTTTGAAAATAAATGTTGGGGTCATAGATACATTAGCATTGGTCTATGCTTAAGCTATGAGAATTAGTGATCAAACACAACCCTGAGGTAAATTAATATATGTTATTACGAGTATAAATCCTAATTTTCATGTATTGAATATTATCCCACATGATAATCAAAACATGCCTTCTTTGAATTAAACTCTAATTTTGAATCAATTACCTTTGAGTCATACTCACCCTGGTTAGAACCTAGGATTGGTAAATAACTCTAAAAGTGAATCCCATCCATATAATCAATGACCTATTGTGCCAATAGAAAATAGTACTCAAGTTCATAATTTAGAGGCACCTAAGAATGGTAATGACTCCATATTGAAAATGGTTCAAAAACATATCACTAATTTTATTTAGTTACAAAAATAGGTAGGTAACACTAGCAAAAATTCCAACAAAAACTATTCTTATCAAAATTTAAATAGACCTATGAAAAGGTTTCACAATAACAACAAAAAAATAATAATTGGTCAACTAAAACTAAGAACATACCTAAAATAAACATTTATGATGTAACTTTAACAAATTATTATAGGGTTCATAACATGGAAAAACATGGTGAATTAAATTATATAGAATTTTGTAATGCTTTTGAAGTATTTCAAGATGAATTAGATACATTTGAAGTTGTGCCTAATAAATATAATGCTATAGGGAAATATATATCTTTAGAGACATCTAAATATTTTGACATAACTCTTATGGTGGAAACCTTTGATTTTCCATTTCAAGATGATAATGAACCAAAATATACTATAGAGGATATTCATTATTTTAAATATTATATAAATAAGACTTATCCATTGAGGAATAGAGGAAAAAAACAACCAATGACACATTATACTCCACCAAACAACATTGATACTCCTCCTGGTCCCAAAGCAAATAATAGTCTAGAACCTTCAAAGGGAAGTAACACTAGAAATAATGTTGATTTATCTATTTATTCTACTAGGAGTGGGTACAACATAGTATAAGATATGAATAAAATTAAATCTAATATCAAGTTACATGAATTGACTTAGATAACTAAAAAAAGAGACTTGTTACTAGACTCTTTAACTAAAAAATCTATTAAATCATAGAAACCTATAAATTCAAATGTAGTAATGTGATTTAACCTTTTTGGGAATATTGGTGTATTTATTCCTTTTAGTTAAAAGTTTGAGTAAAGTAAATCAATCAATAATTATGTCATAATTAACCTAATAATTTTTTAATTATGATTGTTGTTTAGACTTTTTTAAAATAACAAGTAAATAGAGATAAATATAACTTAACTTGGAACCTTGTTGATCTAACTAAGATGAAAGCTAATATTGATTATGTAGGACTAGGATGGTATCAAGAACCTAGATCTATATTTCATTTAGTGAAAGCATAGGATCACCAAAAATAGGACACTTTAGGTTCTAGCACAATAGTTCTATTCTTGTTTATATTATCCAAACTATTCATAGAGGTTTAAGTTTTCTAGGTTATGTCCAACACTCCTGTATGACCCTTCTTGTGAAATTTCAAATCTTAAATCTTAATTAATCTCCTTATAGAGATAATTTATCTTTGATCCAAGGTATCCAATAAGATTGAATAGTAGTTTAATAAAATAAGAGGGTTAGTGTGTGTAAGATGCACTAGATGTGCTTCACACCCCATGTGTGGGAAAATTTCCTACATATCAATACTCTAAAGAGGGATCAAGCCATATGTAGTTCTTCCTTTAAAAGTTCTTAATTCAATTGTGATATGAGAATGTAAGGAATACTAAAACTAAATATGCTTGAGGTGGCTAGGGGCTAGTGTAAGGATTTGAATGAGCTTGTAAGTGTATTGGCTAGCTGTATGTAGAGAATAAGGAAAATTGCTTGAATACTCTTACTTTTATTATTGTTTACTTAGTGCTATTTTGCCAACCATTTCCAAATGATATTTTAATGGGATTTTATAAGGACCTATTGGTCATGGGTTTAATGTGCTTGCCTTAGGTTGACAAGGAGATGGATGGTGAACCAAAAGGAAATGAACATTAGGGATATAAATGGACTTGGACGATAGTGCCAAAATTAGATAAGAGTGGCACCAGTGTTATATTCCTAGTGTGGTGATATTGTCTTGAGAATATGGGACCTAGGGGGATGGATCTATCATGTAAAAAGGGGTTTGGCTCAACTAGGATCAATTTTGGGAGGTTATGGATGATTAGAAATCAGTGAAAATAAGCCTAAGAGGGTTAGGAGAGAAACAAATAGGGACCTAAGGGTTGGGTGTCATTATCCATGCTCAAGTTACCAATTTTTACATTTTATATGACTACATTTCCCCCCTTTATTCTAGTGATGTATCAAAGTGAAATACTAGGATAAAGGAAAAATAAAAAGTTTACTTGAACTTACCTATAAGGGTGAAAATAATGAAGCTATGTGATGTTGGGTAAGAGAGAAAGGAAGAGAAAGGAAAAAATACACCTCATCAAGTACACAAATGAATACAAAACCTATTTTTTTACTGAGTGATGTTGAGTGATGCTGAGTAATGTTGGATGATGATATACCAAGAGTAATATCATGAGTGGAGTTGAGTGTTCAATTCCCTAAGAGTGCTCAATAATGTAAAGGGTGGCCCTTTAGCTCCATTATTTCCCACTAAGTGAAGCTAGGTGATCATATATGTGTTAACTAATTTTTATACTATGCATCTAATCCCTTTGAATAGGTGTCTCAAGAATACAAAGGCTAGCTAGTCCTTTGGCTCCATCATTGCCCCATGAAGTGAAGCTATGAACTAATATCAATATGAAATGTATGTCATATGAGATGGATCTTGAATCCCATGAATGTACTATAATTTGCTAATGTTATCATAGATAGCCAAATATATGCTAGAAACTAGGCCACTCTTGGCCACTCTAAAAGATGGAGATTAGGCTTGTATGAAAGCCACTATGAACTGGTGCAGTAGGCTTATATGAAATCCACTCAAGAACTCAAGAACTTAGGAAATGTATAAGTTTGTATTTTATGAAATTCATTCTAAAAGGATGACAACCATCTATAGATGGAATAAGGCATGCAACTACTAAGAATTCTTGGGTAATACTAAACTTGAAAAGAAAAGAAAAAAATGTGCCATGTACATTACCCCCAATCACTAGTGTCTAAATTATGGATTCTAATCTATAATTCATATCAAATTTATTATCTAAAAATAGAAGTGAGATCCATCATACCATGCATGATGCCCCCTATATCTAGGTTCTCTAAGCAAAAGAGTAATAAAAACTACTAACTCTGAACTATTTTAGTTATGCAAAATTATAATTAAACCTACTTGTTCTCCTATTTTTGGAAGGTATAGTATTTCTAATATTTATACAAGAGCATCAAAAGTGGACACTAGTGGCATCAAAACTATTGTCCAAGTTGGGTACTATTATCTAGGGCCAAATCTAGTAATTGTTATAGATTATTATCTATTTACCTGGTCTATTCTAATTGGTTTGTTGTTTGGTTGCTATTTTAGGTGTTTTAAAAATTGATATTTTGACCATTAGGAGCTTTGATATTTGAGATAAAACCCTTGTTTATCATCCCCTTTTTTGAAGGTAATAATGAAGACACTATAATGACTACCCTTAAAATAAAGAGCCCTACAAGTGTGTTATTCTACAAAGATACATGATATAGTAATGATAATTGATTAGATATATCAAGATATAACATGGTTTATATTGAGAGATTGTTATATCCACAAGGGTATGCCTAAATATATATATTAATGTCATGTAATATACTGAACTAGAACTAGAATGAGAAGTGTAGTTAGTTGTTAGTTTCTACTTGGAGGGATGAAGGATGATGTCCATCATGGCATCTAAGACACCAAGATAAATGCATGATGTGAATCATGACATTGAAAATAATGAGAATCAAACAAGAGATAAGCACACAAGGTAAGAAGAAACAATCATACAAGGGTGGCCATGAGGCTAAGCAAACAAGGTACATGGGCACATGTCACTCAAATTGGAAAGAAAACATATAAATCATGTTTAAATGCCACATACATATATAATTGAAACAATAAAAATTGGTTTGGAAGCCAAAATCACATAGAATAGTACAAAAAAAGTATATTAGCAAATATCCTAAGGCACACACATGAATAGAAGCAAATGACATTGGTAAATTTATTAAAGCACATACAAGAGAAAAATAGGAATTGAGAAATGCAAACAATCTAGCTATGTAAAGAAAGAAAGGAAAACATGTAATAACTAGGAATACAATCACATCTAACTAATCAAAGCAAGAGGGAAAGTATGAAAGATAGTAGTACAAGCCTAGGTATATGTTAATAAATACACAAGTGTTATATAATAGTGAGTTTCGATAAATTAATCTATGTAGTCTAGTAAATAATGTATATTATCATGATAACTAGAGTGTGTGGTTTAGGAATGATATAACTTGGATGGTGTAGTCATATAAAATATTCCCCAAGTGTGTATGTATATCGATGTGTGTCTTGATGTAGAATTAGGATGCTCCCTCAATGGGTAGAGTGGATCAATCAAAGAGTTGGATGTCATTGTACACACTCAAAATAGATTAAGTGAAGCATGGTAACGTAGACAAATCAATAAACAATAGCGCAAAACAACAAATGTAAATTTAGAATTGTAGTATAAATGTAAAGAATGGATAATGTATATAATCAAAAAAAAATTTCGTGTTTTTTTGAATTATTTACATATTTTTTTATTTTGAAATGTTGTTTTGTTTTTCAATTTTTGAAAATTTTTGAGCTATGTATAATCAAGCAATAAAAACTATGTATAGGTATTTGAAAAGGAACTATGTACAGTCAATCATAAGAGACAATGTGTACTAAAAATGTGTGATATGACATATTATACATAAAATGTATGTAAATACATAATATTCATTAGATTTTTTATTTTCTTTCATTCGAGTGAAGCTAGATAATACACTTTAAGATTAAGATTTTTGGTGATGATGAACTTGTGCCCACTGGTGGATTCAAGGTTAATATTTCCAATGACATCAAATCCCCATAACAAGAGTATCCATGGAGAGATGATAGGTTGTAATTATTGTGAAGGTGCATGTTATAGGTTACTGTGTTATTGACATTTATCACATAACTTTGCATATTGTAAACATTCTTCTTCCATGGTGGTCCAGTAGTAGCCTTGTCAAAGTAATTTGTGGGACATGGCCTTTTCACAAAAGTGACCACCACACTCACTATTGTGTATCTATGTAAGTTCAATTTTGGCTTCTATTGAAGTTAGGCATCTAAGTAATTGTCCATCGAATGATCATTTGAAAAGGTCCCCACCAATGATTACATAATAGAGTGATTTTTTGTGTAGCTTACATTTGTCATTTCTTGAGAAGGTGTATGGTGTAATATATTTTTTTAGGAAGTTATAGATTTCAAAGAACCATTCTAGAGTGGTTGAACAATGTGTAGTGGCTAAGATAGATAGTGTGATTAGATCCATTCTAGATAGTAATGGTGATTATAATCATTTAATTGTGAAGATAGCTTGATCATCATTGATTTTGATAGGAATCAAAGATGTGGCACTTTCCATTGCATCTCCATGCTGATTTTATTTTCTTGGTATACTTACTTTGGAAAACTAATCAAATTGTGATGATAAACATTGTACCATGTTACAATACGGGATAAGATGTTCTTCCTTTATTTGATAGACATAATTAACTTAGTTGACCATGATTTTGGAATATTTGAAGATTTTAATAGATTTTATTTGGATGGAATGTGTTTCAAATAAACCTAAGATAAGTGCTTCATATTCTATGGTTTTGTTGGTGCAGGAAAAGCTTAATCGGTATGCTATAGGAACCATGTGACTAGAAGGATTGATAAAGACAATGCGTGCCCCTACATCAAATGTGCATTAAGAGCCATTAAATAACATGGTTCAAGTGTTTTAATGAGTATAATAGGCAATAAAATCATCTCTTAATGTGTCACTAAAAGGGTTGGTATCCATGATTTGTGCTACTACAAAATGGTCTACAATGATTTATCCCTTTATTAATCTATAAAGAGCTATCTTTAAGTCAAATTTTGTTAATAAGATAACCCATTTTGTTATGTGATTGAAAAGATGTGGTTTTTCCATGAGGAACTTAAATGGGTCTACTTTTGTGAAAACCTAAGTCTCATTATTGACCATGTAATGTTGAAGTTTTTATGTGGTGAAAACTAAAGCTAAACATTGTTTTTTTTTTGTAGAATAATTTTTCTCATAATAAACCAGTGTGTGATTGATGTAGTAAACTACATACTAGATATTTTGATCATCATGTTGTGCTAGGAGTGCTCCTAATGTGTGATCTATTGCTGATATAGATAGTAAGAAAGGCTTATATGGGATAGGTGGTACTAAAATAGGTAGGTTAAGAAGATATTGCTTGATTGTATCAAAGCTATCTTGATAATCTTGGTCTTAGACAAACTTTATATATTTATTTAATAATTACGTAAATTCTTGAGTTTTATCAACAAGTTAAGATAAAAAATGGTGGACTATGTGGATCTTGCCTTGTAGGGATCGAAACTATTTTAAGTTTGTGGGAGGTGGCATATCGATAATTGTTTTGATTTTCTTAGGGTTAACCTCTATACCACACTGAGAAATAACGAAACCCAATATTTTTCATGATGTAACTTTCAAACACACATATATTTAGGTTGAGATAAACATTATATTACCTAAGTGTTTGAAATATATTTCATAAATCAATAGCGTGATGTTGTCATTGTTTTGATTTAGCTAATATATCATCAACACAATCCTCAATAGTATGGTGAATCAAATCATGAAAGATATATGTCATGGTACATTTATATGTGGCTATGGAATTTTTTAATCTAAAAGGCATGTAAATATAACATAATTTACCCCAAGGTGTTGTAAAAGGTGTTTTATTTTGATCTTCTTTAACGATCTTGATTTGGTTATATCTAGCGAAGCCATCCATGAATGATAGCATTACATACTTGGTTGTGGACTCAATAATCATGTTGATATTAGGCAAGGGGAAATCATCTTTTGTGCATGCTTTATTTAAATATTGAGAATTAGAATAACATCAAATTTTCCCATTAGGTTTTACTCTAGGGACTATGTTGGAAATCCATTTAGGGTGTGTCACTAGTCAAATGAAGATAACATCTAGGAGATGTTGTATCTCATATTTAACTAAGAGAGCCACCTTAGGATGAATTTTTTGAATTTTTTTAAATTTATTTAGCATCTGGGTGTAAGTGGATCCAATGGAATACTATAAATGTATCAATTCTTGACATTTATGAGTAAGACCAAGCAAAGAGTTCTAGGAAATATGTTAAATCTTGATGGATATATGTATCTTCTTGCTTTCATAAGGTAGTGGCTAATAGGATAATGTGGGGATCTTGGTTAGTTCTAAAATTTAAATTAACTATTTTTTTGTTAAGCAATGTGGAATGATCAAGTGCATAGGCATTGGGATGGATAATATCATCTGAATCAATTGGTATGTGTTGGGGATAATATAGGCTTTCCTCAAAGTATGCATGAACATTTACATGATGAGGAAATATAATTTTATAGTAGTAAGATAGGAGGTCCTCATATGCTCTAAAAAATTATAGGAGGGATTCATCATTGGAGAATTCACCTAATGTGAACATGTCTGGTGAGGTTGCATCATCAATGAAATCAAGATAGATAAATGATAATGTTGAAGTATGATTAATGGTGTGGTCTACTAGTATAGTGACTGGACAAAACTTTATATATTTTAAAGTGGTGGAAGAAGGGTTATTATGAAGATGGGTAAGCTGATATCCTAGCCCTTATGTTCCATGTTGTGTAGATGCCTCAACAAGATTGATGATTCCTTGTTCATTCTTTCCCAGACCTTTGCTATGATATCCCATTTTATTAAGACATTTAAGTGCAAAAGGAGAGGTAAACTAGTGAATTATTGTCAGTGGTATTACAAAACTTGGAGTTTTTTTATGTGTTGTATGGTTTAAGGGTATATTATTAATAATGGGTTGTATAGGTAAGTGGAAAATATTGAAGTGTGGAATATAATTCTATGGAGTTTTGGCAACTTGGTAGTATTTAAAAGGTTCATTATCTATTGGGAGTGTGTAGATGTAGCCTTTATGAATAAATTTTAGACATGCATGGAGTGTATAAGGGACTACATATATATCATGAATCCATGTCCAACCAAGTGATAAATTATAGGTGAGGTCATTTGGCATGACTTGGTAAGTAGTTGGCAGTGTCTTAGGCCCTAAGGAAAGATTGAGTGTTATTTAACCCATGACTTTTCATGGGATGTTTTCAAAACCTCTGATGCTCATGTCAAAATGTTTTAGATCTTAAGGTTATATATTAAGATGTTTAAGAAAATAAATGTTGCAAATGTTGAGTCCTAAAATGTTATCAAATAACACTCTTTTTACCCCCACATCATTAATTATCAATTGAATAGATAGAGTTATATATTTTTCAATGATGTGTTACAAGTGTAAATCCTCTTTCTCAAAAGAAATGTGTTATTTAGTCCATTGAATTATGTTGAGGATAGATGCAACATAAGTTGGTTTAACTAAAATGAGAATTTTAGTATTGTAAAGGGCTATATATAACACATCTTTATAAACATCTGATTGTTGAAGAAGCTTGAGAAAAAAAAATTGTCTTAAGGGATGCTAACCTAAGTGATAAATATATATCCATGGGTGTAATCAACCTACCTATCTTCATAAACATGGGTGATAGCATGGACCACATGATTTACTATAGGCATAAAGCTAGTAGTAGGTTTGGGATAACTAGATGTACCAAACTTGAAATGAGGGATAGATATAACTGCTAGTGTTTGCTCATGTCTGGTAGTGATAAGGAGATACTCAAAAGTAACCAATGAGTTATATGTATGTAGGCATAAAGCATGAGTGTGGAGTAAAATGCATGAAATTTGAATAGTGAGTTATACAATAATATGTTTATAAAATACAATCCACAAGAGAGATAGTAAGCAAGGGATATAAAACATGTATGTGTGCATGGATGTATATAAAATTGTGACATGAATCAAAAAAATTCTAACATGTTTAGCATGATAAACTTTAAAATCTTTCTATATGAGAGATAGAAAGTAAGGGATAAGCAAAATGTATTTTTTTATAAATGTATAGAAAATTATGACTTGAATCATAACATTTCTAACATGTATAACATGATAAATTTAAAAATATTTCCATATGCATGATAGAGAGTATGTAAAAAGAATATTGAAATTTTGTGTATTTTTAGCCATGAATTTTGTAATATAATTTCTTATAAAAAAAATAAGCATGAAATGCAAAGAATAAATCTTTGTATTAACATATGGTAAAATTCATCATTCATGTACATGATAGGACCAATGATGGTCTCTTTGTTATTTGCAATAAATGTGAGAAAAATTTGTAACTAAGTGAGATCCATTCTATGCAATATGATTATAGATGTAAAGTAATATCTCACAACTAATAGGACCTAGTTTATGTATCTAGGGTTTGAAAGATGATAATATCAATAAATTACTATGAAATTTTGAAATTGAAATTGGATTTTTGAGTTATATATGTAAGTAAAAAATCAAAAATTTATTGGTAAATTAGTAATTTAATGGGATCTAGTAAATGTAACTAGGCTTTTGAAAAATAAATGTTTTTAAAAATTACTATTGAATCTTAAAATTTGAATGGATTTTTTGATTTAAATATGCTAGAAAAAATTAAGGAAATGATTGGAAAAATATTGGGACCAACTATGGGCAACTAGGGTTTAAAATAAAATTATTTTAAAATTACTACAAAATTTTAAAATTTAATATTAATTTATGATTTTATTATGCAGGTAAAAAATCAAAAAAATATATGAAAAAACTATAGGAAAATTACCCTAGGGTTTTTAGGGTTTTTATACACAAACAAATTAAGTTGGGTTCACCAAATTATTTGATAATTTTGGGAATATTGGTGTATTTATTCCTATTTAGTTAAAATTATGAGTAAAGTAAATCAGTCAATAATTATGCCATAATTAACATACTGGTTTTTTAAATTTTGATTGTTGTTTAGACTTTTTCAAAATAACAAGTAAATAGAGAGAAATATAAATTAGCTTAGAACTATATTGATCCAACTGAGACAAAAGTTGATATTGACTGTGCAACACTAGGATAATATCAAGAACTTAGATCTAGATTTTATTTGATGAAAGGATAGGAATGCCAAAAATAGGACACTTTGGGGTCTAACAATATAGTCCTATTCCTACCACTATTACCCAGACTATTCACAAAGATCTAAGCTTTTTAGGTTCTATTTTCCACCCCTATATGACCCTACCTATGAAATTTCAAAGCTTAACTCTCAATGAATCTCCTTATAGAGCTAATTTATTTTTTATCATAAGTCTCTAATAAGCTTGAATAGGACTGAGAAAAGAGGGGGGTTATTATGTGTAAGATGCATTGGACATGATTCAGACCCTATATGTGGGCACACTACCTACATACCAATACTCTGAAGAGGTATCAAGCCATATGTATTCCTCCCTTTGAAAGTGCTTAGTGCAATTGTGATATGAGAATTCAAGAAATGCTAAAACTAGATATGCTTTAGGTGGTTAGGGGTTGGTGTAAGGATTTTAATGAGCTTGTAAGTGTATTGGTTGGTTGTATGCAAAGAATAGGGAAGATTGATTGAATAGTATTTCCTGTATTCTTGCTTGCTTAGTGATATTTTTCCAACCCTTTCCAAATGATCTTTGAATGGGATTTTATAGGGATCTATTGGTCATGAATTAAATGTACTCACATTAGGATGACAAGGAAAAGGATGGGGAACTAGAAGGAAATGACTATTAGGGTCAAAAATAGACTTAGACTATAGTTCCAAAAGTGGACAAGAGTGACACTGGCAATATATTCCCAGTGTGGTGCTATTGTCCTAAGGAGATAGGACTTAGGGGGATGGATCTATCATGTAAAGAGGTGTTTGGTTCAACTAGGATCAAGTTTGGGAGGCTAAAGATGATTGATAATTAGTGAAAATAATCCTAAGAGGGTTAGGAGAGTAAGAAAGAGGGACCTAAGGGTTGGGTGTTATTATCCATGCTCAAGTTACCAACTTTTGCATTTTATATGACTACATAATGTATAAGAATAAAGCAGAGGTGGAACCTTTTTTACTGACAATTAAATTTTTTGGTAAAAACATGCATAATTATCTATTATATTTAGGTGCCTTTATAAATATCATGCCAAAAAATATTTATGAAAATATTGGTTTAACTCTATTAAGTTTTATAGAGTAGTGACTCAATTAGACAAATCTAGATTTAAAGTGATTAGTGAATTGTTAAATGTGTATATACAGCTTGTTTCAAAACCAAGAGTGTAGGAATTTATTGATATTCAAGTTATGGACATTATATATGCTTGTGGGATGTTTCTTAGTAGATATTGGACCAAATATTTAAATGAATACATGTAAACTAATTGATCTTGCATGTGGCTACCATGGAGGGGAGTTCATAATAAAATTTGGATTGAAAGGGAACCAAAGATGAAACATATGATCACTAAATATAATGCATCCAATAAAAGGGTCAATGTAATTAATTCTGATTTAGGGGTTTACACCCTTAAAAATCCTTAATTATTTAATTCTAAGGAATTTCATGGTATGCTTAGACTTTAGAAATTATATGTTGATGGTGTTAGATGCAAATTTGGGTCTAGAGTAGGAGTAGGTTTAATCAATCCCATTTGGAAAGAATGTAATGCTTCTTACAAACTTCAATTTCATTTCACCAATAATTTGGAAGATTATGATGCATTGATCTTAGGAATACAATTTTCTATTAAACATAAGGTTAAATAACTACTAGTATATGGTGATTATGAATCAACAGTCAATCAGGTTAGAAGTAAGTATCAATTCAAATTTTCTTATCTGAAGAAACACATGTTTAGAGTATGGGACTTGATTGAGTATTTTGATGATTTCAACATTATGTCAATCCATAGAGAAGGAAATTAGTCTACTGATGAACTGGATTTAGTTGAAGCTAACCTAATGCCAAATTAAGGTTTCAAATTGGGAACACTTAGCATTGAATTGGTCGCATGTCCCTCTGTACCTAACAATATTGATCATCTGTAACTATTTAGTGTTGACCAGTAGATCATTGAATTCATGAAAAACTCATGAGTTTTTGAGTCTCATATTATTGATGATGTCAATGAGAATTCTCTTAATGATGATATAATTGATGACAAGATAATACAATTGAATGAAAACAAAATTCCCAAAGGCATGATCACCTTGGAAAGACTATTTGAAAAAGATAAACTAAATGAAACTTCTAAAGTTCCCAAAGTAAATGGGAAGGATTATAATGTAATTGACCTAGGAACTTAAGGTCAACCTTAACTAGTAAACCTTAGTACAACATGCATAAATTCAAACTCTAGAAATGCTTGAGACCTACTAACTAGGTACAAGGATGGTATTCCATGGTCTTATGAAGACTTGAAGATCATTGATCCCTGATTTATCACCTATACTATTCCCTTGAAATAAGCCTATAAACCATTCATACAAAATTGAATGCTGATTAATCCTATTTTGGAACCATTGATATATAAATAGGTCAAGAAGTTATTAGATGAAAATATAGTTTTTCCAATTAGACATTCTACTTGGGTAGTTAATCTAGTATCAGTTAGAAATAAAAATAAAGATATTATATTATGCATATATTTTAGGAACTTGAACAAATATTCTAAAAATAATAATTATCCTTTGCCATCCCTCCACTAGGTAATTCAAATAGTTAGTGGTTCTACCATGATGTCTTTCCTAGATGGTCTTTTAGGCTACAATCAGGTACTTGTTAACAAGGAAGATATAATGAAGACTTCATTCACAACAAAATGGGGCACTTTTTCTTACAAGAGGATGAATTTTTGAAATCAGAAATATAGGAGTTACCATTCAGAGAGCTATGGACCATGCCTTTCAAGGTCTCATAGGTAAATATATCATTATATACAAGGATTATTTAACTATGTTTTTCAATAACAGGGAAGATCACATAATGTATTTACAACAAGGATTTGAATGTTGTTGAAGGTATGAAATTTCCCTTAACCCTAATAACAACATATTTTATGTAACTAAAGGGAAATTGATAGAACATGTAATAACTAGAGATGACATTTCTTAGATATAGATAGAGTCAATGCTCTATTTAAAATAGGACCCCTATATAGTAGAAAATAATTAAAGTATTTCTTTAGGAAGATTGATGTTGTAAGGAAAATCATTTATATTTTTTAGAGATTGTGAAACCACTCAATTACATGTTAAATAAGGATACAAATTTTGAATGGAATGAATAAATGAAGAAAGATTTCAAGGATATCAAGGAAGCAATATGATAGGCACTATGTTGATAAGTCTTTATTTTTTTAATTATAAACATACTATAGTAACTATATTAACTCAAAAAATTTATATATGTGATCATCCAATTACATTTATGAGTACTAACTTCAAAAATTCTGAGTTAAATTATTCACTAATTAATAAACAAGCATTTACTTTAGCTAATGCAGTCAAAAAGTTTAGACACTATATTCTTAGGAATAAAGTGCATGTTATATTTCCAGACCTTGATACCAATCTCATGATTATTCAATGTAAATTAGGAGAAATAAGAGGTAAGAGGATGTCCATAATCTATGAATATGATCTTGAAATGAAAACCACTAAATTGGTGAGGCATTAGGGATTAATTCAATTGATTGCTAACACTAATCCTAGATTGAGCATCATGTAGGTTGACCAACAATATTTTCAACCAAATGATTAGTATGATGCAATCATTCATTTATTGATCAATGGTTCTTGTCCAAAAATATTGAGCAAATAACATAAAAGATATTTGAGGCTCAAATTAGCTCACTTCTTGATCAAGGATGTGATACTTTATAGGAAGAACTAAGGAGTGTATTTGAGATGTATTTCAAAAGAATAATTAGAAAAAATATTAAGTAACTTTCATGAGAAACTTGGGAGTGGACACCCCTCAATAAAAAAACAACTTAAAAAATCATAAGGTTAGGATATTATTGGCCAACCATTTTCAAGAATTCTCATAAGCCTGTCAAGGAATCCGATCAATGCCAAATATTAAATACAAAGGAACCTAAAGTAATTATGCCCTTGAGACCAATTTTAATTAAAAAACCATTTTATTAATAGGGTTTTTACTTTTTAGGGTTTATCAAACCTAATTATTTATCTAGGCACAAGTATGTTCTTACTACCATAAAATATTTTACAAGATGGATAGATTTAGTAATAACAAAATAGTGTAAGACTGAAGATGTTATCAAGTTATTAGAATAGAACATGTGCACTAGGCTTGGGATGCCAATATCATTGGTCTGTGAAAATAGATCAATGTTTACTTAAATAGAGATGACTGAGTGGGACTATGAAAATAAAATAGCTCTTAATTTTTCATCTAATCATTACCCTCAAGATAATTGAGTTTTAGAGTCTACAAATAAATAATATGATGAAAGCTATCAAAAAGTCTACAAATCAACAACCAAGAACATGGCATAAATAATTAAAGTATGCTCTATGGGTAGATATAACTAGAGTGAAACAATATCTAAAAGTATCACCATTTCTCTTGGTGTATGGACAAGAATAAATCTTTCCAATTATTCTCAAATTGCTAATTTACAAGTTTATACAAGAGTATATGGAAGGAGATCAAGAATATGAAAATTCTAAGTTGCCTGATATCATCCAAATGGAGGATGCTAGAGAAGAAGCATTTGATAATTTTAGTAGAAATAAAACCAATTTCAAAAAATGGTTTGACAAATGTTCAAAGATTAAAGTGTTCAAATATGGAGACCTAGTTATCTTATGGGACAAAGCATCTGAGCCAAAATGGAAACATGGTAAATTCACTCCTTTGTGGATTGGCCCTTATCAAATTACTAATACATTAGGAGAAAACACCTTTAAGCTCAAACACTTATAGGGAGTAGAGTTTACTTTTCCAACTAATGGGTAGTATCTCAATCATTATTTATCTATTGTTCGACCTCAAGTCTTTATGGATTAATGTATAATATTAGCCAGAGTTAATGCAGGGAGGATTAGATTAATTTATTTCCTATACCTTGTTTTTAAATAGTGTTTGTGAATTTTTATGTGCTTTTTGTGTGTTTTAACACACTCCAATGGAACTAGGATGAGAGTACTCTCTCATCCATATGCCCATGGGGTGACATTGTTTGTAAAGTGAGTGACATTGTTTGTAAATGGGTACCTTTTCTTTTAAATGGTGGCATTTCCTTATAAATTGAAGTTACTTTGTTAATGGATCTTCACCAAATTAAAACATTAAGTTATTAAAAAAAAATAGAATATTTTTACCTTAAAAATATTTATGAACTTGCCCAACATGGAAAATAAATAAGAGATAGTTTGTTTGGTAAATGTTTGAGGATGTTAAAAATACCATAGCATTTTATTGTTCCTTATTTGATGTTTAATATGGCCATAGAGTATTGGACTGTTAATCTAATTTTTATTAAATTAGCTTTGTAAATATTTTTTTTATCACATTCTTTTATAATATAGTTATAGATAATTACTCAGATTATTTGAATGAAGTTGTCAACATATAAACTAAAGTTGAGTATATTATGGTGTGAAATTGTTAGTTGAATTCATAGTTATAGGTAAATAATCTACAATTAAATCTATTTGAAATATATGGTAAATATCTAAGTTATAAGAATAAGTATTTATAGTAATGTGTGTGTGTGTGTGTGTGTAATTCTTGAATCCCAAATGTATATAGTTTCATGTTTTGGAACATAATGTTTATATAGATGGTTTGGTTTATAAAATGTGTGAATATCTATAGTATAAAACTCAGACACATACAATGTAGTATTTGGAAAATAAAAGATTAAGGAAGAAATATTAGTAAATTTTTGAGTAATTTTTAGAAGTATTATTACATTATATACCTTATATTAATTATTGTGTTTAGTAGATATGAAGTTTTGAGGTCATTTTGATAGATTCTTTCATAAACAAATCTCAGTCTATTAAGACTTAAGCTATATTCAAAAAAATCATCTTAAGTTGGAAGGAAATACTATTAGTTTATGTTATCTGAGATTGTGATACCATAAATTAATTTAGAGGTCATAATATTAAGGTATTAATAATCTTACTTTTCGATGGGAGGTCATTTATATGTTTGAACCAAACAATTTTTTATTTATAAATCAATTAGAGTTATGTATAAGTTAAAATAAAAACTGAGCTTGAATTATATTGTTAGGTATTACGTACAAGTATGAATTGATTTAGGATTCACATTTAAACCTTTGAGTGTGAGGATTTTGTATAATTATATTATTCAACTTTGTAAAGTAAATAATAATTTGTTTCTACCTAAAGGCTTATATTTTATGAGGATGTATTTTAAATAACAACCTATCACTTTGTTGTTTTGACTGCTTGTATGTTCACCATGTGAAACTAAGGATTTTGGATTTTATATTATGACTATTATTCTCATTAAAAGATTATGGGTGATAGGTAAAGATCCAATTTGAGTCACTTATCATCAATTAATGTGAAGGGTAGTAATTTAATTCATTCTAGCAAAGAGTATTACTTTGATTATGGACTATGATATTTTCATTTGAAATCTAAAACTTATAATGAAAATATTTGGCCAAAGTAATGTTATAGTTATATATATTTTTTGTCCACTTTAATTTATAGTTAACATGCATGTGTGACATCATATGAGATAGATGATGTATTTCATGGATAGTATGATTATTGCATGTAATAGTGATTGTACTACAAACTATTTTGTATGAGTTGATGTTTACATCAGCATTATCTTACCCTTCATAAAGGGAAGTTCCACTCCGAACATAGATATGTGTGAGGGATCGTTTGTATATGGTTGGAGGTAAAGTACCTAGATGATGATCACTATCACTCTATAGTTGAATTCAAATCTTTTATGAGATATACTTGTGCCTATTATTTTGATTTGATGAGTTATTTCATGGAAGCTTTATTTTACTATTGTATTATCATACTTGGAAATTATTTTATTAAACTAATAAACTTAGTAATGGATGTAGCATAAATAAATAATCATTATTTATTGAATTATATTACAACAGTGGCTACATTTATTTCTTATAGACATATTCATGTACATTTTTATCTTTTGAAGCTAAAATAATGTATTGTTGTAACTTTAAAATACATACATCTTTGATTGTATAATATTTTTTCTTATACATCATTTATTCCATTTATGGCTAAATCAATCAATGTTTATATGCTTACACTAGTGATATACTTGAATGATATGATTGTTGTACATACATTAATATTATAATTTTGGTACACAAATAATATTTAATGGAATTACTTAATATTTATTAGTAAAAAATAGTTATTATTGTTAGAGGTTGAAATAAATAAAAATTATGTAGTCTTCGTAGTATAACATATAGCAGTTTTAGCAATATGTATTTGTATGTATGTACGTATCTAAATTATGTTTTTTTGTTACCATTTTTTTAATGAATTTTAAAATTATAATTGATAGGTATTTGATGAAAAAAAATTTAAAAAAAAATAAGACTCCAAAAATATTATACAATAAAAAAAAGTTTTCATATCACCAACTATATATAAAAGATAAATATATTAAAAAAATGGTATCCTATATCTAATATGAAAGTCCAACTTCCACACCAAGAGATTAAAAAATTTAAAGCATAACTATTTCATATATACCTATTCTATGATGGAATTCTACATAGGGCCAACTTCTTCATCTTTAAAGTCAGAAATAAAATACATGAGGGGAACGTAAAGACAAAGGAAAAAATTAAGGAGCTTTTGTATTATTCAAGATGTTGAATTATCAAGAAGATATCCTTCAATCCAACTATGGTTCATTTATGGTTATGCTTATTTATGGTATTATATACAAGCACATTATGTTTATCCTAGTAAGACATGCCTATAAAACTAATCATGGTGGTAAAGCCATATCATGAATTGCTTCAAAATAACTACATCTATCATTAGTAGTACTATGATACATCATTATATCTTGAACTAGTTCATGACATGAGACAATTTATTGTTCATTTAATTCCCTCACAAATTTAACATGGTCCAAAAATATCATTATATATGAATGAATAAAATGTGGTGAATAACTTAGACATCAAAGTTTTTATATTAGACACAACCTCACCTCTCTTGATTCTTCTATCTCTTGAATTTTTTTAAACCATACACAAAAGCATATTGTAAATACTATCATGAATGTCTAATAGAAAAGGTGTAGCATGATTTTTAATTACCCTTTTTCCATAATCCTTCTAAAATTATAGATAACCCACAAAAATAAATGTAAAATATAAGACTAGCACACAATTAAGGTTCCCTCAATATATTTCCATTCTATATTTATTATTTTAAGATCAAAATATAGAAAAGAAACACATAGATAATTTAAATTTATATAAAGGCTAATAAATATATATAAAATAACACACATCATTCTAGATCATCAATTTCACCACATGATAGATGACTAATTAATATTCATGAGAATAGAGGAAACACATTGATATGACTTAAATAAAAATATTGCACACTCTTACCATTAACCAATAATTGACACCCAAAAAAATTAATATTCATTAGAATATCCCATATGAATTCATGGTAAAATATTGCACAAAATGAAATTTCAAACTTATATTAATGCAAATACATCGATAAAAAGGAGCGCTATCGTGCTACCTTAAAATAATAATAGAAATGAAACTCCCTTATTTACCTTTGTATGTCTGCCACATATAACTCCTTAATATTTGTCAATGATATTAAACAAGTCCAATAATCTCATTTGTGACCCCTTCTTCCACACTTCAATCAATATTTCTAATGCCTATATATTACAATAATCACCTCACCCTATATATACTTATGCCTATATCATATCATAATTAAATTAATTCATATAAAGCATAGAGAATTGGGAATTTAGGGTATTGTAATGAAATTAAGGAAGAATAAAGGGGTCATTTGAAGGTGCTTTTTAAAATATTTTTTCTCATCTTTAATAATTATTTTTTAATATTAATAAGAAAATAATTTTATCAAAATTAGTTTTTGATATTAATATAATCCATCAATTTAATACATGTATTATAGATTCTATTTTAATCTTATTACCTTTACTTTTTGTGTTTTAAAAGGTGGAATTTTCAAATTTATTAACAATCCATTCACCTCATCTACTAATTCTTTTAGTCCACATGAAAAAATCTCTTTCATTACATTTATCAGTATTTGAAAGTTAGATTATTCCATCTTTGGATTAATTATTATGAATTAATTTAATCATATTCAAATATTATAATTTATTATTTATATTCATTCCAATATCAATTGAAAAAATTAATACTAACTGACCACTTTAATCTCTAAACACATAACCACCCCTACACTATCTAGATTTACTTTTGGTATACCATAATAAATAATGTTAATATAACTACGAGAGTAATACTAACACATGAAACTAATTTTGATCATCAAATTCCCAACCCATTATCAAAGAGATGAAGCTTAAAGGGCCAAGGGAAGAGAGACCAACCCTTACAACATCTTTGTCCTCCCTTATCAATCTTTTATTTTATTTTAATTGCAATTTTATTAATTTTAAAATGGTAGCCTCAATTATTCCTTATACATTGGAGGTTGGATGAGTATTTTATTTAAAAACTTTTATTATATTCAATCTATTTATTCTAAATGATTATTTTTGGTAAGATATTTTGAATCAATTTTTGATATGAGTATTTGATTTTCAGATTCCATTACTTTAATAGTTATTAACTATCTTAGGGATCCATATCATGTGTATCTTACGGGACTCATATTTTAACTCCTATTTTTCCTTTACCGTGCTTGAGATATTTTAGGCAAAGGGAAAAAGAATGAAAATGTGATTATAAATTTCTTATTATCGATGTATGAAACAAATAAAGAGTCCATAAAAGCCTCTCTCAATTACTTTTCCATAGCTCAGATATTTTTCCTAAATTGTTATCTAAATAGATATATTATATTTTTGAAATCCTTTATGTATTCATATTTTTTTAATAGGGAAAAAAATAACTTATAATGATATTTTTTGAGAAAATCATTATACACTTCTTTTAAATAAACTTTTCTCATTTTAACTCCATCCCAATCATGTTTTTTTCTCCATTATGAGAAGATAATGGATATATTGTGATGATGTGACTCAAAAAAATTCCTTTTTCATATTTTTCCATTGATGGCCAATTCATAACCCTCCATTATTAATTGCACTTATTTTATTGAATGTAATCAAATAATCTAAGGTCCTCAATGATTATGTTTAATTCCATAAATTTATCCATGTATTCATCATAGCATGGGGGATATTTTTGAGATATGTATGCTTCAAATATTCCATTTGGATACCATCATTAATTTTACATCTTATTTTATTCATCATTATATCTTTTTATCTTTTCATAAAAATATAAATTTTTGATCTTCTACGAATTTATTCTTATGCCTTTGTATCTTTTCATAAAAATATAAATTTTTGGTCTTCTAAGAATTTATTCTTATGCAAAAAATTTAATCTTATCTAAGATATCAAAATATTTTCCTTGTATCCATAGCCTATCTCCTTCATCATATATGCATCAAATGGTCTTAGATCGTAAGATTTGGTTCATATCATTATACTCTCAAAATCCAAAACATCACAAATTTTTTTTGTAAACATATATTCTTTCATGCCACTATATATTTTTTTTCTATATTTTATGAGCTATTATGCAAAATATTTTTCTATAAACGTATTATTTCCTATCAATTTTACTTGGGATTTTTAATAGAGAGATTATTTATATTCTCATATCCTCTAAGGGTATTTGATCAACTATGATATTACTACCAAAGTTATCCATTTCCATTCCCTTTTAGATAATGTTTCTTAAATTTTCTCTAATATTGATTTCCATACAACATGTCTTACCTTTACATTGACTAGAGGCATGCCTAAATGAGTAATTAGAAATTCCTCAATGCAAAAACAAAGTGTTCTTTTGGATATTCCTTTGTTTATCCTCTTTCACATTTATTAGCTATAAATTTTATATTTTTTCATTAATCTTGATTCCTTTTGTTGATTCATATTTATTGAGGTATGTCTAAACACTCAAGTCTTCTCAATCATAAAGGTTCCCATTAGAATTTTATAATCTAAAACATTATATATACGATTATGGATTTATTATAAAAGATAATTTAAATCATTTAATTTATCTTTTATAACCATTTTATTTTTCATTTGTCTAATAAATTCAACTAAAATAATAAAGAGGAAAGATGAAATAGGATCCTTTTAACTAATACCCATAGAAGAAATAAAACACCCATTTGGAACTTCACCAATGAGTACTTAATAATTAAGAATATACAATTTGTTTTTTTATTATTTTATTCCATTCCTCAAAGAACCCAAATGTTTCTAAGCACTTTCAATAGGAATTCCCAATTTAACATATCATAAGCCTTATTAATATTGATTTTTATGATCATAATTTATTTTTTCATATGGATAAAATAATCTATAGCATCATGGGTTGTGATAGTATACAAAATTAATTTTCCAATCACAAACCCGCACTACTCCTTTAAAATTAATATTTTCAATCACTTTTTAAATTTGAGAGTTGATACATTTATCATAATTCAAACAAAATGTTTTAAATAATTATATTGGTTACAAGGAATCAAATAATTTTTATCATCCTTTTTTGGGATTAGTGATTTTTATTACAGGCTTGAAACTTTCACTTCAATGTGATGGATAACATTGCACCTAGTAATAAGTAATGGGATATGTAGTGTGTTAATGAAAACTATAATATTAGTAAATTGGAACACATTTAGATGCATATTTATTTACAAAATAGTGAAAATTATATTCAATACAAAGAATAGGGAGAAGTATAGATGTGTGCCATATTTATGAAGGTTTGGAATGTAGGCTCTGGTGATTATAAAAATGAAATACTTGATATTGATTTTATAAGTACTACACATTAGTTATAAATGAATGTAATATGCTTGATACTTATGCCATATTAAAATATACTATCTAGATGCATCTTTGATTCATTAAGGGCTAAGTAGCTACAATATATATGCATCATTATAAAAAGAAAATTATATAAAGAAATGGTTAAAAAAATCTTATACCCAAATGATAATTCACATTCCTAAAAGTGTGATTATTGGAATTATAGTGGTTTGATATGTCAACAGGCTCTCTAAAATGACATAAACCTAAAAAGTGTCATCTAACATGCTACACTGTAGAATAAAGTTACCATACATCATATGAGTGTTGATGTATTTTCACTATACTAAAGACATGTGAGGTATGTTACATAGAATTTTTATAATTTGCATGGGTATCATAAGGATATGAAGGTGGTGTAAAGTGTTTTGATATGAGTACATGTTGTGGATTTCATAATATGTTACAAAACTATAAAATTTTGCGTGGTAGTTTGTAGGGAAATGCACCAATGCATGAAGGTATTTCTAGAGTATTTACATGGAGGAAGACACCATAAATTTGAGGAGTTCCAAGTCCTAAGAAAGAGTGTGAAAAATTTCACATAATTACATGTCTATATATGAATCATTATTTTTTTCTTAAGGAGCAATGATCCCCATTGTGTCTTAGTTTAGTTTTGGAAACTAGACTTGAAGTTTATGAAGGTTGTAACACTTAAATTGATCAACATATTTTTATACCTTGACCACTCTAAAAAACTAATGTAAGATTTGGAAGGTGTACATTTTTTCACTTAAATGACATTATGATTTTTCATGATATGAAAGTGTTCAAGATCTAAGTCTAAATGATGTTGATTTTTAATTATCTCAAGTAGAGGTAGGAAGTATGGATTGATAAGTTATATATTAAATATAATATGTAAAACCAATTATTATCATATGTTAACAAAAAATTGATGTTGTAAATTTGTTATAAAAGTCCCATGATTTTCACTCCACATGATTTACATTCATCTATAATGTGGAATGGGGAGACCACCTTCCTAAAGGAATAGGCTCATAGCGCTAGGCCACCTAGGTTGGGGATTTGTGGACAATGCCCCTAATTTTTAGGGGATATTAATGGGTGTTTTTTTGGGTGGTATTATCCCTTATTTTTTTACCCATTATATTGCAATACTACCTGGATGGTTTCCTATTTTTATGCATACAAGTACTCACACATTCATTAGGAAAAAATAAAATTTGGAAGTGTGTTATTATATGGGAAAAAATTGAGTTAATTCAATAATGGAAAATGTTTTAATGTTGGGTTTATTACTATAAAAGTTTTCCCATGTTAAAATCACGTGTATTTTTTGTTTGTGCCATTTTACATTTATTTTATAGCATTATATTCTCTGATAACTTGTGCAATAATGTTTTTGAAAAAATATGTGTAATAGAGCTTTTGAGAAAAAATAAAATCTATTTTTAGTGTTTAATGTTTTTTTTAAATTTAATAATGAAATGATGAGAACAAATAAACTATTGAAAAATAATTTATATCTACATAATATACATATATAGATGTAAAATTTAGTAATTTACATAATTGAAAATGAGATAAATATATTAAAATAATAAATAGATATGCAAACCTAGTTCAAAATGATTTATTGTTAATTGTAAAACTAACTATTAATGTAAAAAGGATGAAAAAACCTATAAATTATGTCATAGTTAGAATTTAAAAATTCAAAATATTATAGGATAAGACTATACTATGACATTATCTATCAATTTCATCCATATCTTGATTGATTGGTTGACTAGTTTTCTTATTTGTGTGTGTGTCCATATCTATGAGGGTTTACTATTTAATAGTGTGTCTTGATTTTTCATTCAAAAGACCTAAAAAATATAAACCATATATCCTAAGAAATAGATATTAAATTCAAAATGGGGGGAATAGGTTTATGTAAATATTTGAGCTATCCTTAGAAAACCTCACTTAATCTGATTGTTGCCTACATATACCAACAAGGTCTCAGGTCAATGGAGTTTTCCCTACTAGAGTGAGTGTGTGAATCCTAAATTTGTTATATGAATGAAGCTAGATAAATTTGTTTGAATTATTGAAAATGAGTTACCTTTACCTATAATAAAATGACTTTAGGCTTGGATTATGACTATTAGAATAAATTAGAATTGAAATTGGGAATAATAGTGCTCATTTGCTCAATGTGTAGTAGAATTTCCAAGTGATTGCTAGATGTGTTTGGAGACGTCTTGATATGATTGTATAAGGGAACCTTTTAAATATTTATATTAATCAGCCTTGATAAAAGTGTAGGAGGGCTAAATTGAAACATATAAAATTTAAAAAATTTACGTTGGAGTGTTGTGGAGAAGGCCACACTACAACCCTACCTACATAGCATTGTTTTATCCCAAAAAGACAAAGATTGTTAGAATCTAGTTGATATGGGTAAATGAGAATAATAAGGATTCTTGAAATATTTTTATAGTAATTTTGAGGTAGTAAATAGAATAGTTAATGCTCCCATAAATATTTCAAGTTCATATTAATGGTGAAATCACTAAGGGGGGGTGAATTAGTGTGCCCAAATAATCCAAATTCAATTCTAATATTTATAAATACTTAATCAATTACCACAAAAATTCATGAAGTATAAACAACATTCATAGAAATGATCAATAGAGAAAATGCAAGATCAATCACATAACATAAGACATACATGGGAAACCCTCTTCGGGAATAAAACCCACTAGAACCTGCAATTGGACTACTATCCTATAAACATAAGATCTAATTTAGACCAGCGGTAACTCATCAAGGAATTATAATCCCTATTTAATGAGACTCTAATCCCATAAGGTGCTACCACACCTGTCTAGCTGAGTTACAATAATAAGACCTTTTAACAAGTTTTCCATTATAAGGAGGTTATAACCACCTTAGATGTTAAGCTGCCACAACACCTATAAAATAAATCCACCTTTGAATTGATGTCAACAACACCTAATGATGGACCTCAATAAATCACATTTCATCTTCACTCAAACTCAAACAATAAGCTCTCTTTTCTACCAATAAAATTATGACCAATAGGTCATAAAAATAGTCCTCAATCTATTCTACTCTTTAACTCATCCTAAAACCACTCTACCCTTCCTTTGCTACCCAAAACACACACAAGTCTTTCTCAATTCACTCCTTAGTCTCTCACGTAAGTCTATAACTCATCATCTTTGGTTATACTATTTATAAAGCAATCTTGATCAACACCATCTTGTTCAACCATTAGGCATGTATAACCCTTAATACATATATCATATGAAGATAAGGCTCAATAAAATCTACATTGGTTGGCCATAGCACCTATGGGTCACCCTTAAGGAATTACACCATTTTATAAGCCCCTTGTAGTATTTATAGGTCTCATGTGAACTCATTCACTCTTTTATCTCTCCTTTGAGAAAAATAATAACACATGACTACTTTCAAATACATGGGTCCACTCTTTATGTATCCATAGACATCCTTTATTGATCTCATTCAACCTAGCTCACCTTTGTGTATGCTCAAACAACTCAAATAGAGACCTTATATACATAGTCACCATGGCCAAAGACACAATCAACTTTTACGGATTGTTCATACTGAAGACAGATTGATCACACCTCTAAAACCCACATAGAGCATCCTCATGGAGTCTACAACATGATCTAATATAAAATTCATCATGAGATATTGAAACAACATTAATACAAGGTTGAATATCCTTCTTGGGTCACTTGTATAACAAGTTCAAACACATATTTAACTTCTAAGCTCAATAAATTTGACTATAATCACTTAGAGATCCTCAAATCCATATTTCCATATGTGCCTTAGAGTCCTCTACCACTTTACTTTTTTAATTTATGAGAAAATTCATCTTATATCAAAAGATATGGTCAAAATACAAATCTATTATTTTTATTGCATAAAATTCAAATATTTGAATAGCAACAGTCACATTTAACCTTTGAACAAAATGGTCAAATCTTGTGGACTCTTAGCTCAGGATCAATCTCACACTATTGATCTTTCTTGATATTTAATGCATAGATCATCAAACTCAAACATTAAACCATAACCACTTTAACCTCATCTTATGTCCTCTTGAAATTTTGACTAAATTCACTTCATCAATCTCTATGGATCAACAAGGTTAATAACAATCAATGCTCATCATTGATCAAACTGTAAAAATGTCTACTCACCATTGGATCAATATCATATACCTTTGCTCAAGCATTAAACATCATGCACTTATCCTCAGCTCATTGTATCCTATCTTCTTAAAGGCAAAGTGCATTGTTGATCTTGATCAAGCTTTAAAACTTTCAAAAATGACTATGGGGACCCTGTCAATATGCATGAGTAGCCATTTGTGTACCTCAATAACTTCTTCTACACTTTGATGTAGGATCTCAAATTTGGACCAAATGATTTCCTTCCATAGGAGAATCCAACCATGTGACCCACTTCTCCTATAAATATCATGCATGTGAGCTATAATTCCATTAACATGCCTTCTCATAAACTTCTATCATAGAGATAACCATTTCCAAATCTGCTTGAGAGGCCAACTTTGATCATCCATAACTTTTGTCGTGCTTCAGTGCATGATCTCAAAATTAGCACAAATCATATATGATCAAAAATAAACAAACCCATAATATCAAATTATCTTGACACCTTCACATATGAAAGATATATAACCATAAAAATTCTCACTGAGCTCTTTCTACCACACTACAAAATTGGCTAAGTATGGGAAAACATAGTCAATCTACTCAGGAGCCCAAATTTGCATAAGCATATATTTTAATGTGCTACATCACATGATATGTAAATTAGCAAAAATAAATTAGATAAAAATTTAACAAACACATATGATCACTATATCCTAAAATTTTCATGTGTGTGAATGTTGACCTCATCAACATGCTTACTCAGCTCTTTCTAGCCACTTTACAAATTTGGCTATGGGAAAATAGTGAATTCTAACTGAGAATCCAACTTTGCACCCTCATAACTTTAACCATGTTTCGATTCATGACTTGATATATGGTGCATAACAACTAGATACTAAAGTTATCAAAACCATATGACCAGCTCCCCTTGACTCCTCACATGGTAATGGTGATGTCATAAAACTACCTACTCAACTTTTCTACCATTGAACCCAAAGTGTCTAGATGAGAACTATGATCAACCAAATGAATTCCAATTGTATAAAAAATATATAAAAGTGTGTATCACATCTTATATGACCCATTACACATGTTCAAACCTCCATACTCATCCCTGATCCTCTCAATCTCTGTTAATACTAAAGATCATCCAACCATACATAAAGCACACTATAACAAGCACATAACACACTTTGTCATTATCACATAGACTATCAAGGAACTTTATCCATTCACCAAGAAATCTATATGACATCACCATGACATCACTAAAAACTCCCCAAAAATCTTCCCCTTTTTCATTGATGTCAACACCCATCAATATAGCAATATATAGCTCACCTTCTCTCTCTTCAAAGCATTCCTACAACAAGAACTTTATCCCCAACAAGAAATTTCTCCCCCTTTGACACAGTGAGAAAGTGGGAACACATTGATCCTAAGGACCTAAAAATACTATCAAAATAAGAAAGGGCCACCTTAGAAATGTGATACAAACTCCACCTTACCTTGAGCTAGCCTCTTCTTGTCTTAACAACTACCTCTTGCTGCATGCCAAAACTCTCTTCAATCAAGCACTTAAACCAATGAATAAATAACACATAAAAGAAATAAAATATGATGTATCTCATGAAGAAACATATGAGAGGGACTCCCACTAAGATATTTGAAAATTTTCACCTTCCGAGCATCTTCAAATCTCCACACACCATGAAGAAACACTATGCAAGCTTATTAGCCTTCTTTCTCAAAACACTTTCATGACCACCAACTCTATATATGTAATATAAAAAATAAGAAACATATATTGAACCAAATTTATAACATACCTTTAGATACTCATACCTTGTTCTTCTAGAGAAACTAAGTAAAAAACACTCTTCTTCAAACTAGGCCTATCTAGCCTCCTTGTAGCCCTACCTAAAACTTGCAGAGCCCAAAATTTTTAGTAGAGAGATCTTCAAGAACTAAAAATACATATAAGGATCACTCTCATATTCCCTCTTAAGAACACTAATTTTCATTTCCAATCTCATCCTCTACAACATACTTCCTTCACAAACCTACTAGCCAATTAGCCCTCCATATTGACAAAAACTTGAATAACTAGATAACCACAAACCTAAAATATACATGAAGATTTATTTGACCACCCATTTAGCCCATTAAATATATTAATAATACCTAGACCTCAAATCATAAGGTAAACCACTTTTTTAGTATAGCCCAAAACCTTAAAATCTCAAAGTAAACAGGGTCAACCAACCTCCTTCTAGTCAATGCACACCTCTAAAACTAATTTCACACTTAGACATACCCATAAAACACTTATAAACCAAAAAATTATCTTCCATACCTTTGGGAACCCATACATCATATAACCCATTTTAGGCATGCCTGCCCTTGAACAAAAAATAGAGAAAAATGAGAGCACTCAAAAAGCTTCAATTGGCACATACATACCTTTAGACATCAAAAATACCTAGACCACACCAAAAATAAATGCACAGACCTTTATGAGCACCAAAAAATTCTTTATCTTTGCATCAATCTCATTAATCCACCTAGAACCACCCAATCTGACTCTATATAATAGCTCCTTCATAAACTACTAAAACAAGCTCATGAACTTATTACTCCCCATTAACCAAAGACTTTATTTGATTGTAATTATCATCTCGAGCACTTTAATATAACCTTGTATACTATTCCTAAATGAAAAAACACTTACAACAATTCTTTCTTCTCCATTTTAAATGAGTCTCTTAATAAGCATAGATAGACACACCTTTTATACCTTATTGCTTTAAAATAAATATAAATCCTCATTTTCCATATCCTCATTGATCATCTAATATTTATAGTTATTTTTATTCTTCTTCTTTGTCTTAGGATACATAAATTCCTCATCCACTATAACATTCTCCTTTTCTTATATGATTGAATTGACAATATATGGAGACAACACAAATTCATTACATATCTTTTCATCTAAAGAAACTTCCTTGTAGCTTGGAACCTCATTACTAGGTGTAGATAATTGATTTTATTTTCAAGATACATGCTCAAAAATAGTAGGATGTTCACTTGGATCCATACATACCTTAGGACTAGCTTCAACTAGCACCTTGGTCTTCTCCTTGAGCTTAATCTCTTCATTATCAACATGAGCAGAAAATGAGACCTCTTGGGACTCTTCAAATTTAGAATCATTATTTACCATAGGAAACAAATTACTTGGACTTATGGTCTCATCATGACTCACACTTTTCACCTTTGGCTTCCATGTGTTAACTTACCTTATTTTTTGAACTTTAGGAGCCTGATTAAATCTACTTTATCTTGTAGACCTTTTCTTGAAAAACCTAGCAATGTGACCTCTTTGTTCACAATTGTAGCACACCATATATTTTACAAGAAACATATCTTTCCTTACCTTATTTGGATGTAAATTTGTAGTGTGTCCTATGTCATGACAAGCAAAACAACCTCTCATTTTTCAAGATTAATCACCTTGTCTAATCTTATGTGGACAATGGTTTGCAAAGTGTCTCACATCAAGATAGTTAAATCACTTTATTTTGTTCACATATTTTGACTAATCACCCCCATCATATTCCCATGCAAATTAATTTCTAACGGGTCTTTTGCAGTCTCTAGCTCTATGACCAAATTGATTACATCTATAATAGTAACCATTGAATTTTGCATACCTCATGGCATATAACCATCTGATCTGATTTATATTTACTCTATTAGTACCTTTAGTCTTTGTTTGATGATTTGTCTTCAAATTATGATTATTCTATATCACTTTAGTCTTCATCTAGTCTTGAGAAAAAATATTTTTCTCTTCTTCATATCCAAGACCATTTCTATTAGTAGTATGCTTTTAACCACTCAAAATATTATCTAGATCACATGAGATCTTTTTAAATCTCATAAATGTCTTCACCTTACTAGTTTTCTTTTATAGCTCAAATTTCAAATATTCATTTTTAGAAACATACCTTCAACATTCATATTCTTTAGCTTTTAAGCTTGTAGAAAAAATTTCTAATTGACAACTGAGATGCTTGATCATATCTTCATACTCCTATGTGTCTTCATTCAATATTGACTCATATACATTGAATTTCTCCTCATACCCTTTGAGCTTATATTTCATCTTCTTATTGATCTTGTTATCAATATTTAGTTCTTCAAGAGCATTTATCAAAATAGTCTCATAGTCCACCTCATATTCATCATCCTCTGAATCACTCCAAGTACACTCCTAATGTGAGAAACTTCCTTCCTCAACCATGAACAATGCTTCATCTTTAGCAAGACCATCATCTTCATGATAAAATTTTGATTCAATATCTTCACTCTCATTTCATGAGCTAAAATCTTCTTTAGTGTAAAGAGTCTTCTTGTTCATGAAGGATCTCTTATTATTGTTATACTTTATGAATCCATTCTTCCTGTATGTCTTATTGTCTTCATCTTGTCATTCATCATGATCTTCATCATCTTTCTTCTCATTATTATGATGGAAATTCTAAGAAAAACGTCCTATCTCTCCATAGTTATAACATTTGAAGCGTAGCTTACCCTTATACTTTCCTAAGCTAGTGTTCAATTTCCTAGTAATAAAAGTAATTAGTTCATCATCATCAATATCAAATATTTCATCCTCTTTGTAATTCTTACCTTGGAACTTCTTCTTAGGCTTCATCTCTATCTTGAATGTAATTTCCTTATTTGGTGGTTTATCATCATTCTTCCTCATCTCATAGGTAGTAAGGGTTCCATGCAATTGATCCATCTTCAACTTAGTAAGGTCATGACTCTCTTCTATAATAGATAATTTTAGATCAAACTTTGGGGATAGAGACCTTAATACCTTCTAAAAAATAGCAGTCTCTTCAAGATTCTCAACAAGACATCTGATGATATTCACAATCTCATCAACTCTCTATAGAAAGGATGCCACAATATCTTCTTCATTCATCTTGAGACTTTCAAACTATGTTTTGTGAGTTTGCAACTTATAAAGTTTAACCTTTGAATCTCCTTTAAAAAAGTCTTTAATTTATCTCATATTTCCTTGGAAAATGTGCAATGAATTACTTTGGGGAACTCAGTTTCTATAAGACCACAAGTGATGGCATTCATTGCCTTAGAGTTACTCTCAAATAACTTATTGTTTGTAAAACTAGATGGAGGAATAATAAGAGTATTATAATCATCTAGAATAAATTATAATACATTAAACCCTAGGTATATAATGTAGGTCTTCATCCTATCACTCCAAAATGTATAATTGGATCCACTAAACATCAATTATTTCTTAGTATAGAAACCACCTTGGACTTTTTGACTAGTCATTGTACCTTGGATCACCTTTAAGTTGTCAAGCCTTTACCAAAGGACCTCACTCTAATACCAATTATTAGAGGTAAAATCACAAAGAGGGGGGTGAATTAGTGAACCCAAATAATCCAAATTCAATTTTTATCTTTACAAATACTTAATTAGTTACCATAATAATTCATGAATCATAAACAACATTCATAGCAATGAACAAGAGAGACAATGCAAGATCAATCACATAACATAAGAGATAGGTGGGAAACCCTCTTCAGGATTAAAACCCACTAGAACATGTAATTAGACTACTATATTATAAATATAAGATCCATTTTAGACCAACTACAAATGATCAAGGAACTACAACCCCTATTTAGTGATACTCTAATCCCATAATGTGCTATCATACTTGTCTAGCTAAGTTACAATAACAACCAGACATTTTAGGAATTTTTACCTTGCAAAGAGGCTACACAAACCTTAGATGTTGAGCTAACATAATAAAACATATAAAAAAAATCACCTTTGAACTGATGTTAAAAACACCTAATGATGGCCCACACATAATCACACTTCACCTTCACTCACATTCAAACAACAAGCTCCCTATTCTCCCAACAAAATTATGACCAATAGTTCATATAAAATATCCTCAATCTATTATTATCTTTAACTTATCCCTAGAGCACTCTACCCTTCCTTCACTCCCCAACACACACATAAGTCTTTCTCAATTCTCTCCTTAGTCTCTCACATAATTCTAAAACCCATCATCTTTGGTTCTATTATTTATAAAGCAATCTTGATCAACACCATCTTGGTCAGCCATTAGGCATGTATTAACCCTTAATACATCTATCATATGAAGATAATTCTCAATACAATCTACATTGGTTGGCAATAGAACCTATGGGTCACCCTTAAGGAACTACATCTTTTAATGAGGCCCTTTTAGTCTTTATAGGTCTCATGTGAACCAATTCACTCTTTTAGCTCCCCCATGAGCAGAAAAAGAACACAAGACCACTTTAAAATACATGGGTCCACTCCTTATGTCCCTTTAGACATACTCAAATGATCTCAATAAACATACCTCACCTTTGTGTATGCTCAAAAAACTCAAATATAGACCTTATGCACATAGTCACCATGGATGAACACCCAGCCAAATTCTTAAGCATTATTCATACTCAAGATAGATTGATCACACCTCTAAAATCCACATAGATCATCTTCATGGATTTTACAACATGATACAATAAAAAATTCATTATGAGATATCAAATAACATCAATACAATCTCAAATATCCTTCTCATGTCACTTGTAGAACAAATGCAAACACATTGTTAACTTATAATCTCAATAAATTTGACTATATACACTTATATATTCTCAAATCCATATTTACAAATGCACCTTGGAGTCCTCTACCATATTGATTTTTACTAAATGATAAAATTCATATTTTATGGAAATATATGGTTGAAATATAGAGCTCTAGTTTTTCTTATGTAAAATTCAAATTTTTGAATAGCAATGGTCATAGTTAACCTTCAAACATAATGCTTGAATATTGTGGACTATCAGTTCAGGATCAATCTCATACCATCAATTTTGTCTAAGATTTAAATCATAGACCACCAAATTCAAATGTTAATCCATTGTCACTTTGACCTCATCTCATGTCCTCTTGAAATGTTGACTAAAAGCACTCTGTTGATATCTATTGATCAACAAGGCCAATAATGATCAATGCTCACCATTGATCAAACTATATGAATGTCTACTCATTATTGGATCATTATCATGCACTTTTGATTAGATGTTAATTATCATGCACCTATCATCATCTCCTTACATATTAACTCCTTGGAGGCAACATGCACCATTGATCTTGCTCAAACCTTAACACTTTAAAAAATGAGTGTGTATGGTGACCCTATCAATATGCATGAGTATCCATTTTTATACCTCAATACATTTTTCTATGATTTGATGTAGGATCTCAAATTTAGACTGGATGATCATCTTCTATAGCATAATCCAACCATGTGACCTAATACTCCTAGAACTATTGCATGTGTGTGATATATAATGCCATTAACATGCCTTATAAACTTATTTCATAGATCCAACCATGTCCAAATCTACTTGAGAGGCTAACTTTGATCATCTATAGCTTTTATTGCACTTCAGTGCATGATCTCAAACTTAGCACAAATTAGCTCTACTCAAAACTAAACAAACCTATATGATCATATTATCTTGACACCTTCACATGTGAAAGATATAGAAACATAAAAATTCTCACTTAGATCTTTCTACCACACTAAAAAATTAGCCAAGTATAGGAAATCACAATCAATCTGTCTACTATCCTAACATTACATATGCATATCGTTTGATGCACTAAATCACATGATCTAGAAATTAGAACAAATAAACTAGTTCAAAAAATTAACAAAACCATATGATCACCTTATCCTAAAATGTCTACATGTGTGAATGCTGACCTCATCAACATGCTTACTTAGCTCTTTCTGGCCACTTTAAAATTTTGGCTAAGTATGGGAAAATAGTGAATTCTAAGTGAGAAGCTAACTTTTCACCCTCATAACTTTTACCATGATTCTATGCATGACTTGAGATATGGTATATAATAAATAGTGACTATAGAGATCACAACCATATGACTAAATCCCTTTGACTCCTTTCCATGTGGTAATGGTTATGTCATCAAACTACCTACTCATATTTTCTATCACCAGACCCAAAGTGTCTAGATGAGAACTATGATTAACAAATAAATTCCAATTGTCCACAAAATCTCTCAAATCATGGATCAGATCTTAAAGGACCCATTTCACATGTTCAAACCTCCATACTCATCCTTGATCCTCTCAATCTATGTCAATATTGAAGATTAACCAATCATACATAAAGCACACTAGAACAAGCACATAACACACTTTGTCATTATCACATAGACTATCAAGGAAATTCATCCACTTACTAGGATACCTCTATGCCACCACCATATGACATCATTAACAACTCTCCAATAGTTAACAAAATGGATAATATACCAAGTAGGGTAAATATGCCAATTTTAAACATTGTCAATCATTTAATGATGAAATTTTAGTGTCTACATTTGACCTCACTTTATTCTAATAATACAATGAGATGAAATTAATATAGTAAAATAAATTTGAAACTAAGTGTGTATACACACTTTATATTTTTATGTGAATCTTGAATTTTCAATATTCCTCAATGTAAAACCTACACAATACCATTAAAAGTAGTTATTTCCTATATTTGAAAAACATAGAATGTGAAATTTGAAATTTATAATATGAAAATAGAGAAAGGAAAGTATACACCTAAAAGAGTATGAAATCTAATTTCTCTATAACTTTAAATTTTTGTAAGTTTGTATTTCCCCTTGTTTAGGCATTTTGAGAAATGTTGAACTTATGGTGAATTGAGAATGATCAAGTCTCAATTTGAAAACTGGTGAAAACCTTTTAAGTTGGAAATATTTTATGTTCTAACTCTCATATGAATATGTATAATAATATGTAAAATAATTTAAGGGTGGAACCATAGAATGTGGATCATTAAAATTTAAAAATGAAATCATAGGCATTGAGTGTCACTAGACTCTAACATGGCCCATTTACAAAATCAATACTAATCACACCACCAAAAATGGATCAAAAATATATTTTAAAATTTTAACTTTGAAAATTTAAATTATTGAATTGATATAGAATTCCAATTAAACTTATAAATTTTTAAACTTGAAACTATTTGAAACTGCTAAAATTTTACTATAGGAATGAGTGCATGTTCTTGGCATGCACCCCCATATCTAAAAATGTTGAAACATAATTAAATTTTAAAACTATATACTATCATAAATCTGAAATTTTTTGTTTATGAGGCTTGAACTCTCAAATCAATCCCATTGTGACACACCCATTTTGAGATGAGATACATAGCTTGCAAGTCACTTATCTCAAAATAAATCATATGTTAAATATATAGTAGTATCACATTAAACATTTGAATTGGATTTCATTGTAGTTGTATTTATATAATTTAATTTCATATGAAACATGCATTAGACACATATAACATTGAGAACATAAGCAACATGTGCATGATATGTATCATGGCACCAAATAAAGAGTAAATAATAGAAGTAATGCATGATATTAATTATGGCACTTTTATCAACAAAATTTGCACTATAGAGGAGGTTGTTCAAGCCTCCTCACTTAAGTGATAGCATGAGAACAATCCTAGGTTGTCGGTGACCTAAATAATAGATTAAACCTATAGATTAGGCTAAATCCCTTGATGCATCACTTAAAAAATACAAACTAAACTACTATTTATAAGGGAAAAGGGAGAGATAAATAAAAGTAAACTAACTAGGGAGGTGATGCACCAATTTTTTTGAACTCTACCACTAATTTTCATGTGTGTTAAGACCTATAATATTTCCATAAGCGTACACTTATCCTAAGAATAAACTATCACATGAATGATTTGCAAATAGGTGAAGCAATATGAGAAGAGGAGGGAAGATGTTTTACACTTCTAATCCACTTAGAACTCATGATGACACTTTTTACAACCTATAATATAGAAACAAACTATAATAAAGAAACTATAATAGGAAAACAAGACAAGGTGAACTAAGTCTACACTTGCCTAGATCAACCATTCAAAGCTTTACACCACAAATAGCCATATAAAGAGGTAAAATAATCATATTATTTATAAATAACCATATAAAATAGCAAGGTTATGCCATAATATTTTTGGAATGATCCATTAAAATTCCACAACATTCTATACATATATAAGATAATTAGAAAGAGAGAGAATATGGGCATAGGATAGGTTTAATGCCAAGTGTCTCATCATGAAGAGGCAAGCTACAATTAAGAAAATTGCCAAAGGATAGTCATTAAAATCCCATAAATGTGTGTCATATTGGAATGATCTTCTTCTTAATCAAGGTGTAATAGGATATCATCATTGTCCTTAATGACTCATCCATCCTTCTTGAAACTTCTCATTAGTAGTCATTATGAAGTGATAAGTCATACTATTGTAAACTAACTAATTGAGTTACATTAGACATATGTTGAAGGCCAATATCCAATCATTTTTCCATCATCATTCATCATTCTCATTTTTTATCTCTATGAATGCATATTCCCTATACCCTATGTATACACAAATATGCTTTGGTTTGATAGATCCAAAACACTTATAGGGAAACTAGAGGTACATTGGGATACCCATTATCCCCTTACAATTTCATGCCAAATTTCATGATCTAAATCCCAAGGTATTCTTGTAAAAAAACATATATTAATACCACAAAAAAATCAAAATATTATTTATCACATTAAATAGGATGACATGGCAAATTTTCATGTCATTACATGGGTTAGAACTCAGGTTAGGATAAAAATAAGATTTCTATCCCTAAATAGACTTGCACAGGCCTGAGAAGGCTAAGAATAGATAAAATTGTGTCAGGAGATCTTCATGTAATTTAATGGAAAAATAAAACCTATTTTTTGTCTCTACCAACATCCTTCAACTCTTTCAAGTGTTATTTTTCCTTTGTCAATGCTTAAAACTCTCAAAATTACAAAGTTTCAATGTTTTGCATGTTTTTTTAGGACTACACAATAGGTTGTAAGCTTCTTATATATTTTTAATGAACTTATAAACCTTATTTACACCTTAAAAATCCATTCATGTCTTCCCCACACTCTCTTATATCAACCAAACTATATTCTCAATGAACTCATTGTATATTCTCTTGAATCCTTGCAAACAAATTTACAAAAGAAGCTTTCAGTAGGCTTATAGGTTTCATTGGTTTTGATGTTTGATATAGGTTTAATAAATGTTATTTTCATCATTTGTATTACTTTTTTTAGTCTCCACATACCTTTAAACATTTCATTATCTCTTAATTTACTTTTCTAAACATCATACTTAATGTAAAGTATGTCTCTTAGTTTTAAAATGTGGACCTACACGTCTATAGACATGTAGGTCTACATGAAACTTATCTTTATCCATGATGATATGTTCTCATGGTTATTCAAAGATTTTCATTTACCTTATGAACTCTTCATACCTATTTACAAATCCAAATTCTCCTTTAAAACAAATAAACTATCTTTAAATGTTCATTTTTCTTGTATGACTATCTTTTTGCTCTTGAAGATTGCAAGTTTAAATTTGGTTTGTGTATGTGTGGAATGAATGATTTAACATGATTTAGTAAGAATTGATATTATCCATGAGGTTTATCTTAATTTTTTATCCTATCTTCAATGGTTTTCAATCTCCCATTGATAAAATATTATGTTCAATGATGAGGAACACCTACAACTACATTGAAAAAATCTTCCATTTAAAGCCTATAGCTTTATTTTCTCATCTAAAAACCCTATTGACACTTTTTTACTAGGTTTGATTTCCTTTCCTTGACTTGAGGATGATCATATTTATAGGGGAAAGATAAAAAACACTTTATGATCTTCATTTTTTAATTAGGCCTATCAACTCTTGACAATGGCCACATGTATCCTCATGTCCCCTTTTGTTGTGACCATGAAATATCCAAGTTTATTGATGACTCACATCTTCCCCACATCTTTAAATTATGATTTAGGCCTTAATTACGGTGTATGGTTCTTCAAATTGACCTTATATATTTATAATACCATATCCCTCTCATGTTACATACCTATAACCCCACTTTTGGCCCATCCCTACATAATATCTTTGCTTGATGATGATGTTTTTGCACCTCTCAAACTACCTAGATCCTCTCCCATTTCCCTCATGTTTCCATTGAGATCCAAAATTCAATTACAAGGATAAACCTAAGATAGTAAGGGTTTTTTAGGGTTTTAGATAGGTTTAAACTTATAAAGATGGCTCATAGAGTTGGGGGCTTCAAAATATAAACCTCTACAACAAAATGGAATTTAATATGGGTGGTTAACATCCCCTAGGATAATTTGATCTAATTTTTCTTATTTCTTATAAACCAACATTTAAAGCTACTGAGTTTATTATCTTTCCAAGAACCTAATATAAGACTCAAATAGATTTTTGACTTTTTCTACCCTATAAACATCATCTAATCCTAGTTTTTGTCATAATGGAGACTAAGAGAAAATCTATTAGTGATGTTTGTCCCTTACATAGTTTGTTTCACACTTTCACTTTCATTTCCATATCCATAGCCTTGGTTTTGCTTGATAAACTCATAAGAATGAAAACATGGTAGGATGGAGCTCCATACAAGATATTCATGGGGATTATTCCTTATTATATAATGGGTATGTAATGTACAAACACCTTAAATTCCAAATTATGACATTATGCCCTATTAGATGTTGAGACAAGAAAAATGAAGTTTTAAAGGTGAAAAACATTAGATTTGAGAAACCTTGATGTTATTTGGCTACTTATACAGGCCAAAGGGATGAAAGATATCTTAGACATGTGCCATATTACTTTAGTAATACCTTTCTTGTCTTTTTCTATCTTTTAACTAGCTTGGAGAAAATTAGTTTTGACTTGAAATACCTTGAATAAGTATAAGACAAATATGAAAAATTACCTTAATTTTCACAATCTTACCTCAATTTCTTAAAAATCTTAAAATACCATGCTTTTCATCTTTCTTAGTTAGCTCTTTGGGTATACTCACTCTCTCATTATATATTATCATCTTGGAGGGGTATAAGACCATTGTTTTCACCATGGGATACATTACCTTAACCTTTCTAAAAAAACCTTAAACAATGCTAAACACATGAAGGGAATAAAAATTATGACCAATTGTTGATAAGACCAAATTACTTACCCTTGCTACTCACTAGACCATTCTAGAGGACTTTGTAATCTCCCAAAGAGGACATATTATTTACCATATTTATACTATTAATGACCAATACAAGACTTTAGATGGCTATCAACAAAGTTAGAATCGCATGGATCAAATTTTTTAATTAGGCTCCCCTATGATAGACAAATTTGGATAATAGGTACCATATTAATAAGAAATGATCATATAATAAATGTCATATAATGTCACACATAAGGCCCAAAGGCCACATAAAAAGGACATGTGAATGCCACATTAAAATAAAAGGCCAAGGGCCACACTCAAATGATGTGATGATGTCATTAAAACAAGAACATGCATATATTTCACATACAAGGCCAAGGACCATACATAATAATCAAGCAAGTCCTAACTTGTCATGTAATAAAGTAATAATTTTCAAAATAGGCATAGAGAAACGTATATTAGTCTACATCAACCGTATGTATTAATGTAATTTTTATCAAATGGCATATCCATGTAGCTTAGTGTAAAGTATGAGTGATTCAAAAAATATTTTTATGATAATAACTCAATATGGAATAAATTTTATGGATAGATACAACATATTAAAGTGTTATGGAAAATTAATATATGCTCCCAAATTAACAAATATGTTTGGTAAAAATGGAATCCCAACATCAAAAAAACATGTAAAATTATATCTTGTATCATGCTCACATACCTTATGAAAAACATTATATAATAAAAATTGAAATATCATATCTTAAATGAAATAAATATGTAAATAATTAATCTGGCAATATATGAAAATTCTTTTAAGGTTGTGATTTTGAATTTTTAACATACATTAAAAATTTATATATTTCCATATTTTATTTTATTTTGAGATTTTGAGATATTTGAAATTTAAATATTTGAAAAGTGATAAGAATAAGGGATTAAAAAATAGATTAAATGTGAGGGATTCAAACAATCCTCAGTAAGGTTCTAAATCATAATGTGGCAAGAAGGAAGGCAAGAAATGTGCCCCCAATGTACATGTAAGATAATTATTTTAATTTAGATAAGGATGTCAATGCCAATAATTTCAAATAATATTTATGTGCTCATGGATAATTTAGGTATATATATGGGATAATGTAAGTGAAATTAAATTCATAGCATGATATTTAAGCAATAGTAAGTAATTTAACTACCATAAATAATGTGCATTCACAACATTATAAAATAGTTATTTTGGATTATTTGAATATATTTAAAAATCAAGAGGGAAAGTACCTAGAGTGTAAATAAATATAATTGATAGAATAATGCTTATAATTTTGGATATAAAAATTTTAAATGAATTAAAATAATGTAATAATTATAAAAAATAAAATTCAAATAGTTAATCAAGAGATTTGGCCCAATCAATGGGTTGGGAAGAAGTAGGAGGTTGTGTCTATCCAAGGATCTCACCAAGAGGACTAACATATGTAAACCCAACTATATTTTATGAAGGAGTTAGTTCCTATGAATAGTAAGTTCTAACTATGTATGATTTTAGATATTAATAGGAACCATATATTTATATGTTGTCATATAACCCTTTGAATAATTATTCATATACCGTTGTGACTTTGTATTTTCATGTGTAATAAGAGAATATGTAAAAACCTATACTTGTGTCAAATCTCTCTAAATACATTTTGATGCCTTTGAATATGAAGGCCTCTTTTAAGGTTTCACTTTTTTATTAGTAAAATATGTTATGATATTTGGAACTAATTAATTATGAATATTTATAACTATATCATTGTCATAAGTAGATAAAGAATATGTATTGTAATATGTTTATGTGTAACTATATCATTCATAAATAGATGAAGAAATTGATTCTATAATATGATCTTGAATAGTTCATATAATATTTCATTACCATGTTGATCAATGTATGTGCCTTCCATTTTTTTGGTAAGAGTATTAAATATAATTGGTTCCAAAGGATATTCATATTGGATTCCTATAATTTTACCCACTTGATTACCATGAATATATTTGATATATTTATGCATTGTATAAGGTATTTCTTTAATATTTCATATCCAAGGCTGTACTAATATCATATCAAATACCCATACACTTGGTATAACTAATCAACGAGTCTGTAAAATGAGAGGTACCACTTGTAGTAAATATATTCCCAAGAGTATCTTATGTATTACCATAGATCAAATACTTTGACATCTCTAGAAGTGTCCTATAAACATGTTACTCTATGTAACCAAGAGAGTATATGAGTGTTATGGTGCACACTCTTTTCTCTTGCTCCATTATTTTATCATAACACTATGTGTGTATTATTTGTCAACATATGATCAAATAAATAGTTCATATCTATCATAACCATAACAAAAAATCTCACTATTATTAAATCTAATCACAATTCATGATGTTTTTTTGCTTGTAATTATACCAATGATGATATCACTTAGATGCTGCATATGTATAAGGAGGAGGATGAGTATTATATGCATAATGTAATTTAGAACTATATCCTTGTTATTTATTACTTCATGATTTGGACAAAGTGATCTATATAAATTTTAGATATTTAAATTGTTATTTGTATTATGACTTATGGCCTCTTTAATATGTGTACCAATATCAATAATGTTCTCATCAATGAGATCTTGAATCTTATGCTTGAGACTTGAATCATATATGTGTGGAATGTGCAAAATACATCTATGGTCAGTCACAATATGTATTTACAATCAAAATTTATAGATTTTGGTCTAGACATATCCACTTCCATTGGTGGAGGAAGAGTTATGAGATTACATTCAAATAGATTTTGTAATAATCATGAGGAGGTGATGTTAACCTTGATAATTTCTTCCTTGGTGGATATTTTAATTGAAACTTTTGTGTCAGTTTTGAGATAGCATTAACTATAATATTAGCTTAATTATCTATTTCATTGGTGATTCTCTTATAATTTATCTTTTTTTAAAATAAAACATTTCAAGAACAAGAAATATTTGAATTGTACGTGAAATTATTTAAAGTAAGTAATATGACCTCATGCTCTTTGAATGTATGGCATAGCTCATCAAAATATTTGAAATTATCAAACATAATAGACTCTTAAAGTGGAGATAACAAACTTTGAGAGATGATATATTTGAGATCCTTAATACATCCATTTGATTTTTAATTTTCTCTATTATAGAATTATATCTTAGAAAATATTCTTTGATTGTTTCATTAGACCTTTGTTTGGGCTTTGATAATTTGAGCATTTAATATTTTTTCACAATGTTGATAGAAAAGTGTGTTAAATTTTAATTTTTGAAAGGGTTGAAAGCATTTAATAATTGAAGAGGAAGATTATAAAACCATATAAGATCATATTCTTTAAGACTTTTTATAAAAATCTTTGTGAATAATTTATTATTATTTGCATAGTCTAGACAAGTTACATGGAATGTACACAAATTTTGTTTAGGTTCACATTTTTATTCATACAAAGGAATATTAGGAGATAGAAATCCAATTGGTAATGGATAAGATACAATTTTGGGTGTTAAAGGGTTATGTAACAAGGAACATGAGTCTAGGGCTAACATGAAAAATGGTTTTCTCAAATTGAGATAACTTGGCTTGTAAAATAAGAATGGTATGCTATAGAGTTTAATTTATGGGAGTATAAGTAGTATAAGTAGGAATAATCCCAGATATCTATTGGAAACCAAGTGATATTACTAAACCAAAGGATGATGTTATGGAAATAATTAGAGGTGTATAGATATGAATAGTAGAAGTGGAATTATTAGAAGAGATACCTTGGGAACTTGTATTTTGTTCGTATATATAAACATATAATAGGGAATGAATTTTTTATATATGTTCATGAAGATATTGCAGAAAATTTTCTTCATCAATTTCATAGAATTTTCCTGAGCATTAGATTATGCAATAAGAGCCATAATGTGGCATTCAAGAGGGTGTGAATTAAACAATGAAATACCATTTTAAGTTTAAAATTCAATATAATTTATAAAATATGTTTCTTATTGTTACCAAGTAATTTTATATTTGACAAAATCTATTAGAGAAGAAAAATGTCATGATGTAGCAGTACAACCATGTCTACTATTAAATCCATGTAAAAACATAATGAATGAAAATTTTAAAATTAACCCCATTAATGGGTTAATAATAGGTAATAACACCTAGTTAAATCATGATAATGCATCTTTGACTACCTATCCTATGTATTTTTTTAATATTAAATTTTATGGTGCTACCAAGGGGAATCATGGTTCTTCATGTGCAGGGTGCATTTTGATAGATTACCCTAGTTAATTAATAATGGTAATTTTATAATATTTTTTTTATGGAAATAATGATTGGGTTGAAGACCAAGTAATTATTTTTGGCCATGAGATAGAATGCCACTATAGGATTGCACATCTTATCATTAAGGGGGAATCAATGGTGATTATGTTATTTTTATGGAATTAACATTCCAAATCATGGAACATTAATAATATATTGGTTAATTCTTATCCCTTATTATATTATTTCACATCCTAGTCAACTTATCATTTATCAAGTAAGCCAACACTCATGCAAATTTTCTAGAAAATAGTGGCATGGTTCAATAAAATCAATAAATCACTAATAATGAGTTTGATTTGTGGTAAAGCATTGAATTGATCAATTAAATTAAGTTTAATAATAATTATGTCATTTTTTTGGGTAAATAATTTACATGATGTGTTTGAGTTTCACCTTTGCTCTCAAGTATTATCATATTGATGATTAATTAAGGCATACTCATGTGATCTCTTTCTTTTCATACCACTTTCAATGTTTCATGCTTTGTTTTTATATGGTTTATCTATGTTGGTTTGGTTTTTGGTTAATTTGTTTTCCTTTCGTCTAAAATGGGTGTTTTGGTTGAGAGTGAGCTCATGAAAATTAATTTTTCCATGTATAACCTTGTTATGATTGACCTAGTTCTCTCCCTTAGGGTTGATAAAATCAAAAGTGTCTTTCAATAGTGTGTGTCAAATATAAGGATAAGGTTGATCTTTTGGTCTCCTAATAGGAATGTTACTGATTCCATCAAGGTGGTTCTTGGAAAGTAATATCTTCAGGAGATATGGATAAACAATATGAACTCAAGCATTACTTTAGTTTTTTATAGTAATATGATCTATGTTGTAAAGGATTTTGAGGTTGGTTTCCACATGGTCAAATCCTTAGTCTGGATAGGAAATATGGAAGTATGGAACTTATGGATGGATAATATCAATTACTAGGATGTTTGATCTCTTCCCTTTTATGGGAAACAATGTATGGTTTTGGTTTTGTTGTTTGTGTTTAGAGATTTGGAGGTGTACTTTGTAAGTCAGGAGGGCCATTTACACCAATTGAGTGAACTAATTAATTATAAACAACTATATGGGGTAGTGGGGATTGATTTTACTTTTTAATAACTCTTATTTCTGCTTCCCTCTCTTGACATAGTTTTGGGTTAGTTGGAGTCAAATGTGATTATTTTAGCTACTCAATTGTTAGTATATTTTTGTGGTGGTAAAGGGATTTTAAAAGCTATAGATAAACCTAATGATGATAAATAATGAGCTTTCAATATTTCCATGGGACCTATAACTCATAGGTATATGTCAATTCACATGTAGTGATGTATAAAAGTTATGGTCAAAATAAAGAGGTTCATTATTATATGTTATCTGAGGTGACCATACAATTTATTCAATGATAGATTAAATATAAGTTCAAATAATATTAACTTGTGGTTTAAAATTTATATCCAATGTTGAAGGATATTTTATTTTAGTGTGAGTAATTTACACAAATTTGTATGAATTCCCAAGATAAAAATAAATAAAGTATAAAGCAGTGTTCAAATAAAATACGGGTTCACCACAAAGTTTAATGTCATTTTTTTTTAATAATGAAATGCTAAGAATAAATAAACTATTAAAATTTGATTTAGATATACAAAATATACATATTTGAATGTAAGATATATTAATTTATATAATTTTAAATGAGATAAATATAGAAAATTGAAAATAAAACATACAAACCTAGATCAAACTAATTTATTAATAACTATGCAGGGTAACTATTGATGCAAACTAGTTGTAAAGACTTGTAAACTATATCATATTTGAAAGCATTAAAATTGTGTTGGGACAAGGACACACTAGAAGGATAAGGCTACACTATGGCCCTTTATATTTACTATGATCTAATCTTAGTTGATTATGCAACTTATTTTATTATTTAGGTACATGTGCTTGTCTGTGAGGGTTTACTATTTGATTGTGTCTTGATTTTCCATGTGGAATACCAAAAAAATACAAACTGTATACCCTAAAAAATAAAAAAATAGATATAAAATACCAAAAGGTTATAATAGGGTTAGGGTAATAACCAAGATATTTTTTTAAAATACCACATAATCTGAGTGGTGTCTATATAGCCTAAAAGGGCCTCTAGTCGATGTAATTCTCCCTCCTAGAGTGAGTATGTGAATCTTGACTTTGATATATGAATGAAACTAGATATATTGATTTGAATTTTTGATAATGAGTGCCATTTACCTAAAATAAAATGACTTTAAACTTGGTCTCTGATTGTTAGAATAAAACATAATTGAAATTGGGAAGAATAGTGCACTTTTTCTCAACATGTAGTAAAGTTTCCAAGTGATTGCTAACTCTGTTTGAAGAATCATTGATATTATTATATAGGGAAGAGTTTTGAATATTTATGTTAAATGTCCTTGATAAAATTTTATTATTTGTAAATTAAAATGTCTCAAATTAATAAAGTTTTCATTGGAGTGCAAGAGATAAGGCAACATGGGAAACTTGTCTGCCTAGGGTGGTCTTGTCCTAGAAGGATAAAGTCTAATAAAATATGGTTGAAAGGATTTTTTCAGCATAATATGGAT